>JBAIAA010000436.1:600000-960064 GCA_037893245.1 Crossaster papposus
TCCATATAAGTGATTAGGTTTTCGCCCTTTTTTAAGCACTATAGCTTTTTATCATACACTATTGATGATATAACGATATATTTAAGATAGCATTTCCAAATGTCTTCTTATATCTTGCAGAAAATGGGAACGAAGATCACTCTTTTTGCTATTTTCTCTCTAGGTGAGTATTTGTTTATGAGTATTTGTGACAAACAGCACGTACTAGAACGGATTCGCCTATAACTCTTCGCAAACCCTCAACTTGTTATCGGCTCTCAAAATGCTCTATAGCAAAGAATTTGCCTCGCGTTGGAAATTTTCGACCGATTTACAGGTCTACACCTCAGACAAAAACAACTGGACAAGAATAATAACATGCTATCTCGTTTAATCTCATAATTTCGTTCATAGACGTAGTCGGATCCTCCTCTGCTACTGAGTGCTACGCTGGACGAGGCTTCAACCAAGGAGTCAATTTCTTACACTGGTTGGTACCGGTAGCCGACCCCTGCCGGTGCACAGCCATACGACTGGGCGGGGAAATCATCACCGCGTCCCCGGCCTACCCACCCCTCTATCGCGGTGGAGATCTGCTTCTCTCGGAGGATGCCGAAGAGATTTGGACCTTCTTTAACTGCACAGGTATGACAGAAAGTTCCACTAAAACACAGCATTAAATCTGCGTAAAACTAAAAAGGTTATTTCAGCGGCTCTGCAACCTCTTCTATCAATTTCTAAATGAAATGATTATAACGCGAATCAAAATATTTGCTGTGCAGTATAGTATTAATAACAGATTGTACCCACCCCCTTTTTTTTTAACTTATCAGCTCGCTTCTGTGCCGCCCTGCCGGGGCCGGGGGATTGGCAGTATTTTGGTCACAGTTGCTATCTTATCATCGAGTCGAAGTTGAGCTACCAGGAAGGTAAAAACTACTGCGTGAATCTGCTGAACGGGAGGACGCCCGCCCACCTGGCGTCGATCCACAGCGCCGAGGAAAACGCCTTTCTGCGGCGGTACTACGCTAAGGTATACCAGGCGCCTACTGGTAATACCGCCCTCTGGATCGGGTACGATAAGGTCTCTTCGAATCATTACCGGTGGGTGGATGATGGGTCAATTGGAGGATTCACAGATTGGCATCAAAGGGAGCCTTCTGGGGGAGGAGAAATGTGCACCGCAATGTGGTATGGTAAACACTGGAACGACTTGTCATGTAACAATAAAGCCCCGTTTGTTTGCAAGGTGCCCGCTGTATATCGTGGCTAGAGAGAAATAGTATTGCGCATAGTTTAAGAGTAATGGTCGGATTTTCACATGAGTCTGATATTTATCACACCGGCATTTACGTTTAATGGAGGATCTGAATCAGTATATAGATAAATAAACTTACAATCCAATTAACCATTTTTTATTTTCGAGATTTCTTTTCGAACGAATTTTTTTGGACGACATTTTATGCACAACTTATTTATTGTAATCATATAAGTATGCACACAACAAAGACTTAATTAAAACTAATCTTTTTAAGCAGTACTTTTTATTACCTAATTAATAGTTTTAGATTACTTGGTGTTTCTTATGATTGTTATATCTTTGTACAGCGCTTTGGGATGTCTTGGTGACATGGAAAGCGTTTTTTAAATGATTATTATTATTATTATTATTATTATTATTAAGTATACAATTAACTTTATGTCATATAGGCATGCTGTGTAGCACGGTAAAGCTATAACAATTAAAATGTTAATTGCACTTAATAAAACATGGCTCATCGAGTAGTTCTATATAGATATTTATATCTTTTTGAAGTTGACCACACAATGAATTGTTTTTCTCCATTACAACAATCTATTGAATAAGGCCTATACGTTAATTAGACTATTGTTTTTAAATCAATGTATACAATTTGGAGGCAAACATCTTACAGCCCCAAAAATATGAACGAAACAAACGAAACGTCGTTTCTAGATGTTTACTATATATTTCATGATGATGTATTTAATAAATCACTGACTTAAACATTATTTCTTGTTGGATTCGAATTGTGGAAGTTAGTTTTCGTACAAAAGAAATACATATAGTTCTAAGGAGTCATTGCTGATTTGTTTTGTACGGAAAAAATCCGAGTGTGAAACAATGGATGTCGCAGTGAGTACAGACTTAAATTACTCACATTATTACAACGATCGACTAAATAGGTGCGGCGGGGAAAGGACCACAACTAACGTTATGACTTATCCTACTTATATGCGTGGGAGCCAGTGCTAATATACCCATCTCATTTATGTCGCAATAGTTCGACTAGAGCCGTTCTAGCGAATTGCTCTTGAGCATGCGCATTGGTAAAGCAGAGACTGACTAATGGTGGACTATAGTTTACGGCCGAACTTGAGTGTCTAGAGCTACGGTCTACGTCTATAGCTACAGCTACGTCTACGTGGGCGCTAACGCATAAATAATTCGGACGTGGCGCCTACGGCAAAGCCGTAGATATAAATTGCGCCCCCAAGCGATGCTTGAATTAGTGTTTGCAAAATTACGATGTAAGAATTTACAACAATTATCGTCTGCTAGATGTTACGCAATGTTTGTTTACAGCCAGTTTAAATACCTGATGATATTGACGTATTTATCGATCTGTTAGTTTCAATTCAATGCACTATTATTAAAAAATAAACTAAAATTTGCTCCAAAATTTACGTTAGTGCTGCCGCAATTTTGTTTTGCCTGAGCTGGACAACTTCTTTTACGGCTAGATTTTTGTGACGTTGTAGCCGTAGCTGTAGCTCTAGATGGCATTTCGGACAGCGCTACAAAATGGCCGACGCAGACAAAAGCCGTAGCTGTAGCTCTAGACACCCGTTTCGGACACGGCCTCATTCAGTTTGGAAGGGGGAACCTGTACTACAGTGGACGGCTGGTTGTTGCGTCTAGTGGGTGCTAGACTTGTTACGTTGCACGGGACAAATTAATGGCCCTGTCACACCCCTGGTCACACCAGAGCGTTTTAGGCCAACGAGTGAGTAACGTGTTGGAATTTCGGCAACACGCTGGCAAATGCTGACCAACGCTCGGCCAGCGTTAGCAACACGCTGAGCGCGGTACTCACACACCGGGACAGGCTGTCACACGCTGAGGCAAAACATAATTTTTCAACAAATTTAGAATTGCACGCGTTTGCCAGCGTGTGACTGCACACGCAGGGGGCGCGCTGGAGGGGTAGTTACTCACGCGTCGAACGCGCTAGACGATCGTTACTAACCCGCCACTCATACGCTGGCGTACGCTGGCGACACACCAGTTGGAGGGCCGCGTACCCCTGGCGTGCCCCCACCGCGTTTATAAGGGGTTGGTATCGCGCTTGTAGCGTTGGTCAACGTTGGTCAGCGTATGTGTAACGACCCTCTAGCGCGTTCAACGACTGCCTAACGACCAGGTAACGCGTTCAGCGTGTGCTAGCGTATCAGTGATAGCGTATTATCTATAGCGTATTGGGGGGATCAACTCTAGTGACCAGGACATCAAGGTCAGGAAAGGAAAGGCATGGAGGGCACTGGCTGACATGAAGAAGGTGTGGAGCTCCACTATTAGCCGCAACGTAAAGATCTCTTTCTTCTTGGCAACCATCGAGTCAGTGCTTCTGTATGGATGCGAAACATGGACTCTAACTCCTACAATGGAGAATTCGTTCAATGGATGCTACACACGCATGCTCCGAGTGGCGCTCAATGTATCCTGGGAGGACCACGTAACCAATGACGACCTATATGGCAACCTCCCTAGGGTCGGAGACAAAATCGCAGCTCGTCGGATGCAGTTAGCAGGCCATTGCTACAGGCACTCGGAGTTGGAGGCTCACAAAGTCATTCTCTGGAAACCAACTCACGGACATAGGAGTCGTGGAAGATCGAAAATGTCTTACACAGGGGTGCTGCAAAAGGACACAGGTGTGGAATCAACAGACGAACTCGCAACCCTCATGCAAGACCGAATTACTTGGAAAAGCCATACTCGAGCCCGCCTGTGGGCGACCGAGTAGTAGTAGTAGTATTGGGGGGAGGCATGATGAAGTTGAAGAAGATGTTCACGGTTCGGTGAGTACTGCGTGGGCTATTTATACAATAAATCACATGGTCGTTGCAGTACTCTGGCGCGCGTTGGAACGCGCTCATTCACGCGCTGGGCAGTCGTTCCCCAGTCGTCGAGCGCGTTAGTAACGCGTTAATCACGCGCTGGCGAACGCTCGAGTACGCTGGCGATACGCTGTCATACTCCATGAATCAGTGATGCGTTTCTCACACGCTAATTTTGTAGAGCTGCTAAGCACAAAAATATGCTTAGCATGAAAACTTGTCCTTGGCAAAAACAAGGTTACAAACCAAATTTCCACGTGATCTTTACTGTTTTCGATTGATAATCAGCTGGTTTTTTTTGCTTAGCATGAAAAACCAGAGAATTTTGGCACATGTGAGTGCGTCTATATATGTGCGTCTATGGCTGCATTATACAGCCGGCCGTAGCCAATCATTATCACTGTCTTCAGTGAAATTTATGAACCAGCGCAGATAAACGATTGCCTTTGCAAAATTAATACAGATTTTTCAAAGCGGGACTATAGAGACTGTTACATTATCCATCAGAGTACCGCATATCGTTAACTTAATCCAATGAACTCCGTCTGATATCTACATACTACCAGAGTCATGAAAAGCTGCCGTATATACACACAATTCCATTCACATTTAGGTCCATAAATTCATCCACATTTACTTCCGCGTCAGTTTAATGGGATTAATTTCCCCTTCGTAAACAATCCAACAAAACCACAATGTAGAAACGAAAAAGAAAAAAAAAAGTAAAGAAATAAATTCATACGGCCGGATTCGAACCCACAACCCTTGGACAAGGAAGCTGGTACATTATCCATCAGAGTACCGCATATCGTTAACTTAATCCAATGAACTCCGTCTGATATCTACACACTATCAGAGTCATGAAAAACTGACGTAGGCCTATTATACACAAAACTCCATACACATTTAGGTCCATAAATTCATCCACATTATTTTACTTCCGCGTCAGTTTATTGGGCCGTATTTTTCCCTCGTACAAAATCCACCAAAAACCACAAAGTAGAAATGGAAAAGAAAAGAAAAGTACAGAAAAAAAAAGTACAGAGGGTTCGAACCCACAACCTTTGGACTAGGAGACTGGTACACTATCCCTCAGAGTACAGCATATCGCTAACTTAATCCAATGAACTCCGTCTGATATCTACACACTACCAGAGTCATGAAAAGCTGCCGTATCCTACCTCCATGGTATAATACACAAATTTCCATACACATTTAGGTCTATAAATTCATCCACAATTACTTTCGCGTCAGTTTATTGGGCTTTATTTATTTTTAATAAATACCTAGGAGAGTTGAAGGCTTCTGATTGGCCGAGACTCGATCACGTGCCGGTCATTATATGTAGTAACATCATGGGTTTTCCAAGGGCCGTTTTCTAAACCCCGGCTTTGGGCTGCACTCTGGCCACATTACAGACGTTTTCCTATAGTTCCGGATCGCAAAAAATATTCAGGCTGTTTTCGGCAAGTCTAATCCTCGAAATTTAAACGAAATAGATTTAGTAGTTTACCTTGAGTGATGGAGAAACTACAGTTTTTGTTTCGATATTTATGCTCTTCTTTATTTGAAAATACATACTGTACGACGTCAAATAGGCCTATACCGACATCCCTTTTTCTAGTTGTGGATCAGCCTTAACCAATTCCGGATCGAGTAAAAAACTGCTTCGTACATGAAAAATTATCACGCTAGAACCAACCCGAATCAAGCCTATATTTCTGATAAAGTATTTATTAATTTATATAAATACAGTTTAAAATAAATGTCAAATACTTTAACTTCTAATAAAGTTTTAAAAAAGGACTTGCAAGGAAATGCTTTGAAATGTTTTGTCCGTGTACGTGTGTTGCGCGCGGCAACGATCCGATAAACTTTGTCCCACCGACGTGGAGGAATAAACTCCATGGTCCATTAGAACACGTCATATGAAATCGCTTGCGCGCGTGCTGTTGATGCATGTATTTTACGGGCGATCCGGAACTAGGAAAAAATGAACGTTCAGTCTTTGGCAGATTTGAGACTTTTACTTCGACTTATTTTTACTTATGTATCAAGAAGCTTGTATGTTTCTTTTCAAAATGCACTTCATCTAAACAAATAGTATTGGAGACCAAGCCATATTAACAAGGTATAGGTTTTTATTTGAAGCGATCTGGAACTAGACAAAATCCGGAACTAGGAAAACAACTGTACCGCTGCTAAACTACATGAACGAAGCCAAAATACGAAAACGAAGCTGCGTTTGTAAAACGGCCTAGAAGAAGCCGCGAAGTCGCGAAATTCGGAGTATTTTCACCATTTTTCTCGTTAAAAAGGTATTTATTAAAGGTAATAACAGTGCGAGAACCCGGTTATTACTGCGTGGTAATGACCGGGTTGGGGGATGACCGCTGGTAATGGACCTCGCCTTCGGCTCGATCCATTACCAGCGGTCATCCCCCAACCCGGTCATTACCACGCAGTAACAAATGGGTTCTCGCACTGTTATTACCTATATAACCCACACGTACATGTACAATACATACGTACATTCCATGCGCGTGTCACTTAGCATGTAACACACAGTACATTGTATCAAAGATGCAGTTGAATAAAAACTGTGTCCAATGAGAGCTCGAGGCTATTGAAAAATTATTCAGCGCTCATTCTGATAGGGCGGTTAAATCGGCACATCGACCTATCCGAGTCCGACACACACGCGACACGAACGAGGTGCGTCACGGGCATATTACCCCAAAACAAATACTCGAACCTGGTCGTGTGATTCTGGTGCGAAACTTCGATTGAAACAGCTCAGGAGAAAATTTCACGACGCGAAATTGCAGAAATTCAACCTGTTTGCATCAATATACAGGTAGGTCTATAGGTCTAACTATTGAAATTGCACATGAAATTAAATGTCGTGTTGTGAAATGTATCAATATTGATTTTTGGTGTGAAATAGCATATTTTGATCATTTTCTTTTTATGAATTTTCAACGGTTCGTTTGTCGTTTCCAATAAAAACTTCAATTTCAAACAAGATAAATCTAAACCTATTGTCGCTAACTTATCACCGGCGCCACCTAGGGAAGATCAAAATAGCATGTTCTTTTTTCTCCCGTTAATTTGTTATCACCTTGTCTGCGCTTACTTTAAAAAGTAATTTGTATACGACATTTGCAAACATCGAAAAACAAACCAAATTACCATGAAATGCGTACCGTACAAGTCATGACCGTAAGTGAATCATATATAATAGTCTGCGCTTTCATTTTCAAGAAAGATGGTATGTTTGTATCATCGTCGGCTGACCATCTTTGGAGAAAAAGAAAGACTTTTTTAAACACTGCCTCCAATTTGCGGTCCACGTTTTGTTTGCAAATCGGTTACACGTTCGTGAACGGGAACGAGCCGGGGACGAGTCTGGCAGGTTTCCTGCCCCGATTCTAAAACGTCTGTGAATAACTGATATGTTTCGCTTGAGGTAAAGTAAGGTTGGACCAGCTATGGTTAGACGTAGAACTGAATTTATTATGGTGTTACTTAGTATTCTTTTAACTGAACCCTAAAATCAATCAAATTTTTAAGCCATCATTAAAATATACCCCCCCCCCTAAATACTTGTTTTTACCGTTTCATACTGTATGATTCTCTGTTTTGTTTTTGTGTGAAAAGGCTGTTTTAATTTCATTGTGGGGGGGGGGGGGGGGGGGTCGACCTGAAGAAAAACATGGCATTCAACAATTACGTCTAATTAGTCTCCATCAATTTGTTAACGAACATAACAATAGAAGAGGTAACCAAGGACAAAAATATCAAGGACACTTTTAATATTTATATTGTTCCTACAATTACGAAAATGCATTGTATAAGGTAGCCAAGGCAACAAAAAGGCAATCGCTCAATAGGTCTGTTGCCTATTACACTATTATATGTATACTGTACATTTTGTAATATGGTAATTAGGACGTTAATTTATGAAGTCTCCATTTAGTCTCAATGAAATTCAATGCCAAGGCAAAAATAAAATACAATGTTTGCATGGTCTCTCTTCAAAATTTGTTTGAAAAAGAAAATCGAAATTGAGAAAAAGCACGGACAACCCAACTTTAATGAGCGTATAATATTGCAATAATTTGTTGGAAGCATAAACAACGTTAATTCTTCACTGTCCATATAAGTGATTAGGTTTTCGCCCTTTTTTAAGCACTATAGCTTTTTATCATACACTATTGATGATATAACGATATATTTAAGATAGCATTTCCAAATGTCTTCTTATATCTTGCAGAAAATGGGAACGAAGATCACTCTTTTTGCTATTTTCTCTCTAGGTGAGTATTTTTTTATGAGTATTCGTGACAAACAGCACGTACAGAACGAATTCGCCTATAACTCTTCGCAAACCCTCAACTTGTTATCGGCTCTCTAATAGCAAAGAATTTGCCTCGCGTTTGAAATTTTCGACCGATTTACAGGTCTACACCTCAGACAAAAACAACTAGACAAGAATAATAACATGCTATCTCGTTTAATCTCATAATTTCGTTCATAGACGTAGTCGGATCCTCCTCTGCTACTGAGTGCTACGCTGGACGAGGCTTCAACCAAGGAGTCAATTTCTTACACTGGTTGGTACCGGTAGCCGACCCCTGCCGGTGCACAGCCATACGACTGGGCGGGGAAATCATCACCGCGTCCCCGGCCTACCCACCCCTCTATCGCGGTGGAGATCTGCTTCTCTCGGAGGATGCCGAAGAGATTTGGACCTTCTTTAACTGCACAGGTATGACAGAAAGTTCCACTAAAACACAGCATTAAATCTGCGTAAAACTAAAAAGGTTATTTCAGCGGCTCTGCAACCTCTTCTATCAATTTCTAAATGAAATGATTATAACGCGAATCAAAATATTTGCTGTGCAGTATAGTATTAATAACAGATTGTACCCACCCCCTTTTTTTAAAACTTATCAGCTCGCTTCTGTGCCGCCCTGCCGGGGCCGGGGGATTGGCAGTATTTTGGTCACAGTTGCTATCTTATCATCGAGTCGAAGTTGAGCTACCAGGAAGGTAAAAACTACTGCGTGAATCTGCTGAACGGGATGACGCCCGCCCACCTGGCATCGATCCACAGCGCCGAGGAAAACGCCTTTCTGCGGCGGTACTACGCGAAGGTATACCAGGCGCCTACTGGTAATATCGCCCTCTGGATCGGGTACGATAAGGTCTCTTTGAATCATTACCGGTGGGTGGATGATGGGTCAATTGGAGGATTCACAGATTGGCTTTCAGGGCAGCCTTCTGGGGGAGGAGAAAAGTGCACCGCAATGTGGTATGGTCAACACTGGAACGACTTGTCATGTAGCTATGAAGCCCCGTTTGTTTGCAAGGTGCCCGCTGTATATCGTGGCTAGAGAGAAATAGTATTGTGCATGCCTGGTGAAGATAGTTTAAGAGTAATGGTCGGATTTTCACATGAGTCTGATATTTTATCACACCGGCATTTACGTTTAATGGAGGATCTGAATAAGTATATAGATAAATAAACTTACAATCCAATTAACCATTTTTTATTTTCGAGATTTCTTTTCGAACGAATTTTTTTGGACGACATTTTATGCACAACTTATTTATTGTAATCATATAAGTATGCACACAACAAAGACTTCATTAAAACTAATCCTTTTAAGCAGTACTTTTTATCACCTAATTGATAGTTTTAGATTACTTGGTGTTTTTTATGATTGTTATATCTTTGTACAGCGCTTTGAGATGTCTTTGTGACATGGAAAGCGTTTTTCAAATGATTATTATTATTATTAATATTATTATTATCATTAAGTATACAATTAACTTTATGTCATATAGGCATGCTGCGTAGCACGGTAAAGCTATAACAATTAAAATGTTAATTGCACTTAATAAAACACGGCTCATCGAGTAGTTCTATATAGATATTTATATCTTTTTTAAGTTGACCACACAATGAATTGTTTTTCGCCATTACAACAATCTATTGAATAAGGCTACGTTAATTAGACTATTGTTTTTAAATCAATGTATACAATTTAGAGGCAAACATCTTACAGCCCCAACAATATGAACGAAACAAACGAAACGTCGTTTCTAGATGTTTACTATATATTTCATGATGATGTATTTAATAAATCACTGACTTAAACATTATTTCTTGTTGGATTCGAATTGTGGAAGTTAGTTTTCGTACAAAAGAAATACATATAGTTCTAAGGAGTCATTGCTGATTTGTTTTGTACGGACAAAATCCGAGTGTGAAACAATGGATGTCGCAGTGAGTACAGACTGAAATTACTCACATTATTACAACGATCGACTTAATAGGTGCGGCGGGGAAAGGACCACAACTAACGTTATGACTTATCCTACTTATATGCGTGGGAGAATAGTGCTAATACCCATCTCATTCATGTCGCAATCTTTCAACAATAGGTCGACTAGAGCCGTTCTAGCGAATTGCTCTTGAGCATGCGCATTGGTAAAGCAGAGACTGACTAATGGTGGACTATAGTTTACGGCTAAACTTGAGTGTCTAGAGCTATACGGTCTACGTCTATAGCTACAGCTACGTCTACGTGGGCGCTAACGCAGAAATAATTCGGACGTGGCGCCTACGGCAGAGCCGTAGATAGAGATTGCGCCCCCAAGCGATGCTTGAATTATAGTGTTTGCAAAATTACGATGTAAGAATTTACAACAATTATCGTCTGCTAGATGTTACGCAATGTTTGTTTACAGCCAGTTGAAATACCTGATGATATTGACGTATTTATCGATCTGTTAGTTTCAATTCAATGCACTATCATTGGAAAATAAACGAAAAAGTTAGTGCTGCCGCAATTTTGTTTTGCCTGAGCTGGACAACTTCTTTTACTGCTAGATTTTTGTGACGTTGTAGCCGTAGCTGTAGCCCTAGACGGCATTTCGGACAGCGCTACAAAATGGCCGACGCAGACAAAAGCCGTATAGCCAGCTGTAGCTCTAGACACCCGTTTTAATTTCGGACACGGCCTCATTCAGTTTGGAAGGGGGAACCTGTACTACAGTGGGCGGCTGGTTGTTGCGTCTATAGTGGGTGCTCGACTTGTGACGTTTCACGGGACAAATTAATGGCCCTGTCACACCCCTGGTCACACCAGAGCGTCAAAGGTCATCTAGGGGTCACCTTTTTGAAGTTGGTCGGATCGTGCTTAAACTCGGTGATCGCAATGCTCGATGCGAAATAAAACGGGTTAGCGTTTTTTCGGGTCTTCCGGGGTCAAAGGTCGTCTAAGGGTCGAATTTTCAAAGTTTGTCCTATCGGGCTTAAAGGACTGGGAAAAAAATTCTAACCCAGGAGGTCATTCAGGGGGTGAAACATCCCTTCAAAATAATGGTTTGGGCCAAAAGCCATAGAGTTGTGCAGACAAATCGAAATCTGATCCCTTTGTGTTTAGCCGCTGTCAAAAAAAGTCTCTGACATCTCTTTGAGCGGCCTTGGTAGAGAACAAACACAGCTGTTATCAATCGCCACCCAGATATCCCCTGGGGGGTAGTTAGGGTTAGGGTTAGTGGTTATTTGTATCATATGGCTGTTTCATGTCTGTATTGCGCAATACTGATTTCAATGTTTACATGCTTGCAATGGATGTCCTTAAAAAAATACATAAAATAGCCAGAATGTTTAAATCTTGATATATTTACCAGCACCAGTGTTTTCACACGGACAGCTATTATGTAGCATTCTCGCGAGCTCGGGCATTTCATGACATATATGTGAAAGTAGAACCAACCAACTCACAAGGCTTCATGAACAATACTTTGGTTACAACCAATGTAATCTATCCTGAAGTCTTGCAAATGTAATTATTGCATCATCAAATATGTCATACATCTCCCACAAATATCTCCCATTTTAAAGGTATCATTAACCATATTTGTGAATGTGTTTCTTTCAACTTTTTTATTTGGCACCTCCATGATAGAGTCAACATGTATCCACAATCCCCATCCATCCAGGGAAGTAGCTACAAACCCGAGAACCGACAAACCCCGGGTGACCACCTAGTTAAAAAGGTTTCCTCCTGTACTTTTCTTGGCCTTATTACTGATAAGAATATGCTCTGGAAGGAGCAAATTAACCTTGTATGTAATAAAGTTTCTAAAAGTAATTATATTATTAACAGAACTAAGAATACTTTGAGAGTTATAGACAGTTTGGCCATTTATAAGAGTTTAGTTAATCCCTATCTAAATTATGGCCTCTTAGCTTGGGGTGGCATGATAAAGGTGTACCCCTCTTTGTACAAAAGACTTATTACTCTCCAAAAGAAATGTATTCGTAATGCGTGTCATGTTCAGTACAATGCACATACTACTCCTCTTTGTTTCAAATATAAACTTTTGAAGCTGGAAGATATTTTTAATGTCCAAATTGCCATTCATTACCTTGATTATATTAATAATTTGCTCCCGGATAATTTAAGTTCTCCTTCGTTTTTTCCTTTAAATCGGGATTTTCACCCATTCACTACAAGACAAGATAATCTTATTCGTATTACTGATATTTGTAGAGTGGATGTTGTCTCTTCCAATTATCGTAAAATTCTACCAAAAATTGTTAACTCCCTTCCTGACAGCCTGAGAAGTGAATTTAACAGTGTATCTAGGAAACTTTTCCTTAGCCATCTTAAAGAGTTTTATTTGGATAAGTATAACAGTTTTCTTTGCACTAATTTATCATGTTATTTATGCTCTAATGCAGCAGGACATTAATATCTCATTTATCTTCTTAAAAAAAACACTTTATTTTCTTTTCTTATTCATTGTTGACCAAGGGATATTATATTATATTATCTTGTATTGTTATTTTGCAAAGTTAATACAAGGAACCAAATAGCAGTCTGGGTACTCCACTACAGGAGGGTCATACCTCCTCTGGATGTTACCCCCATTTGTACATTATTTGTTAACATATTATAATTGTTGTTATGTTGTTAGTTTAATGTACGAATGGAAATAAATCAAACAAACAAACAAACAAACACCCCAACACACCGGGACACGCTGTCACACGCGGAGGCAAAACATAATTTTTCAACATATTTAAAATTGCCTGCGTTTGCCAGCGTGTGACTGCACACGCTGGCGGCGCGCTGGAGGGGTAGTTACTCACGCGTCGAACGCGCTAGACGATCGTTACTAACCCGCCACTCATACGCTGGCGTACGCTGGCGACACACTAGTTGGAGGGCCGCGTACCCCTGGCGTGCCCCCACCGCGTTTATAAGGGGTTGGTATCGCGCTTGTAGCGTTGGTCAACGTTGGTCAGCGTATGTGTAACGACCCTCTAGCGCGTTCAACGACTGCCTAACGACCAGGTAACGCGTTCAGCGTGTGCTAGCGTATCAGTGATAGCGTATTATCTATAGCGTATTGGGGGGAGGCATGATGAAGTTGAAGAAGATGTTCATGGTTCGGTGACTACTGCAAGAATGAAGTACTGTAGTAGCGCGTCGGCTATTTATACAATAAATCACATGGTCGTTGCAGTACTCTGGCGCGCGTTGGAACGCGCTCATTCACGCGCTGGGCAGTCGTTCCCCAGTCGTCGAGCGCGTTAGTAACGCGTTAATCACGCGCTGGCGAACGCTGGCGTACGCTGGCGATACGCTGTCATACTCCATGAATCAGTGATGCGTTCCTCACACGCTAATTTTGTAAAGCTGCTAAGCACAAAAATATGCTGAGCATGAAAACTTGTCCTTGGCAAAAACAAGGTTACACACCAAATTTGCACGTGATCTTTACTGTTTTCGATTGATAATCAGCTGGTTTTTTGCTTAGCATGAAAAACCAGAGAATTTTGGCACATGTGAGTGCGTCTATATTATGTGCGTCTATGGCTGCATTATACAGCCGGCCGTAGCCAATCATTATCACTGTCTTCAGTGAAATTTATGAACCAGCGCAGATAAACGATTGCCTTCGCAAAATTAATACAGATTTTTCAAAGCGTTGTAGGTGGCTATATTAAACCATGAGGAATTCCTCCATTGTATAACCTCACGTACATTCCGTGCGCGTGTCACTTAGCATGTAATGCACAGTACATTGTATCAAAAATGCAGTTGAATAAAAACCGAGTCCAAAGTGAGAGCTCGAGGCTAAATTCTCAAGCGCTCATTCTGATAGGGCGGTTAAATCGGCACATCGACCTATCCGAGTCCGACACACACGCGACACGAACGAGGTGCGTCACGGGCATAGTACCCCAAAACAAATACTCGAACCTGGTCGTGTGATTCTGGTGCGAAACTTCGATTGAAACAGCTCAGGAGAAAATTCCACGACGCGAAATTGCAGAAATTCAACCTGTTTGCATCAATATACAGGTAGGTCTATAGGTCTAACTATTGAAATTGCGCATGAAATTAAATTGTGTGCTGTGAAATGTATCAATAGTGATTTTGGTGTGAAATAGCATCTTTTGATCATTTTTTTGTCAAGAATTTTCAACGGTTCGTTTGTCGTTTCCAATAAAAACTTTAATTTCAAACAAAATAAATCTAAACCTATACTGGTGAACCTGTTGAAGTTTCTTCAATTCCGTAGATATTATACTTTTCGAGAGGACAACGTTTCCTGAACCGATAATTGCACAATCTTTTGATCACCAAATACTACAATCTTTCTGTCTGTAGGCCCTATATAGCTCTTTTAGAATAAACATTTTGGAGAAATAAGAATTATAGAAATAATTGGAGCCTACATTTCTTGATTTTCTTTAAATGAACACGAGTCAAACGGAATAATTTCGAGGGGTGTTTAGTATAATTTATAAATAAGAAAAAAAAACTCGCACCTTTCCTTTTATTTTGAATGCAGAAAGTGCTAATTTAAAATAGAATGAGCAAAAATGAAAACGAAAAAAAAAAAATCTAATGCAAATAAGCTTTTACCAAATGCTAAATTGAATGACACTTAAACCGGATCCCAAAACTTTAAAACGTAGGATGAGTAAAACACTAATATCCTATGTCAGGTATCATGAAAACGAATTTGAGTGTCTATAGAATCTAATACGAACCAAGGGAACGACAGCAAACATCTAATTCACTTTAAATTAGCCACTATCAAGATGAATTTGAACGCTATTTTTGCAAAATTGACCGGGAAAATGACTCACTTGTTGTGTGATTTATAATTGAAAATTGTGTGCAATGGTGTGAATTGTGATTGTCGCTCACTTATCACCGGCGCCGCCTGGGGACGATCAAATTAGCATGTTCTTTTTTCTCCCGTTAATTTGTTATCACCGTGTCTGCGCTTACTTTAAAAAGTAACAATAATGTATACGACATTTGCAAACATCGAAAACCAAACCACCAAATTACAATGAAATGCGTACCGTACAAGTCATGACTGTAAGTGAATAGGCCTAATATAAATAGTCTGCGCTTTTCAAGAAAGGTGGTATGTTTGAATCATCGTCGGCCGACCATCTTTGGAGAAAAAGAAAGACTTTTTTTCAAACACTGCCTCCAATTTGCGGCCCACGTTTTGTTTGCAAATCGGTTACACGTTCGTGAAAAGGAACGAGCCGGGGACGAGTCTTGTTCCTTGCCCCGATTCTAAAACGTCTGTGAATAACTGATCCGTTTCGCTTGAGGTAAAGTAAGGTTAGACGTAGAACAGCATTTGTTATGGTGTTACTTAGTATTCTTTTAACTGAACCATAAAATCAATCAAATTGTTAAGCCATCATTAAAATATCAACTCCCCCCCCCCTAAATACTTGTTTTTACCGGTTCATACTGTATGATTCTCTGTTTTGTTTTTGTGTGAAAAGGCTGTTTTAATTTCATTGTGGGGGGGGGGGGGGGGGGGGGGGGTCGACCTGAAGAAAAACATGGCATTCAACAATTACGTCTAATTAGTCTCCATCAATTTGTTAACGAGCATAACAATAGAAGAGGTAACCAAGGACAAAAATATCAACGACACTTTTAATATTCATATTGTTCCTACAACTACCAAATGGCATTGAATAAGGTAGCCAAGGCAACAAAAAGGCAATCGCTCAATAGGTCTGTTGCCTATTACAGTATTATATGTATACTGTACATTTTGTAATATGGTAATTAGGACGTTAATTTATGAAGTCTCCATTTAGTCTCAATGAAATTCAATGCCAAGGCAAAAATAAAATAAAATGTTTACATGGTCTCTCTTCAAAATTTGTTTGAAAAAGAAAATCGAAATTGAGAAAAAGCACGGACAACCCAACTTTAATGAGCGTATAATATTGCAATAATTTGTTGGAAGCATAAACAACGTTAATTCTTCACTGTCCATATAAGTGATTAGGTTTTCGCCCTTTTTTAAGCACTATAGCTTTTTATCATACACTATTGATGATATAACGATATATTTAAGATAGCATTTCCAAATGTCTTCTTATATCTTGCAGAAAATGGGAACGAAGATCACTCTTTTTGCTATTTTCTCTCTAGGTGAGTATTTTTTTATGAGTATTTGTGACAAACAGCACGTACAGAACGAATTCGCCTATAACTCTTCGCAAACCCTCAACTTGTTATCGGCTCTCAAAATGCTCTAATAGCAAAGAATTTGCCTCGCGTTGGAAATTTTCGACCGATTTACAGGTCTACACCTCAGACAAAAACAACTGGACAAGAATAATAACATGCTATCTCGTTTAATCTCATAATTTCGTTCATAGACGTAGTCGGATACTCCTCCTCTGCTACTGAGTGCTACGCTGGACGAGCCTTCAACCAAGGAGTCAATTTCTTACACTGGTTGGTACCGGTAGCCGACCCCTGCCGGTGCACAGCCATACGACTGGGCGGGGAAATCATCACCGCGTCCCCGGCCTACCCACCCCTCTATCGCGGTGGAGATCTGCTTCTCTCGGAGGATGCCGAAGAGATTTGGACCTTCTTTAACTGCACAGGTATGACAGAAAGTTCCACTAAAACACAGCATTAAATCTGCGTAAAACTAAAAAGGTTATTTCAGCGGCTCTGCAACCTCTTCTATCAATTTCTAAATGAAATGATTATAACGCGAATCAAAATATTTGCTGTGCAGTATAGTATTAATAACAGATTGTACCCACCCCCTTTTTTAAAACTTATCAGCTCGCTTCTGTGCCGCCCTGCCGGGGCCGGGGGATTGGCAGTATTTTGGTCACAGTTGCTATCTTATCATCGAGTCGAAGTTGAGCTACCAGGAAGGTAAAAACTACTGCGTGAATCTGCTGAACGGGAGGACGCCCGCCCACCTGGCGTCGATCCACAGCGCCGAGGAAAACGCCTTTCTGCGGCGGTACTACGCGAAGGTATACCAGGCGCCTACTGGTAATATCGCCCTCTGGATCGGGTACGATAAGGTCTCTTCGAATCATTACCGGTGGGTGGATGATGGGTCAATTGGTAGCGGATTCGAAGATTGGCATCCAGGAGAGCCTTCTGGGGGAGGAGAAATGTGCACCGCAATGTGGTATGGTAAACACTGGAACGACTTGTCATGTAACAATAAAGCCCCGTTTGTTTGCAAGGTGCCCGCTGTATATCGTGGCTAGAGAGAAATAGTATTGCGCATGCCTGGTGAAGATAGTTTAAGAGTAATGGTCGGATTTTCACATGAGTCTGATATTTTATCACACCGGCATTTACGTTTAATGGAGGATCTGAATAAGTATATAGATAAATAAACTTACAATCCAATTAACCATTTTTTATTTTCGAGATTTCTTTTCGAACGAATTTTTTTGGACGACATTTTATGCACAACTTATTTATTGTAATCATATAAGTATGCACACAACAAAGACTTCATTAAAACAATCTTTTTAAGCAGTACTTTTTATCACCTAATTGATAGTTTTAGATTACTTGGTGTTTTTTATGATTGTTATATCTTTGTACAGCGCTTTGAGATGTCTTTGTGACATGGAAAGCGTTTTTTAAATGATTATTATTATTATTATTATTATTATTAAGTATACAATTAACTTTATGTCATATAGGCATGCTGCGTAGCACGGTAAAGCTATAACAATTAAAATGTTAATTGCACTTAATAAAACACGGCTCATCGAGTAGTTCTATACAGATATTTATATCTTTTTTAAGTTGACCACACAATGAATTGTTTTTGGCCATTACAACAATCTATTGAATAAGGCCTACATTATTTAGACTATTGTTTTTAAACCAATGTATACAATTTAGAGGCAAACATCTTACAGCCCCCAAAATATGAACGAAACAAACGAAACGTCGTTTCTAGATGTTTACTATATATTTCATGATGATGTATTTAATAAATCACTGACTTAAACATTATTTCTTGTTGGATTCAAATTGTGGAAGTTAGTTTTCGTACAAAAGAAATACATCTAGTTTTAAGGCGTCATTGCTGATTTTGTTTTGTACGGACAAAATCCGAGTGTGAAACAATGGATGTCGCAGTGATTACTCATACTCACATTATTACAACGATCGACTTAATAATAGGTGCGGCGGGGAAAGGACCACAACTAACGATATGACTTATCCTACTTATATGCGTGGGAGAATAGTGCTAATACCCATCTCATTCATGTCGCAATCTTTCAACAATAGTTCGACTAGAGCCGTTCTAGCGAATTGCTCTTGAGCATGCGCATTGGTAAAGCAGAGACTGACTAATGGTGGACTATAGTTCGCGGCCGAACTTGAGTGTCTAGACCTACGGTCTACGTCTACAGCTACGTCTACGTGGGCGCTAAGGCAAATATAATTCGGACGTGGTGCCTACACTGACCTCTATACATGGACAGATCATCCATTGTTTCATTTTGAAGTCGGCATGCAGAGAAGTGCAACATGGCGGACCCACGAAGTCACTCTGTGAGCCAATGAAATGTCCAGGTGTAGAGTTCAGTTGGTTGGTAAATCCACTGACCTCTACAACTGGACATTTCATTGGCTCACAGCAGTGACGCCATGTTGCACTTCCAGTTCGCGCCGACTTCAAGTGTTAGCACAGCAGAATATGGACAATGATCCGTCCAGGTGTTGAGGTCAGTGGGTGCCTACGACAGAGCCGTATATATAGATTGCGCCCCCAAGCGATGCTTGAATTAGTGTTTGTAAAATTACGACGTAAGAATTTACAACAATTATCGTCTGCTAGATGCTACGCAATGTTTGTTTAAAGCCAGTTGAAATACCTGATGATATTGTCGTATTTATCGATCTGTTAGTTTCAATTCAATGCACTATCATTGAAAAATAAACGAAAATTTGCTCCAAAATTAACGTTAGTGCTGCCGCCATTTTGTTTTGCCTGAGCTAGACAACTTCTTTTACGGCTAGATTTTTGTGACGTTGTAGCCGTAGCTGTAGCTCTAAACGGCATTTCGGACAGCGCTACAAAATGGCCGACGCAGACAATAGCCGTACCTGTAGCTCTAGACACCCGTTTCGGACACGGCCTCATTCAGTTTGGAAGGGGGAACCTGTACTACAGTGGGCGGCTGGTTGTTGCGTCTAGTGGGTGCTCGACTTGTGACGTTGCACTGGACAAACTAATGGCCCTGTCACACCAGAGCGTTTAGGCCAACGCGTGAGTAACGTGTTGGAATTTTGGCAACACGCTGGCAAATGCTGACCAACGCTCGGCCAGCGTTAGCAACACTCTGAGCGCGTTACTCACACACCGGGACACGCTGTCACACGCTGAGGCAAACAATAATTTGTCAACATACCTAAAATTGCCTGCGTTTGCCAGCGTGTGACTGCACACGCTGGCGGCGCGCTGGAGGGGTCTTTACTCACGCGTCGAACGCGCTAGACGATCGTTACTAACCCGCCACTCATACGCTGGCGTACGCTGGCGACACACTAGTTGGAGGGCCGCGTACCCCTGGCGTGCCCCCATCGCGTTTATAACGGGTTGGTATCGCGCTTGTAGCGTTGGTCAACGTTGGTCAGCGTATGTGTAACGACCCTCTAGCGCGTTCAACGACTGCCTAACGACCAGATAACGCGTTCAGCGTGTGCTAGCGTATTGGTAGCGTATTATCTATAGCGTATTGGGGGGAGGCATGATGAAGTTGAAGAAAATGTTCACGGTTCGGTGAGTACTGCAAGAATGAAGTACTGTAGTAGCGCGTGGGCTATTTATACAATAAATCACATGGTCGTTGCAGTACTCTGGCGCACGTTGGAACGCGCTCATTCACGCGCTGGGCAGTCGTTCCCCAGGCGTCGAGCACGTTAGTAACGTGTTAATCACGCGCTGGTGAGCGCTGGCGTACGCTGGCGATACGCTGTCATATGCCATGAATCAGTGATGCGTTCCTCACACGCTAATTTTGTAGAGCTGCTAAGCACAAAAATATGCTTAGCATGAAAACTTCTCCTTGGCAAAAACAAGGTTACAAACCAAATTTTCACGTGATCTTTACTGTTTTCGATTGATAATCAGCTGGTTTTTTCCTTAGCATGAAAAACCAGAGAATTTTTGCTGGTAACCTGTTAATGAGCAAGACATTTTTGTGCTAAGCAAATTTTGGTGCTTAGCAGCTCTATGAAATTGGCCCATGGTCGTTGCAGTACGCTGGCGCGCGTTGGAACGCGCTCATTCACGCGCTGGGCAGTCGTTCCTCAGTCGTCGAGCGCGTTACTCACGCGCTGGCGAACTTGCGCTGGCGTACGCTGCCGATACGCTGTCATCTTTTATCTATAAATCAGTGATGCGTTCCTCACAAGCTGAGCGTTCCTCACACGCTACTTACGCGCTGGTATACGCTATGAACCCGTTATCAACGCGTTATTAACACGCTGAAATCACGGTTCCACTTGACTTTGTCTGTGAAAGTTCAGCGTATAGCTTAAAAGGTGTATACACCATTAATAATTGCTTGAATTTTCAGGAATGAGTGGATTAGGGGGGTTGTATTTTATAGTAAATATCGTTTAACTGACCTATCCGAAGTTTTACAGTCATGGATGCCGAGGAAAGCAAGACAAACTGCGTTCGTTTTCAACCGGCGTCGGGCAGTGGTTCTTATGTTGTTCTTGAGTGTTTTTCGAGATCGCCGTCCGGCGGGCGATTGTGTATTTTTAAAAATAAAATTCAATTTCTCGGAACAATTAGCCTATATGATATCTAGCGCAATCATTTTTCTGGATGCCTACAATCAATATTTACTTTAAAATAAGTAAGACATTTCTTAATAATTCGGAAGTAAAAATGTGTGATACACATGTATCTGCAAAATGGTGTATCCTACCTTTAAAATTAACTATCGTTATTTTTCGATCTCTGACTCTGAAGAAGAAACAATAGCCAAACTATGACTAATTTGTTACAAGAACTTGCTGGACAAAAATATTATCGCTAGCCACAAAATGACTTGGCTAGTTTTGGCGACAGCTTAAAATTACACATGTGAGTGCGTCCTATGGCTGCATTGTACAGCCGGCCGTAGCCAATCATTATCACTGTCTTCAGTAACATTTATAAACTAGCGCAGATAAACGATTGCCTTTGCAAAATTAATACAGACTTTTCAAAGCGTTGTATGTTGCTATATTAAACCATGAGGAATTCCTCCATTGTATAACCTCACGTACATTCCGTGCGCGTGTCACTTGGCATGAAATGCATTATACAGCGCGCGCGCCGGTTGTAGCCAATCATAGGCTGTCATCGGTGAAATTCGTTTCACATGAACTTATGAACCAGTGCACATAAACTACAAAGCGTTGTAGGTGGGTATAACCATAGCCATGGAGGAATTCCTCCATGGTACATGTACATGTATAACCACACGTATGTACATATATGCGCGTGTCACTGTCTTAGCATGTAATGCACAGTACATTATATCGAAGATGCAGTTGAATAAAGACCGTGTCCAATGAGAGCTCGAGGCTATTGCAAAATTCTCAAGCGCTCATTCTGATAGGGCGGTTAAATCGGCACATCGACCTATCCGAGTCCGACACACACGCGACACGAACGAGGTGCGTCACGGGCATCGTACCCCAAAACAAATATTCGAACATGGTCGTGTGATTCTGGTGCGAAACAGCTCAGGAGGAAATTTCACGACGCGAAATTGCAGAAATTCAACCTGTTTGCATCAATATACAGGTAGGTCTGTAGGTCTAACTATTGAAATTGCGCATGAAATTAAATTGTGTGCTGTGAAATGTATCAATAGTGATTTTGGTGTGAAATAGCATCTTTTGATCATTTTTTTGTCAAGAATTTTCAACGGTTCGTTTGTCGTTTCCAATAAAAACTTTAATTTTAAACAAGATAAATCTAAACCTGTACCGGTGAACCTGTTGAAGTTTCTTCAATTCCGTAGATATTACACTTTTCGAGAGGACAACGTTTCCTGAACCGATAATTGCACAATCTTTTGATCACCAAATACTACAATCTTTCTGTCTGTAGGCCCTATATAGCTCTTTTAGAATAAACATTTTGAAGAAATAATAATTATAGAAATAATTGGAGCCTACATTTCTTGATTTTCTTTAAATGAACACGAGTCAAACGGAATAATTTCGAGGGGTGTTTAGTATAATTTATAAATAATAAAAAAAACTCGCACCTTTCCTTTTATTTTGAATGCAGAAAGTGCTAATTTAAAATAGAATGAGCGAAAATAAAAAAACAAAATACGAATCTAATGCAAATAGGTTTTTAGGCCTACCAAAATGCTAAATTAAATGACCACTTAAACTGGATCCCGAAACTTTAAAACGTAGGATGAGTAAAAGATGAATATGTCAGGTATCATGGAAACGAATTTGAGTGTCTATAGAATATAATACGAACCAAGGGAACGACAGCAAACATCTAATTCGCTTTAAATTGGCGCTTATGGCCACTATCAAGATGAATTTGAACGCTATTTTTGCAAAATTGGCCGGGGAAATGACTCGCTTTGTTGTGTAATTTATAATTGAAAACTGTGTGCAATGGTGTGAATGTGATTGTCGCTCACTTATCACCGGCGCCGCCTGGGGACGATCAAATTAAGCATGTTCTTTTTAATTTGTTATCACCTTGTCTGCGCTTACTTTAAAAAGTAATTTGTATACGACATTTGCAAACATCGACAAACAAACAACCAAATTACCATGAAATGCGTACCGCGCCGTACAAGTCATGACTGTAAATGAATCATATATAATAGTCTGCGCTTTCATTTTCAAGAAAGGTGGTATGTTTGAATCATCGTCGGCCGACCATCTTTGGCGAAAAAGAAAGACTTTTTTTCAAACGCTGCCTCCACGTTTTGTTTGCAAATCGGTTACACGTTCGTGAACGGGAACGAGCTGGGGACATAACAATAGAAGAGCTAACCAAGGACAAAAAAATCAACCACAATTTTAATCTTCATATTGTCCCTACAACTACCAAAAGGCATTGAATAAGGTAGCCAAGGCAACAAAAAGGCAATCGCTCAATAGGTCTGTTGCCTATTACAGTATACTGTACATTTTGTAATATGGTAATTGTGACGTTAATTTATGAAGTCTCCATTTAGTCTCAATGAAATGCAATGCCAAGGCAAAAAATAAGATAAAATGTTTACATGGTCTCTCTTCAAAATTTGTTTTGAAAAGAAAATCGAAATTGAGAAAAAGCACGGACAACCCAACTTTAATGAGCGTAATATTGCAATTTGTTGGAAGCATAAACAACTTATTTCTTCACTGTCCATCAGGGGGGGGGGGGTGGGGGGGGGGGGGGGGTGTTGCGCAATCATTTGCAATCGCAGTTTGGGTACACTCCGTTTTAAAAAGGTGATGACCATTAAACATAAATAAAAAATCCATGTATACTGTTAAAATGTTCTCTTTAACAGCACTGAAAACATAATAGTTTATATTGAAAGAGTATTTTCAATTGTTGAGGTGCTTAGTTTTAAATAAAATGCGTAAAAATATTACCGACAATTTTCCGTTGGTTTATTGCAGCAGCTAACGTGTATGAATGGGTCCAGGTGGGAATTTCGTTACAAAACGTCTCCCCTAAAATTGCTACAAATATCGACATAATGTGAAAAAAATTATCGTTCATCCTCTGATTTTTTTTCCACTAACGTAATAATTAGGAATAGATCTTTTATTCCTGAAAGTTAAATAAAAATCCCTCGGTACATCCTCTAGATATTTGACCTTTTTGTTTGATTAAAAAAAAAAAATGGTTTCTGCCAATTCTCAAACGCGAAAGTTTACGCCATGCCTGTACTGTACGAATCTGGTTTTGCGGACGTAGCATAAATCACTGAATTCGGGGAGCGATGCACGGAGCTCATCGGGTGCAAATTTGTACGTGTTTCAATGGTGTACTTCGAGTAGCGATCTATGTACGTATTTACTGTATGAGATGTGCGGCTCGTGAGCGTGGAAGAATGGATGAGATACATTTCAACGTTGGTGGCGCACTTTTTGGGCCCCCTTCCGCCCCCCCCCCCCTCGCTGTCCAATTATAAGTGATTAGGTTTTCGCCCGTTTTTCAGCACTAATAAAAGCTTGCTGAAATTCTGCAAAATTATACTATTAAAATTAAATGGGTATAATAAAGGCATTTTGCCTTCTCTAATATAATTTGTTTATGCTTTTTACCATATTGATGATATAACGATATATTTAAGATAGTATTTCCAAATGTCTTCTTATATCTTGCAGAAAATGGGAACGAAGATCACTCTTTTTGCTATCTTCTTTCTAGGTGAGTATTTGTTTTAGCTATGAGTATTTGTGACAAACAGCACGTACAGAAAGTGTCAAGAAAATTCTAGCCCCCCCCCCCCAATACATCCAAATGTTACAGTAACACAGGCTGACAGTCCTGTGCACGGCTTCGCCTATAACTCTTTTTTTAAAAACAAACCCTCAACTTGTTATCGGCTCTCAAAATGCTCTATAGCAAAGAATTTGCCTCGCGTGGGCAATTTCGACCGATTTACAGGTTACGTCTCAGACAAAAACAACTGGACAAGAATAATGACATGCTATCTCGTTTAATCTCATAATTTCGTTTAAAGACATCGTAAGATTATCCTCTGCTACTGAGTGCTACGCTGGACGAGGCTTCAACCAAGGAGTCAATTTCTTACACTGGTTGGTACCGGTAGCCGACCCCTGCCGGTGCACAGCCATACGACTGGGCGGGGAAATCATCACCGCGTCCCCGGCCTACCCACCCCTCTATCGCGGTGGAGATCTGCTTCTCTCGGAGGATGCCGAAGAGATTTGGACCTTCTTTAACTGCACAGGTATGACAGAAAGTTCCACTAAAGCACAGCATTAAATCCGCGTAAAACTCAGTGTTATTTCAGCGGCTCTGCAATCTCTTCTATCAATTTTTAAATGAAATTATTATAGCGCGAATCAAAATATTTAACCTGCAACTGCCCCTCCGCGGGACTTATAATATGCGCTGTGCAGTATAGTATTAATAACAGATTGTACCGGGCCCCCTTTTTTTAACTTATCAGCTCGCTTCTGTGCCGCCCTGCCGGGGCCGGGGGATTGGCAGTATTTTGGTCACAGTTGCTATCTTATCATCGGGTCGAAGTTGAGCTACAAGGAAGGTGAAAAATACTGCGTGAATCTGCTGAATGGGAGAACGTCCGCCCACCTGGCGTCGATCCACAGCGCCGAGGAAAACGCCTTTCTGCGGAGGTACAACGCGAAGGTTTACCAGGCGCCTCCTCCCCTTCGCGCCCTCTGGATTGGGTACGACAGGGTCTCTGCGAACCATTACCGGTGGGTGGATGATGGGTCAATTGGAGGATTCACAGATTGGCAACCAAGGGAGCCTTCTGGGGGAGGAGAAATGTGCACCACAATGTGGAATGGTCAACACTGGAACGACTGGTCATGTAACAATAAAGCCCCGTTTGTTTGCAAGGTGCCCGCTGTATATCGTGGCTAGAGAGAAATAGTATTGCGCATGCCTGGTGAAGATAGTTTAAAAGTAATAATCGGATTTTCACATGAGTCTGATATTTTATCACACCGGCATTTACGTACAATGGAGGATCTGAATAAGTATATAGATAAATAAACTTACAATCCAAGTGATCCTTTTTTATTTTCGAGATTTCTTTTCGAACGAAATTGTTTGGACGACATTTTATGCACAACTTATTTATTGTAATCATATAAGTATGCACACAACAACGACTTCATTAAGTATACAATTAACTTTATGTCATATAGGCATGCTGCGTAGCACGGTAAAGCTATAACAATTAAAATGTTAATTGCACTTAATAAAACACGGCTCATCGAGTAGTTCTATACAGATATTTATATCTTTTTTAAGTTGACCACACAATGAATTGTTTTTGGCCATTACAACAATCTATTGAATAAGGCTACGTTAATTAGACTATTGTTTTTAAACCAATGTATACAATTTAGAGGCAAACATCTTACAGCCCCCAAAATATGAACGAAACAAACGAAACGTCGTTTCTGGATGTTTACTATATATTTCATCATGATGTATTTAATAAATCACTGACTTAAACATTATATCTTGTTGGATTCGAATTGTGGAAGTTAGTTTTCGTACAAAATAAATACATCTAGTTCTAAGGCGACATTGCTGATTTGTTTTGTACGGAAAAAATCCGAGTGTGAAACAATGGATGTCGCAGTGAGTACAGACTTAAATTACTCACATTATTACAACGATCGACTAAATAGGTGCGGCGGGGAAAGGACCACAACTAACGTTATGACTTATCCTACTTATATGCGTGGGAGCCAGTGCTAATATACCCATCTCATTTATGTCGCAATAGTTCGACTAGAGCCGTTCTAGCGAATTGCTCTTGAGCATGCGCATTGGTAAAGCAGAGACTGACTAATGGTGGACTATAGTTTACGGCCGAACTTGAGTGTCTAGAGCTACGGTCTACGTCTATAGCTACAGCTACGTCTACTACGTGGGCGCTAACGCATAAATAATTCGGACGTGGCGCCTACGGCAAAGCCGTAGATATAAATTGCGCCCCCAAGCGATGCTTGAATTAGTGTTTGCAAAATTACGATGTAAGAATTTACAACAATTATCGTCTGCTAGATGTTACGCAATGTTTGTTTACAGCCAGTTGAAATACCTGATGATATTGACGTATTTGTCGATTTGTTAGTTTCAATTCAATGCACTATCATTGAAAAATAAACAAATATTTGCTCCAAAATTAACGTTAGTGCTGCCGCCATTTCGTTTTGACTGAGCTAGACTACTTCTTTTATGGCTAGATTTTTGTGACGTTGTAGCCGTAGCTGTAGCTCTAGACACCCGTTTCGGACAGCGCTACAAAATGGCCGACGCAGACAATAGCCGTAGCTGTAGCTCTAGACACCCGTTTCGGACACGGCCTTATTCAGTTTGGAAGGGGAACCTGTACTACAGTGGGCGGCTGGTTGTTGCGTCTAGTGGGTGCTAGACTTAATACGTTGCACGGGACAAATTAATGGCCCTGTCACACCCCTGGTCACACCAGAGCGTTTTAGGCCAACGAGTGAGTAACGTGTTGGAATTTCGGCAACACGCTGGCAAATGCTGAACACGCTGAGCGCGGTACACACACACCGGGACAGGCAGTCACACGCTGAGGCAAAACATAATTTTTCAACATATTTAAAATTGCCTGCGTTTGCCGGAGGGGTAGTTACTCACGCGTCGAACGCGCTAGACGATCGTTACTAACCCGCCACTCGTACGCTGGCGACACACTAGTTGGAGGGCCGCGTACCCCTGGCGTGCCCCCATCGCGTTTATAACGGGTTGGTATCGCGCTTGTAGCGTTGGTCAACGTTGGTCAGCGTATGTGTAACGACCCTCTAGCGCGTTCAACGACTGCCTAACGACCAGGTAACGCGTTCAGCATGTGCTAGCGTATTGGTAGCGTATTATCTATAGCGTATTGGGGGAGGCATGATGAAGTTGAAGAAGATGTTCACGGTTCGGTGAGTACTGCAAGAATGAAGTACTGTAGTAGCGCGTGGGCTATTTATACAATAAACCACATGGTCGTTGCAGTACTCTGGCGCGCGTTAGAACGCGCTTATTTACGCGCTGGGCAGTCGTTCCCCAGTCGTCGAGCGCGTTAGTAACGCGTTAATCACGCGCTGGCGAACGCTTGCGTACGCTGGCGATACGCTGTCATATTCCATGAATCAGTGATGCGTTTCTCACACGCTAATTTTGTAGAGCTGCTAAGCACAAAAATATGCTTAGCATAAAAACTTGTCCTTGGCAAAAACAAGGTTACAAACCAAATTTTCACGTGATCTTTACTGTTTTCGATTGATAATCAGCTGGTTTTTTTTGCTTAGCATGAAAAACCAGAGAATTTTGGCACATGTGAGTGCGTCTATATATGTGCGTCTATGGCTGCATTATACAGCCGGCCGTAGCCAATCATTATCACTGTCTTCATTAAAATTTATGAACCAGCGCAGATAAACGATTGCCTTTGCAAAATTAATACAGATTTTTCAAAGCGTTGTAGGTGGCTATATTAAACCATGAGGAATTCCTCCATTGTATAACCACACGTACATTCCGTGCGCGTGTCACTTGGCATGTAATGCATTATACAGCGCGCGCGCCGGCCGTAGCCAATCATAGGCTGTCATCATTGAAATTCGCTTCACATGAACTTATGAACCAGCGCACATAAACTACAAAGCGTTGTAGGTGGGTATAACCATAGCCATGGAGAAATTCCTCCAAGGTACATGTATAACCACACGTATGTACATGCATGCGCGTGTCACTGTCTTAGCATGTAATGCACAGTACATTTTATCAAAGATGCAGTTGAATAAAGACCGCACGTGTCCAATGAGAGCTCGAGGCTATTGCAAAATTCTCAAACGCTCATTCTGATAGGGCGGTTAAATCGGCACATCGACCTATCCGAGTCCGACACACACGCTACACGAACGAGGTGCGTCACGGGCATATTACCCCAAAACAAATATTCGAACCTGGTCGTGTGATTCTGGTGCGAAACTTCGATTGAAACAGCTCAGGAGGAAGTTTCACGACGCGAAATTGCAGAAATTCAACCTGTTTGCATCAATATACAGGTAGGTCTATAGGTCTAACTATTGAAATTGCGCATGAAATTAAATTTCGTGCTGTGAAATGTATCAAAATTGATTTTTGGTGTGAAATAGCATCTTTTGATCATTTTCTTTTTATGAATTTTCAACGGTTCGTTTGTCATTTCCAATAAAAAATTCAATTTCAAACAAAAATCTAAACCTATACTGGTGAACCTGTTGAAGTTTCTTCAATTCCGTAGATATTACACTTTTTGAGAGGACAACGTTTCCTGAACCGATAATTGTACAATCTTTTGATCACCAAATACTACAATCTTTCTGTCTGTAGGCCCTATATAGCTCTTTTAGAATAAACATTTTGAAGAAATAATAATTATATAAATAATTGAAGCCTACATTTCTTTATTTCTTTTAAATGAACACGAGCCAAACGGAATAATTTCGAGGGGTGTTTAGTATAATTTATAAATAATAAAAAAAAATTTCCAATGCATTTTGAATGCAGAAAGTGCTAAAAATAGAATGAGCAAAAATGAAAACGAAAAAACGAATCTTATGCAAATAAGCTTTTACCAAATTCTAAATTGAATGACCACTTAAACCGGATCCCGAAACTTTAAAACGTACACTGTAAAACCAGGTGTTTAACTTCTAAACACATAGTTAAACGCAAATTTGTAACACCTCTTAAACACTTGAACACGTTCATGAATAAACACTTGAACACATGTTTATAACTGAACACGGCGTTTATTCTTTAAACACATGCGTTTATATAATAAACACATCGACATGTTTAACAATGGCGTTTAGAATCTAAACACTTCTTGTTATATAAACGTGTTTATGTGTTTAAGGGTTACACGTGTTGACGTGTATATGGCCTGTAACACTTTTTAAACACATAAACACGTTTATATTAACAGAAGTGTTTAACACTAAACACTATTTGTAAATTGCCTAAACACATATTGGCATATCAATGAAACACATTTTTGATAATGGATGCCATGGTCAAACGTTTGAAATGTTATATTTAGTTGACATTTTGTTTTGTGTTCTCTTTTATAAACCTAGTACATGTAGTATCAAAACATCCTTAATGATACTTATAGCAAAATAGATTTGGGGTCCCATTATTTTGCACAAACTAAAATGTACATGTATACATTTAAAATATGAAGGCGCACAAATAAAAATGGATTTTTATAAACAAAAATTATGTTGTCTGTAATGTTTACAAGTTGCTTGGCCTGATTGTTTTCTTTTGAAAAAAAACCCTGAACATTGCGTTTATACTTTGAATTTTTTTTCGGCATTTTGTTAAAGATGGTCAGAAAAAACAAAGCATTGCCCCTAAATTAATTTGTTATAGGCCAGCGTTAAGCACGCAATAACAACCCATGGGACAAAACATGTTTTCTCAAACCGTACCTGCAATTCGGAAAATAATGTCAGCTCATTTATCTTTACCAACTAAACACGTGTTTATTACAGGACACATAAATAATGTTTAAATTATAAACACTCAATGCGTTTATGCGTTTAACAATACTGTAATTGTAAACGCGTCATGTGTTCACTGGTTTTACAGTGATATATATAGGATGAGTAAAACATGAATATGTCAGGTATCATGAAAACGAATTTGAGTGTCTATAGAATCTAATACGAACCAAGGGAACGACAGCAAACATCTAATTCACTTTAAATTGGCCACTATCAAGATGAATTTGAACGCTATTTTTGCAAAATTGGCCCGGAAAATGACTCACTTTGTTGTGGGATTTATAATTGAAAATTGTGTTCAATGGTGTGAATGTGATTGTCGCTCACTTATCACCGGCGCCGCCTGGGGACGATCAAATTAGCATGTTATTTTTTCTCCCGTTAATTTGTTATCACCTTGTCTGCGCTTACTTTAAAAAGTAATTTGTATACGACATTTGCAAACATCGAAAAACAAACCAAATTACCATGAAATGCGTACCGTACAAGTCACGACTGTAAGTGAATAATATATACGGAATAAGATTAAAACTACTGCAAACTGCTTACTGGCTGGAATGACCTAATATTTTTTACTCAACAAGGTCTTCTTGAGAGACAAAATCTTCTTCAAAGACAGACAGCATGATGTGCATCATGCTGTATGTTGCCCTATATATATGTTTGTTTCTTGTACACAGCCATTTTGTCTCTGGAGAAGATCTTGTTAAGATCGAAATATTAGGCCTTCTTAACTTATTTGAATATATAATAGTCTGCACTTTCATTTTCATTTTTCAAGGTAAAGTAAGGCTAAACGTAGTACAGCATTTGTTATGGTTTTACTTAGTATTCTTTCAACTGAATCCCCAAAATGAAAATCCATATATTTTTTAAGCCAAAAATATCAACCCCTCCCCCCCCCCCTTAAATACATGTACTGGTTTTTACCGATTTCCTTACAAAAGCTGCTTTAATTTCAGTAGGGGGGGGGGGGGGGGGGGGGGGGGGGGAGGGGGGGGGGGGGGGGGGGGGTCGGAGAGAGTGGAGTTGGAGGGAATTAATTTCCCCTCTCAATATTGGTCGACCTGAAGGAAAACATGGCATTCAACATTTACGCTCTTTTAGTCACCATCAAATTGTTACCGAACATAACAATAGAAGACGTACAACCAAGGACAACAATTTCAACAACACTTTTAATATTCATATTGCCCCTACAACTACCAAAAGGCATTGGAAGAGGTAACCAAGGCAACAAAAATGCACTCACTCAATAGGTCTATTGACTATTGCCTATTGTCTATTGCCTATGTATACTGTACATTTTGTAATATGTGACCCAGCAGGAGTAAATGAGACACCTTGAGGCAAAAATGAAAATTGAGATTTTGATTTCATCATTTAAAGCTAAAAAAGCTTTAAATGATCTCAATTTACATTTTTGCCTCAAGGGGTCTCATTTACTCGTGCTGGGTCACATATGGTAATTGTGACGTTATGAAGACAAGTCTCAAATTAGTCTCAATTCAATGCAATGCCAAGGCAAAAATAAAATAAATGTTTACATGGTCTCTCTTCAATATTTGTTCAGAAAAGAAAATCGAAATTGAGAAAAAGCACGGACAATCCAACTTTAATGAGCGTATAATATTGCAATTTGTTGGAAGCATAGACAACGTCATTTCTTCACTGTCCATATAAGTGATTAGGTTTTCGCCCTTTTTTAAGCACTAATAAAAGATAGCAGAAAAATTATACTATTAAAATCAACTGGGTATAATAAATGCATGTTGCCTTCTCTAGTATAATTTGATTATGCTTTTTATCATACACTATTGATGATAATTATAACGATATATTTAAGATAGCATTTCCAAATGTCTTCTTATATCTTGCAGAAAATGGGAACGAAGATCACTCTTTTTGCTATTTTCTCTCTAGGTGAGTATTTGTGACAAACAGCACATACAGAAAGTGTCAAGAAAATTATAAAGCCCAATTCCATCCACATTTTACAGTAACACAGGCTGACGGTCCTGTGCACGGATTCGCCTATAACTCTTTGCAAACCCTCAACTTGTTATCGACTCTCAAAATGCTCCATAGCAAAGAATTTACCTCGCGTGGGCAATGTTCGACCGATTTACAGGTCTACACCTCAGACACAAACAACTGGACAAGAATAATGACATGCTATCTCATTTAATCTCATAATTTCGTTCATAGACATCGTCGGATCCTCCTCTGCTACTGAGTGCTACGCTGGACGAGGCTTCAACCAAGGAGTCAATTTCTTACACTGGTTGGTACCGGTAGCCGACCCCTGCCGGTGCACAGCCATACGACTGGGCGGGGAAATCATCACCGCGTCCCCGGCCTACCCACCCCTCTATCGCGGTGGAGATCTGCTTCTCTCGGAGGATGCCGAAGAGATTTGGACCTTCTTTAACTGCACAGGTATGACACAAAGTTCCACTAAAACACAGCATTAAATCTGCGTAAAACTAAAAAGGTTATTTCAGCGGCTCTGCAACCTCTTCTATCAATTTTTAAATGAAATTATTATAGCGCGAATCAAAATATTTAACCTGCAACTGCCCCTCCGCGGGACTTATAATATGCGCTGTGCAGTATAGTATTAATAACAGATTGTACCGGGCCCCCTTTTTTTAACTTATCAGCTCGCTTCTGTGCCGCCCTGCCGGGGCCGGGGGATTGGCAGTATTTTGGTCACAGTTGCTATCTTATCATCGGGTCGAAGTTGAGCTACAAGGAAGGTGAAAAATACTGCGTGAATCTGCTGAATGGGAGAACGTCCGCCCACCTGGCGTCGATCCACAGCGCCGAGGAAAACGCCTTTCTGCGGCGGTACAACGCGAAGGTTTACCAGGCGCCTCCTCCCCTTCGCGCCCTCTGGATTGGGTACGACAGGGTCTCTGCGAACCATTACCGTTGGGTGGATGATGGGTCAATTGGAGGATTCACAGATTGGCAACCAAGGGAGCCTTCTGGGGGAGGAGAAATGTGCACCACAATGTGGAATGGTCAACACTGGAACGACTGGTCATGTAACAATAAAGCCCCGTTTGTTTGCAAGGTGCCCGCTCTATATCGTGGCTAGAGAGAAATAGTATTGCGCATGCCCGGTGAAGAGTAATGGTCGGATTTTCACATGAGTCTGATATTTTATCACACCGGCATTTACGTTTAATGGAGGATCTGAATAAGTATATAGATAAATAAACTTACAATCCAAGTGATCCTTTTTTATTTTCGAGATTTATTTTCTAACGAAATTATTTGGACGACATTTTATGCACAACTTATTTATTGTAATCATAATGTATGCACACAACAACGACTTCATTAAGTATACAATTAACTTTATGTCATATAGGCATGCTGCGTAGCACGGTAAAGCTATAACAATTAAAATGTTAATTGCACTTAATAAAACACGGCTCATCAAGTAGTTCTATACAGATATTTATATCTTTTTCAAGTTGACCACACAGTGAATTGTTTTTCGCCATTACAACAATCTATTGAATAAGGCCTATGTTAATTAAACTATTGTTTTGAAATCAATGTATACAATTTAGAGGCAAACATCTTACAGCCCCCAAAATATGAACGAAGCAAACGAAACGTCGTTTCTAGATGTTTACTATATATTTCATGATGATGTATTTAATAAATCACTGACTTAAACATTATTTCTTGTTGGATTCGAATTGTGGAAGTTAGTTTTCGTACCAAAAAAATACATATAGTTCTACATCCTGAGCCACGCAGCGTTTAACGGGCTCTTGAATTGTCGCCCTCAAACCCTGCGGACATTCGCGGCAATCATCAAACAAGTTGGCCAATACATGATATGAACGCCCACCCCTGGTAATTGTTTTTCAATTTTTCCAAAGTTTAGGGTGGCATCATAATGGAATCCATCATAATCCCCTAAAAATGAGAGACATTTTCATGAACATACCCTGTTCATCAGCAACGCGTAATAAAATTGTATAATGCACGTAAAAGAACCTATAGAACACTTATCGCTAAGAGAAGGGGTTTGCCCCGGTGTTCCTGGCTGACACAGCCTCTGTCTAGGTTCTTCTGGCTTATGAGCTACAGTGCCTTGAGCGCTTTTGAAGGATCCTTGGTTTCATTACCAGAAAATAATAATAATAATAGCCTATAATTATGATCATTATGATGCGCGCGTTTGTATGCGGCAATCGTGACAACGCACTAATTTTGATCCCGTGATTTGACGATGAATTACAGAAAAACTATGAATAGAAAGTTTATGAAATTTAAACACTGTCATAATCCGTTCCTCATCTAGTACATGTAGTTTTGAAAGTCCCAGGGTGGCATCGAAATGGATTTGGAAATTACAAGTCAATTTGCAAGCGGGGTCCCCTACAATCTATTGTACGTTGGCACTTTCACCATGCTCTTATTGAATTACCCTCTTATTCCTCCATGCTTTCACAAACGTTGAAGTGGATGTCCGTTACGGAGCACCGTAGTAGCGAAGGCGGCGTTAGAATGTCAATGTGGTGCTGAATGTGGTGATAGCTTGACGCAGATTGGTACTTTTTAGCATTGATCTCACTGACCTCTATACCATAGAGGTATAGAGGTCAGTGATTGATCTCCATTATATAGAAGACATTAATGCTCAGTTAGGCCGTCTATGCCCGGAATTAGGCGTCAAATTGAAAACGCACATTTACGCCCTCTGTGGTCCGTTATTCTCGAGAGGCACTATGGGCCTTTTCGAATCCCTGGCTTCGTCTTCGTCTTGGGCTTAAGGCGATTTTAGATTTCCAACTGCAAGATCCCCTGCCACATTTTAATGCCTGTTGTGCTTCAGAAACATATAAACCCAAAAGTTAGACTATTTATATTGGCTTTAACTTCTATTTGCTTCTCAGTAATTCGGAATTCAGAGGCAAAGCCGAAGCCGAAGACGAAGCAAAGGTTTCGAAAAGGCTGTTTTCAGAAATGTATACGATGATGCATGATACGAAAACAGTCGTCTGATTTTGACACATTTCGACAACATGGCTGCCTTCGAGGAAAGTGACATTTTCGGTAACGCGTCTCTCTTCGAGGATTTTTGTGATGCAGCGACTTCCAGTTCCAAACCACAAGCTGAAAAAGATGGTGTTCAAGAGGATGATCAGAGCGAAACTTTTACGCAACTGAGGGGCAAAATAGATGAGCTGAAACAAGAAAATATCTTTTTCGTAAATACCCGGGCGCGGGACGAAGGCCTTTGCTTGTCCAGTTTTCGGACAACATCTCAGTCGAGCTCGCCAGCATCCCGTGAACGTGGCACTTTATAACGCAATGCCACGCGCTGATGTTTAAAAAAAACAAAAAAAAACGCGACGAATTTTGCAACAACAATTTTTTGCCAATTTACTCTTTAGTAATTCACAATGTCATTGCTCTTTTACACCAAAGCCGAGAAAATAAGCCACTTCGACATTCCAACTGCGCATATGTGCACAACAAGATTCAACAATTTTTCTCTTGGGATAAACACGGCAGACAAATGCACACAAGGCTATGGGGGACGTGGTAACCAAATCCGCATTTTGTGCATTTTCTTGTGAAATCGAAAAGACGATGGGAACTTTGTTCGAACAAAAGTTTGGCCACACAAAACACCTGAAAACAACAAAACGAAAAGAAAAAAAAGTTACTTAGTAACTTTAGAACACGACGATCTCTTTAAATTTGCTGGTACCTGCTATGCTTTTGTACGCAATCGCTGAAATGTCGAAAGAAAAAATCGTCAAATCTTCATGTGCACATGCGCAGTGGGAATATCGAACTGGCTTATAGCACCTAGTTTTGTTGCCAAGAATTTGATGAAAAAAAGTCCAATGCAAACGTGTTGCCGGCCTTTGGTTCGCCAGGAATTGCCGGCACACTGCCCCACATCCTTTATGTGGAAATAGTGGAGCGAAATTAACCTCGTTAACTTAATCCATTAAAAATTAGATAAAAAATCTAGGCCCTATAAACAAAATATTTGATTTTTGTTCTTAACAAATATCGTCATACATCAAGAATTAAAAAGACAAATGCGTCTTCTCATTCATCCTGGGTAAGTAATAATGAAAGATTCAATTGTTTTTGTTACTCTTTTTTTTTTTTTTTTTTAATTACATAAATAGTAGAGTATACAAATATTGAGTGGCTCAGAGTAGAATAGGAGGAAAATTATTACGAGGTAAAATCTGGACTTTTAGTTTTACATTTTACGAGCCAAAGCCACTCAATATTTGTTATATAACTGACATATATGACCTGCTCCCACAAAACCAGACACAAGTGGGCTTTTTTGAAAAGTGAGATATTGTTATTTCCATTTAGTACACATCTTCAGCTTTCATTTGGTACCGAAACCACCTCTATACCTTACATACTAGAGAGTAGCGATAATCTATGGAAAAGTTTGATGTATTTGGGAGATAAATTACCACTTTTAGGACACAGTTTCCCTCTTTAAATGCATAATTATTGTACTTTCTCATCAATAAAGTTGATTTTGTTTAACTGAGGGTATACATATTAAATAATTAAAAAATAAAGAAAAACATCGGGTAACAACCTTCCTCCCAAGTTTTGGAGTGAGGATTGACTGTTTAACAGCCGTGAGATCGAGGATGATTTTAACTGTTAAATAGTTAAATCCCATTTTCCATGGGCGAATGGGACATTCTGCATGACGATTTTGCACGATTCAGGTTACATGGAGTTTTCACACTTTGGAATTGCACTGCAGGATTTTGCAGGATTTTGCAGGATTTTGCAGGATTCGGGTTATGTGTAAAAATAAAAAGGGGTCTAGAGATTTAGACTTAATTTAATCCCTGTGTCATATTTTAATTTTCTGAATTTTTGTCTCTCTCCACAGAAACCCAAAGATGGGAACATGTGTTCTTGATGCCCCATTGGCGCAAGTACTGTTTTTTAACCACGATGCCATTTGGTGAGTTTTATTTGTAAAGATTTCAATGAAATTATTAAAAAAATCAATTAGCTTTTTACCTATAGACCATGTGCCCTCTGTTTTCATCTATATTCAAATGTGCCCGTCAATATGCGCACGCATCGTGTTTTACATAAATTTGGTTACGACTTAAGAGGCGACATCAGAGGTCACATAATTCAAAGGTAGTCTGACCTGTGGCGTTACTCCTCAACCAAATTGTGTGCAAAACACGACGTGTGCGCATATTGACGAGCACATTTGAATACAGATGTAAACACGTGACGTCAGAGGGCACATCGTCTATAGATGTGCTGAATTGCGTACAATATCTTTCTTGGCTATTGGAAAAGTGTTCTTGATAACTTTTGGAGAACCATATTAATATATTTCTGTAATTACTGTGGTTTACATAGGGCTCCCAATTTCAGTACACAATTTTGTTGTTGTTTTGTTGAAACTTGAATTTCTGAGGTTATACTTTAACAGTGTTGTCTAACATGTTTATATGAAACAAAAGGAAAGATGTGGTTTTTTTTTGTTTGTAAGCAGCCATTTCAGATTGTTTCTTGTTTCTAAACTTTTACAGCTTACAGAGGCATGAAATTGAAGACTTCTTTGAACACCTGACGTCACAAAAAAATGGGAATGCCGGAGGAGTCGGGATCTCAGACAATGTCAGGCCCATGCCCCAGGTATGTAAAAAGTAGAGTTTACAGTCTGGTGCTTAGCCCGCCTTTAGACATCAATGCAGGTACCCTAACATTGACCGCAATACGGTCGTATTCTACTGATGGGAAATTTGGATCAAAGTTGGAGGAATTGCCAGGGTGTCAAAATGTAAATTAAGGACAAAGTTATTAATATTAGATTTGCTTTGATTTTATTTGTTAAAATGTATATTAATATAAATTAAAGGGATCGTATACGTTTGGTATTTGGAACCCACTGTTTGTTTCAATCCTATATAGTTATAGATATATACCATAAAATTAACCTGATAAAATTTCATTTCAAAAGGTGGTAGCCATTTTGAGATATTGCCGAAAATCTGGAGCGGTTATGTCCACGCAGGAAGAATAATCTGCATTGGAATACACAATTTGAGAAACGTCACTGCAGTAACGCTTCTTAGATTCAAATTTTTGGGGATACAAAGTGATATCTTTTTCCATAACCGCAGTACTTTGAAGTGAAAAGGTTCTAAAAATGCATTATACTATCCAAAGCTGCTGTACTTCTTACCAAGTAAGTTTGTATTGCCATTCATTTTTGGAGTAATTACCAAACGTATACGATCCCTTTAAGAAGAACTGCTCTAATATAAAAACAATAACGTTACATACACGTACAAATGCATTACGATACAATATATTTGTATATTACATAACTTTACATCAAGTATGTCAAATTTCAAAAAACCTTGAATAGGAAAATTATTACGCAGAAATTCTAGAATTTAAAATTTTGAGGGTATAATGTACATCAATTTCTTAAGAAAATCACCACCGAAAAAAATACATTTGAAGCATTCTTAATAGCATATCAATTTATGGAAACACAAAATCTAAAAGCTAACAATTATATAGCAAGAGAAATTAGTATACCTCCAAATGGGCACTTTGGGAGACAATCCCATAGAGTCGTGCACAATCTTTATTGTAACCTAACCCGTTTTTACCTGGAGCTTTTTCCACGAAATTTCATATTTATGCTATTTAGACCCAAATCTGTCTTCTCCGAGCAAAAATAACTCCCAAATATCGTTTTGTGGGGTAGCTAGACACTTAGGGAGACACTGAAATGTCTCCCTAAGTGCCACTGTCTCCCAAGTGAATCAAAACTATCGCTAATTTGTCTCCTAAAGTGCCTATTTGGAAGAATTACAATCCATTGCAAAATGCCCATAGAGCATGTAAAACAAATAAAAGTGTTCACAAAATATTTCAATTGCACACAATTTCATAATTTTTTTTGTAATTTTTGCCAATTGACATAAATTTAAACAAGTAAAAGTACTCTACGCAGCTCAAAAGTGTGAAATACTGTGCTTTAACTGTGCTTTAACTGGCAGTAAACACCAAGTAAATTATATACATGTACATGCCAATATGCACCTGATATTTCTCAAAGGGGGAAATCCCCACAACATTGCAATAACTGCAATACTACAATGTGGTTGTGGCCATACAAAACAATTTTTTTTGCAGAGGATGAAAGGCACTTACGTCGTCTACACAAAATTCTCTATTTCAATTTCAAAATGTTGATTTTTAAAAAACTTCCTCATGGACTTTTTGGTGTTAGAAGTGTGTCGCTATTTGCATTATATGAGAATGCATCTGTTTTATAGGGCTGATTTTGCACTATAAATTGCTCAACAAGTAGACTGTGGTCCCTGGTCCCCACATAGTTTAATAAAAATAAAGTGGGAACCAGTTAATGTGGTGAAAAAGATTGTCTGGCCTCTAATTTATAAATAACTCCAAAACTTGGCTCCTTTTTTCTTCCCATCAAAGTCTCATTCATTCATTAAATTCAAAATGTAATGCTAGAAAAAAAGAAGAACAAATTGCATTTGAAAAACCACATTTCTTTTATAAAATGTCAAAAAAGGTAAATTGGTTGACTCACATTGAGTCAAGTTACGTAATTCAGTTTGAATACATCCTGCTTGGTGCTAAAATCAGCACATTCATTGATTATAATTCAATTTACCAGCTCCCTAGTGGTTTTTTATTTATTTGCTGGCAATGTTTGAAAGGAACCTATTCTGTGTGTGAATGAAAATTTACGATTTCCTTATAATTTCATTGATATTTTTTTGACATTTGATTTATATTTTTACAGATGAATGAAATGTTTGCTTTTATTCTAACTTTGACCTGCTCCAACAAAACCCGGACAAAGTTGACATTTTTTGTTTTTCCGATTTTGCTTTTTTTTTTTAATTCTCTAGGTCTCAGCTTAAAAATGATGTATCATTTACATATGTACTCCCACCCTATCTCTCCTTGGGAAAGGATTTATGGGGAAAAAACTGACAACCTAATTATGAGATAAACAGCTTTAAAGTTCAGAAAAGCATATAATTTCTATACAAAAATGTTTCACAAAATTGAAAAAAATAAAACACTTCTGGGTGACAGATTATGTTTAAATGTGGGGAGATTACAGATTAATATTTTGTGATTCAGGAAAACCTCAAAATGGTAAAATCCACCCTGAAATGACTTAAAGAGTACATTGTAATAAAACGCGTTGTGCGACTTTGTTCTAGAACAGGTTATAACTGCTGCAATTATGGCTTACAAAATATAGAAAAAAAGCTTTGTGTTGTGTCAGTTGAACTCGCCTTTTGTTATCATGAGTACGTCATCTTTCTCTACATGCCGCATCTTGTCTGAGTTGCTGGATTTGTTGCAGCGAAGCCTGGCATCTTGCACACTGAGCGTAATGTGCCCCAGCAGTATAATTCCTTCCATTCTTTATTCTGAAACAAATGGATGCAATCTTGATCCCCATAACGATCGCCGACGGGAAAACCGGATTTCCAGTTATCGTAAGAAACCGGGCTGCCATCGGACCAGGTGTAGATACCTTCCACTGCCAAGTCGTTATACCCGATCCACGTCGCCATATCGTTACCTTCAGCAAATACAGACAGTACGTACCGACTCACAAACTCATTCTCATCCCGACTGTGTATGGATGCGAGGTGGGATGGTCTCCCTGGCTTGGAGTAAGAGTGGCAATGATTCTCAGCATCGTCGTAGTTTTTCCTTTCCGTCACCAGAAGGTAGCAGCTATCTTGAAATGCCAGCCACGGTGGTTCACAAGTTGGCATTTTCCTCGTGAAGTTATCAGAACATGCGTTATAAACATGCAGTGGCAACGATGCGCAAATTATCAGAAGAAACAGCTTAGACATGACAGTTAGTCTTGGGCTCAGGGTTTGACAATGATCAAACTATGCTGCAGCTTATCACTTGTGAACACTTTTGTGTGTGTGCGCCGGGTAGAATCATACATGCATTAACAGACACCAGCTCCGTGCATACTGTTCATCCAAGCGTTAACAATGTATTTCTAATACAATCAATTTAGATAATCTTCTCACACAATTGATCCTTAAAACAATTAAGTGTACTCGGCCCATGATTGGCTGTTTAGAAAGAAACAATTAATGATTCGTTATACCCTTCCTGTAGTGTTAGCTATTGATCCTTCAAAGTCATCAATTACTGCAGAGGCTTATTGACGTTTTGCTTTAGGTGAACCAAAAATATTATCAAAACGGGCTCCATTCTACCCCCATGCTGCACTTGGACCTTGGGACCAAAGGTATAACGATTGATTTGACCAAGAGTTTCAGTTAGATGCTTGGTATTAACTGTTGGATGTCTCCTTGGAAACTCACCTACGGTATACTGCGATGCTGTTTTTCTCTTGAAATCAATACGTTACAATAACAAAATTGACTTTTGCCAACACTGTGTCCTGATGCTAAGTCTGCAACGTTTATACGGTTAACCGACCGTTCAAACAGTTACACGGTTACATTTTTCCAGTTCGGTTAACCTTTTTTTTTTTTTTTTTTTTTCAAATAAAAGAAACCCCATTAATTGTCAACTTTGCGTGGGTTTCGTTGGAGCAGGTCACAAATAGTACAATTGAATAAATGGTGTATGGACATTTCTGATAGCTTATCTAACATACAGCCAGTCCGCCTATAAAATTTGATGCAGACAATGAGCAATCGCAGAACTGCGATTATTAACACGTACTACGCGCACACACTAAATTCCTTGATGAAGCAGCGCTAATTAGATATGCAATGCACGCCCGTTTTTGTTTTGTTTTGTTTTTATATTTTTTTTTAATTTTTTTTTTCAAATTTTATTTATTATTATTATTTTTTTAAATGTTGGTTACGGTTAACCATTAACCGTTAACCGTAACCGCAAAACAACGGTTACATGGTTAATTTAATAACCGCAAACTTGCAGCCTTAGCTGATGCCCTATCAACTTGATTTATTCAGCCTCGGACACGTCGTATAAATTGAAAACGGTGCTGCAGAGATAAATAGCCATTAATAATGTACAATGTAAAAATTTTTTTTAAATCGCTAATCGGAATAAATACATGTAACAGATGTCGTTTTGTGCTATAAATTTACCTACGATATATCGCACTTAACCAGTTCGCGCCGGGATTATTTTAACATCGCCGAGCCCACGGGCGGGATTATTTTTAACGAAACTCAATCCGAAGCGTGTTCAGGCTGATAGTGCCGGGAAGCACACCCACGCATTTCCGGCCATGCTCGCTGCTGACAAACATTTCCGAACTTGAACTTGGCGTGTTTATGCGTCATCCGTTTTGAATCTGGGGAAATATTTGCGTTTATATACGGCGCGAACTGGTTAACAATGTGTTTTATAAAATAAATCGCAGGACGCAGGGATACTTTGCGTCGCACGATGAGTTTTATAAAACCAAGTGCAGGTCACATAGTGAACTAATTTGCAAAAGTAACAATATTCACTAACCTCAGTAATGGACTGAGACACGTTTAGCTTTAATGATGATAGCAATCTCAAGGTCGTCAAGGCAGTTAGGTCAAAGCATATCTAGGCATCTTACAGACAGAATTCAGTCCCATATAGCAGAAGTACTCCTTCCACTCGAAACCCCATATTTGGATGCAGTCCTGATCCCCAAAGTCATCGCCGACCGGAAAACCAGCTCTCCAGTTGGTGTAGTTAACAGGGCTCCCGTCCAACCAGGTGTAAGCTCCTTCCACTTCCAAGTCGTTGAATCCAATCCAGGCATTTTGGCCCCCAGTCATGCCGTTGATGAACTGGGCCTCCTTGTCGCTGAGAATGGATGCCAGGTGGGCAAGTCGACCGGGCTGGGAGTTGATCGTGCAGTGCTGCTCGGCATCGCTGTAGCTCTTCGAAACGGCTACGTACAAGTAGCAGTAGTCTCCAAACTGTTGCCATGGTGCTTGGCAGTCGTAGATTGCGTATCTCTGGAGTCTTCGGCATCGGCCCTCGGTGAATAAATTGTGATCTGTCACTGCGATTACCAGCAAGAAAATCTGCCAACACCTTCCTCTCTGCATTTTTGTAAAAGAATTCCACGACTGAATTTTAAACAGTATGATTGGTGTCACCCGTTCGGCTTTTTTGCGGTATCCTAATTACGGTCTCCAAAATGATTTTCAGTAGTGTTCAGTATGCGTATCATGCATTTAAGTTCTGGGTGTAGGAAATGATCTGCAGAACAGCTCAAAAAGCGTACTTGTTTGGCGTGTAATGCCAAAGGTCTTTATTTAAACGGAGGGCGGACAAACATGTCACAAGCAAGGTTGAAAATAATTGTCGGTGACCGGCTGACGAGTGACAGTGACGAGTGAGGCCGGAACTGAACCTGTCTTAGATCGAGGCTCAAGAAAAACAATCCCGGCGCAAAGTGATTAACAAGAGTGCCCACAAAAATTCAAAACAGTGAACTGTTTTTGCAGAAAGAATCTACAGTATTACAAATCCATTTGTTGATAACACCCCCTCGTCTGTTTCCAAGCCGAACCATTTGTGACCGAGTTTGGCAATAAAACCAGTATATGTACCTGAACTTGGCCGTTATTGATTTAATTTGCTTGCCGAGATGGGTATTGATGTGTGCATCATTTGATATGAAGGTCTTTTATTACGGTCTGATGAAAAATCATTTAGACACGCAGTTCAGGCTGTTTATTGACAGGCTGCTTTTGAAAAACACATTCAGCCGTTCAGTTCCCGTGGAATATTGGTAATTAAAAAGGTGTCTGCATAGAGCAAAAAGCCATTGAAAATATGTACATTGTACATTTTATTACGGTCTGAGGAAAAAATCCTTTAGACGCGCAGTTCAGGCTGTTTATTGACAGGCTGCTTTTGAAAAACGCATTCAGCCGTTCAGTTCCCGTGGAATATTGGTAATTAAAAACGTGTCTGCAGAGAACAAAAAGCCATTGAAAATATGTACATTGTTTAAACAACGTCACCGAACAAAACCTTGACACTTTTTAGATCAAGAATTCATGCAGGCCCATTAGCCAGTTGTATACATACATTTGTTGTATTGTTTAATACCAGCCAAACACAAATTTGTCAAAACTTAGGGTTTTTAAAAAAAAAATTTAGGTTCTCGGCCTTAAAGGTAGGATACACTATTGGTAATTGCTTGAATTATCATGAATGTGTAGATTTGGGGGGTTGTATTTTATAGTAAATATCGTTTCACTGACCTGTCCGAAGTTTTACAATCATGGATGCCGAGAAAAGCACGAAAAAAAGCGTTTATTTTCAACCGGCGTCGAGCAGTTATTCTTAAGTTATTTGTGTGTTTTCGCGATCGCCGTCCGGCGATCCCAAATTTTTCTTTATAAAATTATATTTTTCAGAATATTTACAGGAATTCTAGCGCAATCATCAGCGCAACAGGTTACAACTGCTGCAATTATGGCTTACAAAATATAGAAAAAATACTTTGTGTTGTGTCAGTTGAACTCGCCTTTGGACTTTGGTTATCATGAGTACGTCATCTTTCTCTACATGCCGCATCTTGTCTGAGTGGCTGGATTTGTTGCAGCGAAGCCTGGCATCTTGCACACTGAGCGTAATGTGCCAAAGCAGTAGTATTCCTTCCATTCTTTATTCCTAAACAAATGGATGCAGTCCTGATCCCCATGACGATCGCCGATAGGAAAACCGAAATGCCAGTTCTCGTAGAAAACCGGACTACCATCGGACCAGGTGTAGATACCTTCCACTGCCAAGTCGTTATACCCGATCCACGTCGCCATATCGTTACCTTCAGCAAATACAGACAGTATGTACCGACTCACAAACTCATTCTCATTGCGACTGTGTATGGATGCGAGGTGGGATGGTCTCCCTGGTTTGGAGTAAGAGTGGCAATGATTCTCAGCATCGTTGTAGTTTGTCCAAACTGTCACCAGAAGGTAGCAGCTATCTTGAAATGCTAGCCACGGTGGTTCACAAGTTGGCATTTTCCTCGTGGACTTATCAGAACATGCGTTATAAACATGCAGTGGCAACGATGTGCAAATTATCAGAAGAAACAGCTTAGACATGACAGTTAGTCTTTGGCTCAGGGTTTGACAATGATCAAACTATGCTGCAGCTTTTCACTTGTGAACACTTTTGCGTGTGTGCACCGGGTACAATTATACATGTATTAACAGACACCAGCTCCGTGCATACTGTTCATCCAAGCATTAACAATCCCAGCGCAAAGTGATTAACAAGAGTGCCCACAAACATTCAAAACAGTGAACTGTTTTTGCAGAAAGAATCTACAGTATTACAAATACATTTGTTGATAACACCCCCTCGTCTGTTTCAAAGCCGAACCATTAGTGACTGAATAAAACATTTGTAATAAAAACGGTATACATGTATGTACCTGAACTTGGCCGTTATTGATTCGGTTGCTTGCTTTAAAAAATGTAAATGATTGTTTGCCAGGAAAGGCTGAGATGGGTATTGATGTGTGCATCATTTGATATGAAGGTCTTTTATTACGGTCTGAGGAAAATATCCTTTAGACACGCAGTTCAGGCTGTTTATTGACAGGCTGCTTTTGAAAAACACGTTCAGTTCCCGTGGAATATTGGTAATGAAAACGTGTCTGCAGAGAGCAAAAAGCCATTGAAAATATGTAAATTGTACATTTTATTACGGTCTGAGGAAAAAAATCCTTTAGACACGCAGTTCAGGCTGTTTATTGACAGGCTGCTTTTGAAAAACACATTCAGCCGTTCAGTTCCCGTGGAATATTGGTAATGAAAACGTGTCTGCAGAGAGCAAAAAGCCATTGAAAATATGTAAATTGTTTAAACAACGTCTCCGAACAAAACCTTGACATTTTTTAGATCAAGAATTCATGCAGGCCCATTAATTAGCCAGTTGTATACATACATTTGTTGTATTGTTTAATACCAGCCAAACACAAATTTCTCAAAAGTCAAAACAAGTAAAACATTTACAATTTGTTCACCAATTTTGTTCTACAATATGTGAACTGTCACCACAAAATTAGCTTAAAGTCACACTTTTTAAGAATTGAGATATTTACATTTCTGAATTCTGCAGAACAAGAGCTTTCCAATTGTATACAACATATAGGCCACCAACTGAAGTGTTAAAATTAATTATTGAGAAAATGACATTTAAAATCCTACAGTTGTGTTGCAGTGAATAGATGACGACACAATACAATTGGGATGAAATAGGTTTTAAAGATGTTTGACAGAAGAACAAAGTTTGAAAAAGGTAAAACGGAACTTACAGATTAAGGTTTACAAAAAAAATAAAAAAATTACCACCCCTTCTAATTGTGGCTTTTGCCGACTTTAAGCTCATTTTGATGCGATACTTCCGGTTTCTGTACTACCCATAAATGCACAGCCCTACAAATGCAAAGTTTCCTTTGTGAAATTACTAGTTTTTCCCCTTCATTTTTTTTTCTTTTTTCAGAGATCATCCAGAATTTTGCGGGAGGACTTAATAGGTAGCATGGCTGAGGAATCCTTCACTGTGACCGGTAATGTGCAATACTACCCCCAGTTCTGCCTTGACAGTCTGGGTAAGCCATTGGTGGATGGAAACCCACAGGTCACCACTGGATGGGACGCCCCTTCGTATCCTTTTCCAAGTTTCTTGTTCCCCAAATCATTGTTTCCAATATGTGACCCGCTCCATCGTAATCAGGAATAAGTCGCTGGGGCCGTTTCACGCAATCGATCGTTGAAGTGAACGCATGGGTGAAAATCTTGACCAAGTCGTTTTTCTGAACATTGTATTTTTAGGAAGTGTAGTTATCACAGATTATTGTCATTAATGTTTAGTGTGTAAAAACGATCAATAAAGAAAAAAATGAAGAGGATTTGTGTGCGCTGTCCGTATGATTTTGGTCAATTTTGTTTATTTCAAAGCTGTTTTTCTCGGAATGTGGATTCGGCAAATAAATATACACCTGTCATCTTCATCAGACCATAACTCGTTAACCTAAGAAGATACACACTTGTGATGGGTATCATTAGAAAGCTTGTGAAATTTCCTTTCTCATCATGTGCATATCTCAAAAAGTCATATCGAGACTTAATCCTGATTTCGATGGAGCGGGTCACATTATTAGGGCCTTGTCCGAATCTCTTGTCTATGTCTATTGCCAGGGTTTTGTCTATTACAACTATGCGTGAGCAGGCTGACAATAGACATAGATGTAGCTCTATAAGCCCGTTGCGGACACGGCCTAACTTTAAGAATAGTATTAGTAGGGGGGAAATGGGGGTGCACCAAAGAATAGTGAACGTTCATTGCGAGCATTGCCTCCACTACTGTGTTCCGTTTTAATGTTATTCACAAAACTCTGATTGACTCGAACAGCTGTGCACAGATGAAATGTTTGGCGCTATTTTTTCTACATTTCCAGTTCCGTTTTCCTCAAAATCTACAGTTATACTGCGATATTCCACGAGGCACTTCCAGTTGATGAAACCGACAAGCCGAATAAAAATAGAGCGTAAGTTCACTACGTTTTCTGTGAAATGTGCATTCAAGCACGCTTTTGTTCTGCACTATTTCTCTCACAGGTCTATTCGTGAACAAAAGCCAAAATAACTTGTTTTTAATTTTTGTAATTTTTTTTTTTGCATATCAAGAAAACGCAGTAAGCCTACCTGCTGGAACTGCGGCAAGGAGGACCATTCACTACGGGACTGTCCCTACGTAAGTTGAAGAATAGTTGAGATACTTCAAATCCCAAAATGTAGTCAATAGCTCAGAATCTAAATAGTGTCTGCGCTTTAAAGGTAGTATACAAAAAAAATAAAAAAAATAAATAAACTACTGAATTTTTATGAAATGCCTCACTTGACTGTAAGTAAATAACAGTCTCAAGCATCCTGTGAAATCACAGCATCTGGAATTTTGTATCAATTTTCAACTAGTCTTGTTTTCTGGGGGAGGGGTGGGTGGTGGATTGGGGAGGGGGGAGGGGGAGGGGGGGGGGGGGGGATGGCAGAGCATATTGTCTAAATTCCAAAAAGTATATTGTTATGATCGTGAAAATGCTACTAGCGATTCAACTTGTGATAAGGGGACACCAGTCCTGTTTCAAGAATAATTTTTGTCTAGTTTCAAGATTTTTTAATTTGTTTATTTGGCTGGATCTTGTAACAGCCGAGAGATCTTGTCAAGATCAGCATGGCCAAGAAAGAGTTTATGGGGCAGAGCGGTGAGAAGCTCTCCCTGAAGCAGCGATACCATCAGGACGGTGAAGAAGGGGGAAGGAACCACCGATTTACCATGTTCAAACCGGGTCAAATCAGGTGAGACTTGACTCATCACCCAGGGGAGGGGAGGGTGGGGGACGAGGGTTAGGGTTAGTAGTACAATAAACTGTTGATATGCATCGCTAGCCCCGGCAATAACAAACATGGCAAACTAGGGCTGTCCCAAGTATATCGGATATTAGAATAAATCAAATAAGTTAAGAGGGCCTAATATTTTGATCTTAACAAGATCTTCTTCAGAGACATAATGGCTGTGTACAAGAAACAAACATATATAGGGCAACATACAGCATGATGCACATCATAGCTGACAGGAGAAACACAAAAGAAAAAGCGTGTACAGAGTTCAGTGGAACATCAAAAGGAGGATTAGGCTGAAGGGTTAAAGGGAAAGGTCAGTGTGGGTAGGATCAAAGAAAGAACTAACAAAGAAGTATTAATAGGAGAAACATGGAAGGGGGGGGGGGGGGGGGGAGGGGGTGTAGGACAATAGACAGGGGAAACCAGAGGAATGAGAAGAAATAAGAACAAACTGCTAGCAAGGTTAATCATTTCCTAGTTGGATGTTGAGCCCATGTGGTTGAATAGTCCGAAGACGATTCATCCAAACATTCTCCCAAACATTCTCCCGGCTGAGACGGACTGAGTCTTTCAGATGATTCTATGCCCTGTAGAATCATATCAGAAATGCAATGGTTAGGCTGATTGAAGTGGTGACCGACTGGGGGTATCTAGTTTCTTGGTGTTGACAGTCGATCGATGACCGTAGAAACGCTTTTTTAGGGCATTAGAATATTCGATCACTCTATCTGTTCCAATGTTCCACTACAGCCTACATCATGTTCAAGAGAAATTTCCATAAATAGCTTTTCGCTTTGTTTATGTAGTCCGCACCATTGACCTTTGACCATTGACCTCAGTCCTTGTGATAGGCGATTTTCAAATAGTAATACAAAAAAAATCTACTAAGATGCAATTATAAATCAAATATTTGAATAGCTTTTTGTTTCTTTTAATATTAAAAAAACCAAAAAAACACTACAATATACACGTGTACCCACAACTGTAGTGATTATCTTAATTCTAAAATTGCATTGTTTATTGTCACCCTCCTTCCGTCACAAAGCGACAATCTTCAAGAAGCCTTGGGCGTGAACGACGACCAGATTCCTCCTTACATCTACCAGATGCGGGTGCTAGGTTACCCACCTGGCTACCTCAAGCAAGCCACGGTGACGAAATCCGGACTAATGGTGTACGACATGAAAGGTAATCGGGCCGTTTTTGTATTTTCATTCATTAAAAACCCTTCAGTGGGGAAGTCTCTGCAATAAAGGGTATTAAGTCGCGCTGTGCACTATCATGTAATGGACTACTCAACGTTGAGAGGATAAACATTTCATCCAAATGTGATTTACATTTTTTGTCATTAATGAGATCTTTAACGCCAATATTTTCAGGTTTCATTAAAAAACATGTTTGATTTTGATGATTAAAGTGGAAAACGCACCCATTTTGTGTTCATCGTTCTGTTGTTCTGCAACAAAGCCGGCTTTTTCAAACCCTGTTTTCTCAGTTGTGTAATTTAAACTCCAAGGAAGTAATCAAAAGCAAACATGTCATAACTCCAGAACGGGAGTAGCTATGGAGCTCTATTATATACCAACTGGAAGCTTACGCTGTGGGCTTTCCAACCATGTATATAACTTTGTGACATAATACCCATTATTTTGGAGTGGATCACATATGAAAAAAACCAAGTTGGATTTTGTAAATCCGTTTTCAAAATTTCTTTTGTATTCTAAAGATGGAGATGAGCCCGGGCAGATTCAAATGGACGAGGACGAGACCCGGCCGACTTACGATCCATCCAAACTAATCGAGTACCCAGGCTTCAATGTAGCCTTGCCCGATGGCGTTAGAGATGTACGTACAGCTTGCACAAATGTGACCCAGCACGAGTAAATGATACACTTTGCGGCAAAAATGAAAATTGAGATTTTGATTTCATCATTTAAAGCTAAACAAGCTTTAAACGATGAAATTAAAATCTCAATTTTTATTTTTACAAAGTGTCTCATTTACTCGTGCTGGGTCACAAATGTGAGGCATTGAGGCCAAAATTCTGGCAAACTTCAAAATGAGGGTTTACATAGCTCTATGTGTTAGGAACATAGAGCTATATTAAATTACTAGATTATTATTTGTATTATGTTCTACAACACGCACATGAATTCAAAATGTCTGCGTGCAGAATGGATTCAAAGTATCTCCGTGCGTAAGAATGAAGAGTTAGCGCTCTAGTAATTTAATATAGCTCTATGGTTAGGAAAGAGAATACAATTCTCCTTACGGTACAGTTTGTTGCACTTCAATCGGGCATTTCGTTGACGAGTTATGCCTGTTTAACTCTATCAATACCAATGTCGAGTTTACTCGACAGCGCAACGCAGTGTGCTTCCGTACCAATGTCGAGTTTACTCGACAACAGAGTGCCTCTGTTTTTGAGAAGCTGCATTATTTTCGTTTGCTGCCCTCTGTTGTTGAATTTTATATAGTCAGGAAGTCAATTGAGCTAGCTTTACAATGGTGTATAACGCGTGTGGGGTTTCCATTACGATTTTCCGAGAAAAACACACGCAACAAATATTCTTCTGTTTTTGTTGTACAAAATATCACCATTATGGCTGATCGTAACGCGGAAATACTAGCATAGTTATTTGCTGATAGTGACTCCGATATAGATTTGGAAAGTTCTGAAGAGGAACTTAGTGAGGATTCCAATTAATCTAGTGAAGTTTCTTCCATGTCTACGTCGTCGTTTGACTTTGATATGCCTGGTCATAGTGCTACTACAACGGCCCGCCGTGGACGGGGTGCCGGTGGTGGACAGGGTGCCGTTTGACGCGCCGGGCCTTGGGTAGCTGGTGTCGCTGGTGTATTTTTATATAACTACATTTTGTTCTATTTGTATGACAACTAACAGATATGAAAGACCATTTCATTGCCTACAAATAATATACACAATGATTTTCGGTAAAACGAAGTCTTCAAATGGAAAATTGAGGTTTACAAATAGTAAACGCTGCAAGTTGCATAAAACAGTGCGTTGTGTGAAAGAATGCGGTACAGGGCAGTGTGACCCCATAAAACAATGCGGTATTGAAAGGGTTAAAACTTGCATTTATTGTGTTTTCGTGTAAAATAAAAGATGCCAAACATTAAAAAAATTCTTTTTTTTCCACATATTTTATACAATGGCTTCAAAACATGTGTAGTAGACATACCATAGATTACAAATATAAATAAATATGAAAATATAAAAACCCGATTTCATTTAGACCGCCCAATTTTATCTTATTTTGCCCAAAACAACTCACAAAGGTTCTTGTTCAATTTCTTACATTCTATCCTCTTTATTTATAAGAGATAATGTTTTTTTGTCTTTCTGTATGTGTTCCCTTTCCAGCCCCAAAACGTGCCCCCCATGCAACTCGCCCACAGCAAAGATGCCTTCCAGTTGTTCATGACCCCACCCAAGGTTGAGTCGTCAGGCAGCGGGCGCAAGAGGCAGGGCAGGGACTTTGCCGAGGACCCCAGCAAGAAGCGGTCGCGATCGGACAGGGAGGACATCGACATGGACTTGGATACACCAGGTTAGATTAGTAATTTGACCCAAAAAACAAATCCTCCTGAATCTTTTGATGGTTTCTGTAGGATCTAGAAAGGTTTGGGTTAGGTTCAGGTGTTTCTATTTTTACTTGGATATATTGTTTTTTGGGTTTTTTTCAATATCAGATGCCAGCAATGGTGGTTCTCTCAAAGGCACGTCAGACTTCAAGCCTCCGTTACCCCCCACTCCAATACCGGAAACTCCGCCGCCTCTACCGACCTCCACTCCCCCAGCCACGCCCGGTAACACGCCCAGGGTTGCGTCCGTGGGCACGTCGAGCGAGTTCCCCCTTGTCGACAGCCAGAGTGTCGACGCCGACACGGAGGGTTCCAGTCAGTCCTCGTCCACGCCCCGCTCAATGTCGCCCTCTATAGACGACCTACAGCTCATGCAGAGCCGGCTGCAGGAAGCACTGATGCAGGCTTCTACATCGGACGAGGTGAGCAGCATGCCTTCGGACACCGACGCCAGCGACCGGTTCGTGGTGGACGGGGAAGAGTTTATTGTGGAGTCTGTGTCGGATGACGAGACTAAAGGGGGCGCTGTTGAAATGCGCGACAATGCCACTGAATCCAGCCATGAGATTAATGAAGACGGTGACGAGCCGAGAACCTTAGATGCGATGAAGATCACGGAGGAATGCGAGGCAAGAACACTTGATGAAGACGAAGGCTGCCAATCTATGGAAAACGACATTGGCGTAACGACACCCGGCAATGCTGAAGACGAAGCCGTGATTAAAAGCGCCGACCAGCAGACCTCGGAAGCGGCAGGAAGCAGCGACGATTTGGAGCCGGGGGAAATAGCCGACAGCAGCTGCAGTCCTGACGCGACCCCCAACCGCTCCGGGGTGCCACACATCAGCAAGTTTGCCGTGGGGATCTCACCCCACGAGAACGACAACCTGTCGGAGTCCACAGGAATGCTGAGACGGATCATGAGCATCTTCAAGAGAAACAAAGTCAAGCCATCAAGCTGAGTAGAGACCTGTGCATGAAGAGGAGCAAACAGCAGAGATCTTCCCTAAATCAGGAAATTGCCCGTTAAGTAAATAATTGAAATGCCCAAGGTAAGCCCAAGAAAGATCAGTTGTCATATTGCTTCTAGTCCTTCGGTTGACAATCGGACAACATGGTTTCCTCTGTACTTCTGCCATAGAGGGGCAGATAGAGAAAATATTTGGGGGAATTGAGCCTTTCTTCTTGATTACAAGCATGAAATTTGGCACATAGTCGGATTATGATAGAGATATCTGGATATATGGCCATCGCAGAGTAATAACAAGCAATGGTAGCCATTTTGAAAATTATTATATATTTTTTTCAAAGAAAAAAATCTGCGATGACCCTATAGCCAAATATCTTTCTCATAATGTACTACATGTATGTGTGCCAAATTCCATCGCCTATCTGCCGTACTATCATGGAAACTTAAATCAGATTTCTTTGGCAACATCAGCGTGTCTTTAGCTGTGTTCGTTTTACCCATTTGTTTTTACTGTCAGTTTTATGTTGTGTAAAAAAACTTTAAAAGTTCTCAGTGACGTTTTTTCAACACCAACCAAATTTCCAATTTTTCCTGGTCAATGTTATAATTATTTTTGTATTTTTTTTTTTAAAGCGAGTCCCCACATCGTTTTATTCTTCCCATTATGACAATTAATCTTTCAACCCAAGCCTGGAAGAAAAGGGTCTAAAATTAACCCGCCATTTTTTAACTGTCGTATCTTAAACAGATTTTTTCTAACTTGTAACGTTATCTTGACTTTGTATATTTGTAGGCTTTTTACCACTGTAATAATGAATTTAGTAAAGATATTCATGCAATTTGTTTGTCTGTGTCATTTTATTCCCATAACCACTACATCAATCTGTTTTTATAAAAGACCTACATGTATGTGAAAATGAGTCCGATGTAGAAAATTTGACGTTCACCATTAGAAAGAGTGCACTGTGTTGGAGGTCTGTAGCGTTCTTGTGATACACCGATTAATTTCGACGATTTTGCGAAATCTAAAAACCCCATGCATTAAAAAAATTATTTCCCTTTAGGAGATATATGCAATAGAATACAAAACCAGTTTTTCTCACTAAATCTGATTTAATTCAGCATGTTTTAATGTAGAAATTGAAAATATAGATCCTAACCAAGGTGAAAATCATGAAATAGAAATATTGAATTTTCTTACGAAAACACCCCTCTCCGCAACATGCGGGTCACATATTTGTGATATCCAACACCAGAACAAATACAACTTGCACCCTACCAAGTATCGTCCTTTATATTTTAAGGAAATTGCCCGTATTACACACCCCACCCCCCCCTCCTCCCAGTTAAACATTCCATTTTTGTGTTTACAACCAAAATACAATATCTCATAAAGTCCACGTGATGAACAAAGCCCTTTATAAACATTGAACCTTTTCCCATATCAGAAGGGCCAACTTTTTGTTGTAAATACATATAATGAATCTTAGTTAGGAAGACATGTTCAAGATTCGTTATCACATTGTAGATGATTTTTTGTTCTTAGCAAAGACTGTCTATCTGAAGCACCTTCAGTTTAAAAACATGCAATTATATGACTCCATTTAAATGTAGTATACATCATTTGCAGTTATCAACAATATTTACTACCGAATTATTAAGAAATATCTTACTCATTTAAAAGTAAATAATGATTGCGCTAGATATTCTGAAAAATAACATTTTATATAAAAAAACATTCGCGAGCGCGAAGAAACAAAGAATAACTGCTCGACGCCAGTGGAAAACCAACGCTGTTTTTCGTGCTTTTCTCGGCATCCATGATTGTAAAACTTCGGACAAGTCAGTTAAACGATATTTACTATAAAATACAACCTTCAAAATCTACCCATTCATGATAATTTACACGAATACTGACGCACAAATACATAACCCAGCACGTTTTGCGCTACCCTGCCTTTTTTTGTCAAAGAACATGGCTTCCCATTGGCTGATTAGTGGCTCTTTGCCAGTGAGGCCAGCCAACCCTCCAATTGCTGCACTTGTTTCATAACAGCTTGCTTGCTGGTGCCTCCCGCGCTGGTGTACTGCTCGACGCTGTTCTCATAGTTCCACACAGCGCTCACGTCCTCTTCAAAAGCAGGACTAAAATGAACATGAACACAAAATCCATTCATCAAATGTTAAAATGCTGAGCCACAAATTTCGGAATGCTTTTCAAACCTATCTTGTTAACCAATTTAATGCAGCAAATATTCCTGAGAAAAATTAGGACAATCTAAACAGCTACAGCCAATATTACAATTTTGGGGTTGGTTTTTTTAAGGAGTTCGCGCCGGGATGAATTTGACATTGAAAAGACCCAGGTGCGGGATTGTTTTTCACGAACTACAATCCGAGACGGGTTCAGACCTGCATCTGTGGGTAGCACACCCTGATATTTCCGGCCTCGCTCATGATGTGTTTATCCGTCATCCGTTTAGAATTTTTGAAAAAACATCCAACGTCAACAGGTCCCTGGATTCCTGTACTGCCTTATAAATGTACATGTACACCCCAGGCGTCTGACCTGACAGTCTTGAGATCAACCACAGTAAGCTCCGTCAGTAAACACTGCTTCTTCTCAGCTAGCGCTACCACACCGCCGGACAAACCGTGGGCATCGCGGAATGTAATCTGTCAACAGAGAGAAGGATGAATTACAAGGAAGTAAGATATGTCTATACATTTGTTCCGCAGCTTTTTTGTCTGCAAGACACTTAACTACAATTGCCTGTTTCCGCCCGGGAGTATAAATGGGTACCTGTGAAGGTTTGGGCCAATCTCGAACTGCTGCAGTAATGGTCTCGTTCCCAATTATTGGGGATTGCAACTTTAAAGCACTTTTGATCCTTTAAGCAAACTGCACTGAGCTCCGCGAGTGGTTGAATGAGGGCGCTGTTCACATAGCAACCGTACTTCCCCGGTAGTACGTGCCACGCTACTCCTTCATTTGATACTCGTATACCAATGGGATTGCTTTTTCTTTTAGAATATCGTAGCAGGACCCAGACACCTAAATTGCAGTCAACTTGTCTTTTCTCTTGAGGGGGGTACTTGTGCACAAAGCCCATATAAGTACCAAAGATTATGGTTACAATCAAGAAATATGTAAAGTTTCAAACTGGGAGTGTATCCACCACCGAGATAATCTGTACACTTGTTACAAAGTCACTGTTTGTGTGCTATCAAGCTCACTTGATAAGAACTTGAATCGCTACTTTCCTTCGTAATAAGGCCGACATTATTACATATTTATTATTAGCAAGGTTCCTTGATACATGCAGTTTCTAATGGGAATTAATTTATATTAATAAATACCTAGGAGAGTTGCTGGCTTCTGATTGGTCGAGACTCGATCACGCGGAGTGGATTATCAGGTAGTAATATCATGGGTTTCAAGAAGAAGCGAAGAAATGTTCCCTGAACCAGCATCATGTAAGCCCATGATTGGCCGAATGCAACAGTTCTACGGTAACTTGTAACAAGAACTCATTAAATCTTGATACTGCGCGCTATAAAATGTATGCGTAGAACGTTTGTATCTATACGCACGGCATTTTTCAAGATGCGCGTGTCGTCTGCTAACGCGTTGCTATGCACGGTGGGCATCAGTGGTCAGCTAGTCTGGTCTCAAAGTATGGGTTATAATAACAACACATATTGAAGAAACTGGGTACCATGCATAAGCTAAAACATGGCCCCTAAACATGAACACAAAACAGTAGAAATATCGCCGAAAGGAAAGTCACGAAATTTGGAGCATTTTCACAATTTTTCTCGTTTAAAATGTATTTATTAAAGGTAATAACAGTGCGAGGACTTGGTTATTACTGCGTGGTAATGACCGGGTTGGGGGATGACCGCTGGTAATGGACCTCGCCTTGATCCATTACCAGCGGTCATCCCCCAACCCGGTCATTATCACGCAGTAATAACCAGGTCCTCGCACTGTTATTACCTAATGAACTTACGCCTTTGCGGACCAGGTAGTAGGCTAGGTCCGTGGCCAGCATGTCGGGGCTGAGTGCATTCCTCATTGACTCGGCATTGATAGTCAGTGTGGAAATTACACCGGTGGCAATTTGCAGTACGCCTGCAACGATAATCGGGGGGGGGGGGGGGGGGGGGGGGGGCCAATTTCATGGAGCTGCTAAGCACACAAATTTGCTTAGCACAAAAGCTTGGGTAAAAAAAACCGAGTTACAAGCCAAATCTCCATGCGTCTTTCATGCTAAGCAGAAAAAAAGCTGACTACCAGTCACCAACAATATACATGTACATGCTGTTCTAGCCTCCACCTAGTTGTGGGGACAGGTTCTTTTGTTTGGAAAAAACAGACCGAGTAGTGGGGACATTTTTAAGTCCCCTTAGCGCGTTGGGTCTTCAGTAAAAGGGGTTTAGAGGTACAATTGGGTTAGGGTATAATGAAAAAAAATGTAGAAAGAAGACAAATTAGCGTGATGTTGAAAAATTTTGAATTTTAGAATGTTCTGAGTGTGAGTTTAGAGAGATTTCCCTTAGCAAACAAACCCTATGGATTGTCCCCATAACGCAATGTACGAAAAGAATTGATGTTTTTGTCAAGGAAGAATTATTCATGCGAAGCAAACTTTTGTGCTTAATTGGCAGCTACATGAAATTGGCCCCAAGGTCCACTGATGTCAGACTTAATAAACAAACTGTTTAGATGGTACAATCATGAAATGGAAATGGTACCGTGGAAATTAAACAAATTGACTTCTGGGTAGCAAATATGTGACCTGTCATCACAAAATGAGCGTAAAGTCGCACGGAGTGATTTCCCTGTACTGCCAGTCAAAGTCAAAATTTGAAGGGGTGGTTGATTTTAAGATTATATGGTTTTTTAAAAGACTAAATCTCCAACAATCAATTCCCAATTTTTTAGGACGATCGGAAAAAAACAAAATTAGTTTTTGAGACAATTTTGACTATGCCTTTCTATGCCTTTCACACAATTTCTCGCAAGAAATGCCCGTTTTCTCATAATCTCTGTATTAAGAGTCCAGACTAAAAAATAAAAATACAAAAAATATTGAGTATCAAACCTCCAAGTGTTATACCATTGGAAAGCTCTATTTCCACAGAATTTAGAAATACCCATATCTCAATTTTTGATTTTGCCGACTTTACGCTCATTTTGTGATGACAGGTCACATATATAGTTGAGTCCATCACAGGTCCCTACAAGTCCTCCAGTCCCAATTCAAATCACAAGCTCTTCAAATGAGCTTCGACAAAAAAACAAAACATCCTGTGTCATGATTCATCCAGTTACTTGTGAATGGACTTGTGGGGACCAGATTACAACTGGGGACCAGATTACAACTCTGGATCGGGATATACGCAAGGAATGGATACAATCGTTTTGCTGTATGACCTGTCATAGTGTCGTAAGCGTCAAACATGGCTTCTTTGTCTTCTTGCAGGTCCTTGTTGTAGGTGCTCGGTAACCCCTTCATGGTCATCAGGAACCCTGCACACTGATCAAATCAACGAACTCAAATTATCCCGAGAATGACTAAATCTGACCATGAATAAATTGTTATGCGTGCAAATGGTAAGAATGTCGAGTAGATTGAAACGTCTGTCACCGAATGAAATGCTTCTTATTTGTTGCCAGCACCCACCTTGCCAAACACCCTTCCACTCTTGCCCCTGATTAACTCCAAACTGTCGGCATTTTTCTTCTGCGGCATGATACTGCTACCAGTGCTAAAGAATGCAAACAAAAACAATCTTGGCGTCGCTGTGTTTTGCTTTTTACTTAAAAACAAATTGATCCAGAGCTGGTCAAAATGTTGTAAGCGACAAACCTATAAGCATCGGCAATTTGCACAAAACTGTACTCCTTGGTGCTGTAGAGCAGCAGGTCTTCGGCCAGTTTGCTCATGTGTACCATGGTCAAGGTGGACCAGAACAGGAATTCGGCAACGTAGTCTCGCCCAGCTGTACCGTCTAGGCTGTTGCCGGCCGTGGCACCAAAGTTTAGTTCTTGAGGGAAGAAAAAAAAAGAAAAGAAGTGAAAACAATAACATTTCACAAGTTCTCACAAGTTGTGAAGTCATATTCTATTCAACTGTGGCAGTGCAATGTCTTGTACCTGAACTTGGCGGACCTTTGGAAGGCCTGTTGTTGGCCTTTAGAAGGCTTGTGGTTGGCCTGTGGTTAGCCTTTTGAAGGCCTGTGGTTAGCCTTTTGAAGGCCTGTTGTTGGCCTTTAGAAGGCACGTGGTTGGCCTGTGGTTAGCCTTTTGAAGGCCTGTTGTTGGCCTTTAGAAGGCACGTGGTTGGCCTGTGGTTAGCCTTTTAAAGGCCTGTTGTTGGCCTTTAGAAGGCACATGGTTAGCCTTTGGTTGGCCCGTGGTTGGCCCAGGACTGACAGAAGATTCCTGCCAGCCCTAGGCAACTATCTGTGGTGTGGCTTGCTAAAAACCGTTTGAAAATTAAAGGTTGTTTAGGCCTCTGTTTAACCAAAAGTTGATACTTATTACCCTGAGAGCTGGTATTGGAATTAATCTTACCTTGCGACAGAAAATCTCTGTCAACATTGAACGGATTACCAGCAAGCGCACCACTGAAAATGAATCAGAAAATGACAAACGTCTGAATATCAGGAATCACTTGAGTACCTAATTGCTGGGAATAATTAAGTTATGTTGTGTTTAATACGTGTCAATTAATTCAATACTAGTTTTTGTTGCCATTATATCTGACATTTGCCAATTTTAAATTATTATCTTTTAAGCATTAGATTTTAACGACCAAATTTTTAGCACAAAAATATTTTATCAGGCTAATCAATGTTTAAATTTTTCTGAACTGTTTTTTCTTTGTTTAATATGTTTAGTTTTGTATGTACAGCGCTTTGAGGTCTTTTAATTAAGATGGAAGGCACTTTATAAGTAGTAATTATTATTATTATTAGAGAGGTTTCGCCTTCGAACGGATACGGTTAGCTTACCGGATATGCCATCAATTTTCGCAGACTGATGACGTCACAGTTTCCCGCTAACCGTGTACAAGGCACGGATATCTCGCTCGCTACACGTAAGTATAAAACGCGTAGGGATAGCTAAACGTACGCGTATCCGTTCGTATGCGAAACCTCTCTAATATTATTATCAAACCTTACATCCACACATATATATCCAAAGGTCGGATTATGAAAATCACTACAAAATGGTTTTAACTGATTACAGAGAGCTTGCAGAGTAGCCAGTCTTTGGCAAACACAGAATTTCTCCAGATTCTTCGAGTTCACAGTTCTCACCTTCCGAGTGGATTAACGTCGACTCTTACTGTGAGTTCCTGCAATCGCTGCATGTCTCTCTGAAACATCAAGCCATAGCTAAGGACAACCAAAACAAAATGAGAAACGGGACGATAAATGTCGCAGTTATATCGTGTCTTGGATACCATCATTTCTTTGATATGTGACCTGTTCCAACGAAACCCGGACAAAGTCGCACAATGTGTTTTGTCACAATGTACTCCTGAAGTAATTTCGGGATGGATTTTACCATTTTGAGGTTTTAGGTTTTCCTAAGTCACTTACTATTAATCTACAATCTCCTCAAATTTGAACAAAATCCGTCTACCAGAAGTGTGTTTTTTGGTCAATTTTGTGAAACATTTGTGTATAGAAATAATACGCTTTTCTGAACTTCAAAGCTGTTTATCTCGTAATTAGGTTGTCAGGGTTTTATCACTAAATCCAGACCCCAGGGAAGATAGGGTGGGGGTAAATATGTAAATTATACATCATTTTAAAGCTGAGAACCTAGAGAATTTGAAAAAAAAGGCAAAATCTGAAAAACTAAAAAGTCGACTTTGTCCGGGTTTTGTTGGAGCAGGTCACATATCATTAACATTGCTTCTGAATGTCATCTGCACTGGCTCAACTGATTTCGTGATTCTGGGAGAATTTTGATGGATTGAGGCAATGGTCGCCTCTCTGCTTCTGCTTCGTACTGTGCAAACACCTCCAATTGGCGGTTATCACGCACAGGTCAGTGTGGAAGTGTAGCAAGCTAGATTTTGAAGTGTGCCTTGGTAACTAAGTTTTGAAGATTAATGTCAGCTAAACTGGATTTGAATGGATTACTGGATTACTCTGAAGAGTAAAGCGTTTCAGATTGTAGTTGTAAGGCCGTGTCCACAATGGGCTTCCAGAGCTATACGGCTATGTCTATTGTTAGCCTGCTCGCGCGTAGTTGTAATGGGCAAACACCGAGAAAATAGCAATAGAGTGGCATGGGTGGCTTGTGTGTAAAGCGCTTGCCTCTCACCAATGTGGCCCGGGTTCGATTCCCGGCCCGGACCATATGTGAGTAGAGTTGTGCGTTGGTTCTCTCCTGTGCCACGAGGTTTTTTTTCAGGTCATCCGGTTTTCCTCCCTCCTGAAAAATCAAACACTTTCGATCTCAGGCTGTGCTCCTCCGTAGTCATATATGAGTCGATGTGGCCGGCTGCCGTAGGCGCCTTTACGTGCCAGCGACTCGACCACGTTGTAGCCGCGTCCTTCGCAATTCAGCACACCAGCTGCGAGTGAGGATGATTAGCCTCCCAAATTATTATTATTAATAGACAAGATATTGGAACGCAGCCTGCTACGACTGATAAAGAATTACCTCAGAAGCCAATGACTCCATCTAATCGGCTGAGCTCTCTGAAGAAAAAAAAGGTCGAAGACATATTATTTTATCATTTATCATTTTAAATACAGATACGACATCCTCAGTAGAGCGACATTTAATTAAACTGACATCCCCACTAATATTTTATAACAACGTGTTAATTATAAAATGCACATATGTGATGCGATCTGTGAAAACCCGCCACATGGTAGCAAAATAAAAAAATTAGTTCTTTACATCATCTTAAAGCTGAGATCATCCTCTTTCTACGGCTTTTTCAATCAGGTCTCTAGGACCTCTACATCAAAAGTTACGTCAAAAATGATCGTCGATTATTGGCGATGCAAAGTTCTGAGAAAACAGCGTTTAACGATAGGGTACCAGAATAGCAATGAAAAATCAATTTAAAAAAAATATAATTTTTTTTTTAGAATTTTTTGTTTTTGTTTTTTGGTTGTGCTTTTATGGGACTTGCGACATCCGACGTGTTTTCACAGATCGCATCACATACATTACATCCACTATACATTGGTCTCTTCTATACAGCTATTCTGTAAAACCAACTAATGTAAATGATACATGAAGCTAGACAGAATATCTAGAAGCAAAAGATATTTCCCAATTTTTTTTAGATGAAACAATTTTCAGTTAAAACCTTCACCAATGATAATATAAAAGCAACATTTTTGTACCTGCAAATGTGTGTAGCCAGGCATGAGAACATCAACTTCCCTGGAATTATAGAGACGGAAATAAAAATGATTTGAACATCAACTCTTTTCAAAATAGGGCGCTGTGGTCCAGTGGTTACGGTGTTTGACTCCTGTGCGATGGTACGTGGGTTTCGAACCCTGGCAGACAACATGGTGATTGTGTTCTTGGGCAAGACACTTCAATTGCTTCAACTGCCTCTCTCCACCTAGGAGTAATGGGTACCTGTGAAGGTAGAGACCACATGCGCTGATATTGAGCTGCTGCAGAAATGATCTCGTTCCTAGTGAACAGGGATAATAATTGTAAAGCGCTTGATACAACCACATTGTGGAAGTCTAAAGTGCTATATAATTATTATTATTATTATAAAATACTAATCTGGATTTTAAATACTTGGAGACGGAGGGAATAAAGTTAAAGCAAAGGATATTTAAACCTGGGCCCAATTGTATAGCGCTGCTTAATTAACAGCCAATGTTGTGCTTAACACAGCCCCTGTCATTTCATAGAGACTAATAACAAAACAAAATATGCTTAACCACAGAGGAAAAAGTTGCTTAAATCAGTGACGTGAAAATAGAAATCTCCAAGCGCACGCAAGCTTAAGCACGTATACGCTAAGAAATAGTGCTTAAGCAGCAGCGTTGTTTTCTGCTACAGTAACCCCATTTTTTTGCTTACGGTTAAGCAGCGATATGAAATAGTGCTTAGGCAGCAGCGTTGTTTTCTGCTACAGTAAGCACAACTTTTCTGCTTACGGTTAAGGAGCGCTAAGAAATAGTGCTTAAGCAGCATAGGTTTCTGCTACAGTAACCACAACTTTTCTACTTACGGTTAAGCAGCAATATGAAATAGTGCTTAAGCAGCAGCGTGGTTTTCTGCTAAACTAAGCACAACTTTTCTGCTTACGGTTAAGCAGCGATATGAAATAGTGCTTAGGCAGCAGCGTTGTTCTCTGCTACACTAAGCACAACTTTTCTGCTTACGGTTAAGTAGCGATATGAAATAGTGCTTAAGCAGCAGCGTTGTTTTCTGCTACAGTAAGCACAACGTTTCTGCTTACGGTTAAGCAGCGCTAAGAAATAGTGCTTAAGCAGCATAGGTTTCTGCTACAGTAACCACAACTTTTCTACTTACGGTTAAGCAGCGATATGAAATAGTGCCTAAGCAGCAGCATAGGTTTCTGCTACAGTAAGCATAACGTTTCTGCTTACGGTTAAGCAGCGCTATGAAATCAAGCATGCGTTGCGCAGTTCCAGCTAATGTGTGTCATGCAAGTGGACGCTCAAAATGCTGATGCACGTGGCTGATCCGTAGCAAATGACGTCATTTGAGAGAGACCTATACTCTGTTGATAAAAAAAAAACTAAAGTGAAAGGCACTTTGTTTCTACAATACCATGTCTTCAGTTTGGGAACTTCAAAGCTTGGAATCCAGCCGTAAATGTAGGTAGAGAACTTACGCCTTTGCCCTGTTGACAACGACGGTGATGAGGTCTAGAAGATGCTGACGCAGGGAGACAATCTCATCTCGCAGCCAGATACGCATGTCGGTAGCACACTACAAAGACGATGGGTCAACATCAGGACGGGTGATTACAAAAACTTCCGTCAGGTTTTACTTCATATTTCAGACGACTTGCATTTCAGGTGATTCTGACATAGTATACATCATTATTTCTGTATTATGTTACCATCCACGATAAAAGGGCTGTAAAGTCGCCAGAGCTTATTTTGAGAAAAGGACCATTAAATTATGTGAAAAACAGTAAAAAAACTAAGAATTTTCGTATTCAGTGTTACTTGTTGTAGCTAACCATAAATACCAACTATGTCTTGTAATACATCATTTTAAAGCAATTTCTTGTAGATTTCATTTCTCTAAAAACCTTAAAACGTCAAGATGCCTACTTTACAGCCCTTTCGTCGTGAACGGTTACATATAGGCCTTTTCATTTGGTTCAAACACGATAGACCTCTAAAAGATCTTCAACCGGTTCGTGCTGGGATTATTTTGACATTGACCGGGCCCAGGTGCAGGATTTTTGTTTATGAACCTTAATTTAACCCTAACCCTGCCAAATCCAGCACAGTGCATCTGTGGTGACTGCTTGACCTTGCTGGACTCTGCACACAAGTCAATGTGACAAAGTATGCAATCTGTTGCGTCTGGCAGGGTTTCTAGCCAAAATACCCTGGAGGGTTAGGGTTAATCCGAGACGGGCTCAGGCCGGCATCTGTGGGTAGCACACCCTGATATTTCCTGCCTCTATTTACCTGGTCATTTCTACTGCGCCCCGTGTGCAGCTTCCCTGCTGTAGGGCCTATCAGCTCCTTGAGGCGTCGCTCGTTAGCCGTGTGAATATCCTCGTCCACAGCCGGGATGATCTTAAATGTTCCTGACCGCCATTCCTCTGCTACCTGTAATGTAAAATGTAAACAAAAAATTATAGACAAATATTTTAAAGAATGCTTAGCAATCTAGGCATACATGTAGCGTCTTCGTTCTGCTAACCGTTTGCAAATAATCATTGTTATGTAGAAACAAATTCTAGGCTTAAAGGTAGGATACACCATTTGCAGATATCAAACAATTTGTGACCCAGCACGAGTAAATAAGACACTTTGCGGCAAAAATAAAAATTGAGATTTTGATTTCATCATTTAAAGCTAAACAAGCTTTAAATGATGAAATCAAAATCTCAATTTTCATTTTTGCCTCAAAGTGTCTCATTTACTCGTGCTGGGTCACATTTTACTACCAAATTATTAATATCTTACTTATTTCAAAGTAAATAATGATTGTAGGCATCCAGCAAAATGATTGTGCTAGATATCCTATATTTGTTCCGAACAATTTAATTTTTTAATAAAATGACGATCGCCAGTTGGCGATCACGAAAAACGGTTGAAAACTTTGATATTTCTTTGCCAGCTCAGTTGGCTATGAATTGCAGGCCGTAAGTGATGAACCAGCAATGGACGTGGCTGGGGCACTTCCAGCGTCACACAAACCACCCAGCTCTGATCACCGGTCTGCCGACTGACGCACGCCCTACTCCTGGCAGGCCGCGTCTGCGATGGATGGATGGACTGCGACGATGGTCCGGAAAGCCGGCAGCAGCTCTCGCCGACGACGCAGCAGCTCGTGCCCCCATGCCACAGAAGGAACATGGAACCAGATCAACTTCAATGGTGCTAAGAAGTCATAGCCGCCAAGGCGCCTCCGGCGTACGACGATGATGAAGTGCAGAATCTGGCGTGAAATTGGGTCTTGATGTGTTACAGGTGTCTTACGTCTATTCAAGCAATGCAAAATCTTGACCTCTGATCTGCCTATGCATATTGTCAACAGGAATTAAACAGGAACTAAACAGTAAACCCACTTGTCAAACCTGCCTTGGCTAACGTTAGTATAAAACTAACCTTCCCAAGTCCTCCATATATAGCCTCCGTTTCTTCCTTCGTGACGAGACCAACTTTTTCGATGGCCCTGACGTAGGCTTGGCTGCCCTCAATGTCAGCTTTCCACATGCGTTGGTCAAAGCTGATGGAGGCGTTGAATTTTTCCATAACCGGGTCGGTGGCTCCAGTGAAACGACCACCCCATAGCTTACCGACCTGCAAAGTACCGATGGCATAAATACAAATACTATAGCACTTAATTACAGTAAATACGACGACACTGAAAAGTCACGACAATGAAACTGAAAGCGTGGAATCATAAACTCAAATTGTAGGACCATACCGGCCCAACACTCAGTTGTGTTACACCATTGCGATTAATCAGGTGCCTATACCCCCCCCCCCCCCTCTATCCCCACCCCCGCCCCCCCCAACCCCCACCCTCCTCCCACCCGCCCAACCCCCGCCCTCCTCCCACCCGCCCAACCCCCGCCCTCCTCCCACCCGCCCAACCCCGCCCTCCTCCCACCTGCCCAACCCCGCCCTCCACCCGCCCAACCCCGCCCTCCACCCGCCCAACCCCGCCCTCCACCCGCCCAACCCCGTCCTCATCCCACCTTTTCTATATTCCTCCATGCTCCAATTCTTATTAATACATGCTGATGCCAAATGGGGCATTTTTGACCTACCTTTTCCATTACTAAAGTAAGAGTTCCCTAAAACAGCTGTTTCAAAGCGGAGAAATGACAAGTAAAAATTACAACCTAACACCGTCACTAGCGCCCTCTATCGTGCTGCCACGTTTGCCCATATGGTGCATCGTTTGCCTGCTGCAGCTGTTTTTTGGCCGTTTTCCAAACCCCACGCTTCGATACATGCGGTTCCAGACAGTGCTAAACTGCTGGATGAATGAACACTGAGACTATTACCAAGAGAAGCTGGAGTTTTAAAAACGGCCTATGTCATCTCGATTTTTTTCCGCATGGTTCCATGTGAAACGTCAAAGTGGAATTAAACATAAACAAGCAAGAACTCGGGAAAAGGAAGTCTGGGTACCTGTCGTTTTTCCACGTGATATTTCACGCGTTCATTTTCGATTTCCATAGCGTGAAGTGCGTGCATAAAATACTAGTGACGTTGTAAATTTCAATCGACGGATCGAGAAGGAAACGACGTAAAAAAACAACCCAAGCATGTCGGGTAAAGTCAAGCAAAGAAGCTCAGCAAATCCCACGGATTCTGCTAGTGTCTCCGTGAACGAGAGGATCTTGAAGGAGTGCCACACGCTGTACACGGACCCGGAACAAGGTGGGTTTAACAAAAAAGCCGTTTCATAACAACATTCTGAATTACATTGCTGTTTATGCCGGTTTAGTTTTTAAACTTGGATTACGGATTTTTTGGTGTCCCCCGAGTCGTCCCTTCGGCGTCATTTTTTTTCCAGACGTGTGAGGGCGCTCTTAAAATGCGCCCATAGTTTTCGGACATCATGTTCGGACACGAAGGTGCTCAAAATTTTGTCATTCAGTTTTGCTGCATACACAAGAGTTACCAAATTTACTTTAGGTTAAGTTATCTAACATTAAAAATTAAAAGTAATGTTATAATAAATTGAGCTGAAAAAAGACAAAAATGTTGCGCAAATTATACTGTTACGTGGGCCTAACAAGTAACGTTAATTTCTAGCACAGCGCACGGAATCGTCCTGAACTTGGGCTGTTTCATCACGTGACTTTTTCCGGGGACAAAACAACGTAACTGAACACGATAAACAATTTTGTAAAATCATAACTAACAAACGAAACAAGCAATAAAACTTTTGAAATTTGTACGTTGTAATACCTGATAAGTGATATCTTAGTTACGGTAATATTTCCAAAAAAGTTATGCAATCGGACTTTCCGTTTGTAAGATATCACTCAAAAAGCGATGCATCTACCCGCGTGTCGCCCATTGACTCGTACAATGTACCTTTAAAACATTCTGGAATAAACATGAGGAGATGTGCGAGGTACTTCAGTCTTTGGAGACCAAACTTGGAGAGATTGAGACAAGAGTAAGAAGGTGGTCTGCCAGTACATTTATCTGCCACAGTCTTAAAGGAGGGACAACTGCCAACGATGGTCAGAGTTGATTAACCAGTTCGCTCCGAGATTATTTTAACATCACTGAGCCTGGGGGGGGGGGGGGGGGGTTATTTTTTAACGAAACTCGATCCGAGGCGGGGTTCAGGCCGATGGTACCGGGAAGCACACCCACGCATTTCCGGCCTTGCTCGCTGCTGACAGACATTTCCGGCCTTGCTCGTCACTTGTGTTAAATGCGTCATCCATTTTGAATCTGGGAAAAAATTTGCGTGTATACGTTGTCCGGCGCGAACTGGTTAATGGTGGCATATACAAGTATTCTACCCTCAAACAAAATTTGGCCCAATTTGGCCCAATTTCGAGTGGCTCGCCTAGTCGCCTTCCTTGCTGGCAAGATATAATTTGTTTACCACTAACAAAAGTGCTCTTTGTGTGGGGCTAGATTCTTGTTGATTTTAGTGGAGCCCAGCGCTTGATGATTTTAATTGCATGTTTATGGCAATAGTTTGGAGCTCCATTGTTTCACAGATGCCCAAATCTTTGTAATCTTTGGGACATTTCCACTTTGGAACATTTCCAATCATGCCATTGCACCCCAAGCATGATAAGGTGTACCAGTATTTTTTAAATGGCTGTATCTGTAATTTAACAGTTTCAAAAAATTGGCTACGTGTTATGCATAATTTGCTAACGTTTTCCGTTTGAGAGCTCTGAGAAACTGATGTTGAAACATACCGAACCAGTAGAAATTTGCAAAGCTCTGTATAAATTTTCCTGTTCAATACAAATCCCAGAAGGTTAACATTCAAAAGAACAGGAATAATTCACTGGCTATGCCAGCTTTTATGCCCAGTAAAAAATTGGCTGAGCAAATTTGTTCTGATTTCAGTTTTATACAATTTAATTTAATGGGTAAGTCATTTTGAATGAGAAATCAAAACTTTCGCATGTCACGACAAGCGAACTTTGCCATTTGATTAATGTTACTGGTTATAATATGGAGAATTGGGAAAGACCCCAAGAAGCTCGACATTTAAGAGGATTTGCCGTTGACGCATAAACTTGTGTGAAGACCCTTCCACTATGACTTTGTACACTTTGAGAATGAAATAAGTCGTGCAAACTTTGTGCTATAGCGTACCGAAGTATACCGTGTATTCTGGTTCAAGACATCAGGGCATGAAACAGCGCCTGACAACAAAATTTGGTCCCGTGGCTCTAGAAATTGGTAAAAAAAAAAGTGTCTTAACTTGTGCACAGAGCTTACACTACAAGTACATGTACATGTAGTTATTTCCAAACTTTGCTGTGACAGTGTAGGTAGGATAAGAGCACATTGTGACCATCCCTGTGAAATGAGTCTCAACTTCTCAAGTCACCAGAACTACTTTTAAGTAATAATACTATTTGTGACCCACCACCCCAAAACCAGGCTAAAGTCGAAATTTTTCATATGAGAGATTTTTATACCATTGATTGCTAGCGTTTTAAGCTTTAAAATGATACATCACATGCACCAGTACCGCTATGGAATGAAAAGTAACGACGCTTCAAAAAGTGACATTTTGTTGCCGTTCGCGGCAACAAGTTTGCTTAATTTGAGTAATAGCAATGACAACAAAAATCAGGAGAAGACCGATATTATCACTTTCGGGGATTTTAAAAAAGGTTTAAACATGAACAGCCTATAAATTAGAGTTTTAACTAACGATTTATGAAAAAAACAACAATTGACCGGCAACACATTTGTTTGTGTACAATGCCATATCTCTAAATGGCATTTGCCGACTTCCGCCTGGTTTTGGGGTGGTGGGTCACATTTAACAATGTCTTACACAACAGAAATCAATGGAAACTGTCAACCCTTTCACCCAAATAACAACTGTACATTATAAGGTGTCAACCTGAGTGATACACTAAAATGAAGAGCCAATTGCTTTCAAATGCATGTGAAAAACTAAAAACTAGTTCTTAAAATAATTTTGAGGGATTCGGTCACATTTGTTTGCTTGCATTGTAACCTTTAAAATACCTGAAAAGCAGACACATGAAGATTACTCACTGTGCATTGCAAATATCCGAAATCAACATGTTGTGATCCTTGAATCCCGGTTTAATTACATTATAACGTATACTATACATGATGATGTACAACTACTGGTAATTGAAAATGGAGATCATTTTTTCCCCTTTTTTCTTTTTCTGTTTGCATACATGTATGTGCCGATGTGCGTCACGACTCACAATGTGGTCTCTTGACGGCTTTCCCGGGCATGAACAGAACTGCCTTTCCCCGGCTGTCTGTCTGCAAGACAAGATGAGGTCCTGGGGCCAATTTCATGAAGCTGCTAAGCAAAAACAAATTTGCTTAGCACACAAATGTCTTGCTTAGAAAAAACAGGTTACCAGCCAAAACGCCATGTTCTTTCATGCTTCTAGCAAAAACCAGCTGAATACCACTAAAGCCCTGTTCGCACTGGACTTAATTTGGGTAAACTAACCGAGCCAATGGGTAACTTACCCATTTCAAGTCCAGTGCGAACAGCCTGGGTAACTTTCCTAACAGGTAACTTACCCACGCCGCGTGGGTAGTTTAACCGAGCCGAAGGTGCCCAGGAAGATTGATCAGGTCAGTATAACCGAGCCAGAAAATCCAGTGCGGAAGCGACGTCTCGGTTAAATCTTCCATCACCCGGTCGAATGTTGTGAGCTAGCGTCGGGAACAGACGATCCGGTCGTCAAGTCGCTATAATCATACCGGTGGGTCACGCAGGTCGCCCTCTTTATTGTTTTGGAGCCAGCTCGGTTAGTTTACCCATGGTCTCGGCAATTCTACCCATGTCAATTAAATCCAAGTGCGGACGGTGGGAAGATTAACCCATCGGAATGTTACCCGGCATCATGGTAAAGTTACCCAAAATGTGTACATCCAGTGCGAACACGGCTTTACAAACAATTTACATTAAAACATTTGGTTTGTAATCCTGTTTCTGCTAAGGACGAATGTTCTTCTTAGCACAAAGCAGATTCGTGAAATTGGCCCCGGGGTCCCAAAGGCATTCTTGTATGGCAGTCCCTCATACACATAATGTCACACATTGCAATCAGTTTTGTTGTTGTAAATTGTCACCATATCTGTCACTCCAGAATTATGTCAAAGCAGTGAAGTATGAAATTATTAATGTGTTGTATGTAACACAGATCGAGGTGAAATGTTTCATATGTATGCACACAATAATAAATAAGCCCTACATGTGGTTGCTCAAAATAGTGTTCGCAGAATAGAAGCCTTTGTAAAGTTTTTTGTGTGCAGAACTTCAATTGAGGATTTTATGAGGGACTTTGCTCCTTTTGAGAATTTGTTTTAACAATATTCTATACAAATCCTCTACGCACAAGTGGAGGATTTGGAATGCTGTAAATGTGTGTATGTTTCATTATATGCATAAATTTAGGGCAACAATCCCGACCAAATCTCATTGGTCTGCCCTCCCCCAGCCCCCCATCAATGTTGTCTCTCATTGCGCGGTATGTGCTCCACTTGCAGATAACAACATTGAAGGGGGGAGGGGGGGGGGGGGGGGGGGGGGTGGGGTCGACCGGATGCTTAGGCATACAAAAAAAATGTTATGTTGGCGTAACCCGACCGACCCTAAAAATACGGCCGACCCTGGATATTTTTTTTTTCAAGGGGCGAAATTTAATGATTAAAATCGATATAAATCTAGTTATTTATACGTTTGAAACCATTTCTGACCGTTTCTCATTGTTGTGTGTGTGGATTGTGAAAATATTGAACCTGGACACGCTATCGTGTATCACTACCGGCTTAAACAATTAGAAAACATATCATTTTCATTGCTGGGAGAAGGAACAAAAAAAATAAAAAAATCCCTACCCTATTTTTTGGGGCCCGTTACGCCAACATAATTTTTTTTTTTTATGCCTCATTGTCGTGTCCCAACCATTTCGGTCGGGATTGTACTTGAAATCATCTGCACTGCTTACGACCGGCACTGCTTCAACATTAGTGACAGTGTTATGCTGGAGGATTTGGCAGGATTTGAGGCAGTGATTACCCAGGTTCCAATTCTGAACAAATTCAAAAAATTAATGGAGGGATTTTTTAGGATTTAGGGTGCATCCTTGCAAAAATGCCGAGGGAGTTAGGAACCATCCTAAATCCTTAAAATTTATCCTCCCATATTTACCAAAACCTTCCGGTATTTCATGAATTTGTTTCAGTGGAGGGGTCATCATTTGCCTCAATCCTGCGAAATCCCCCCACCTGTTGCTGCTATGGAGTGAGGCAGTACCCGGTGACATTTGGAAGCAGTGCGGATGACATCGAGCATAATGCAGGGCGCAATTTATGCAGGACTGAACATAAACAATGCTACGTGTACAGTCTACGAGCTCGACATAACGCATCCTCCAATATCAACCGACACTCTTTTTTAGCCATTCAGACTCGATAAGACTGAAATTCTCTAAATCTGCCCGGAGTATTTTGGAGGATTGAGGAGGGTTAGTGTTAACCAGTTGCATTCATATTTCTCCCTCTTTCCCCGTTTCATCATTATTTCCTTGTCAAATCGAGTGGCCGCCTCAAAAACTGACAGTGTTTATAATTAATGCGCACTTTTCACCGACCAAGAGGTAAATCCGTGTTAACTAGAATTCCACGCGCTGCACGTCCTGGGAATGAGGTCGGGAGCTGTCTTACCCACTTCCTATAGGGAGCTACCAGTACATGTAAAGACCCGGTATGCTAATTGTTCAGTAGGAGAATCACATGTCAGCCAGTCACTGCCACGATTGGCTTTCGTTATCCCCTGGCTTCCCAGATGTGGAATTCGGAGACAGTAAACATTTCTAAAATCTGACACGGAATAGAATTCTATGCTTGAATTCTGCTATATAGCATTTGTACTGTGTTCTGTGGTGAGTATTTATGTAGTTAATTTTTGCTCAATCCAGTCTTAAGGAAATTTTGGTGGCATTTGTCATGGTCGGAGGCTGTTCCACCTATTGCACACGCCGTCGGGCAAAGGGGTAGCCCTCCATTCAATTTGTACAGGGAATTACGTGTTTTCTATATTTTTTTACACTTTACAGCAATAAAAAAATGCATACTTTTTTTGTCGGTGTATCGTGGGAGATTTTGTTACTTTATAAAACAATGAAATTTGGAAATATTTCGGTGTAGTATTTAATTGGACAATAATCAATTATTTAGATTGTTTTTACATAGACCACAACACTATTCATTGCTACTCATTCCCCTTTGAGTCCAGAGGGGGTGATAACTAACAGCCACCACTGACCAATCAGAGACAAGAAACAGGGTCCGGTGACGTCATGCTGACCGCGAGAATTCAATTTATTTTAGAAAAATTCCTGTTATCGAAAGTTTGTGAAAAACAAAATGGTTTCCGGACAACATCAATATACCATTGGCCATAGATGTGAGGTTCTTTTCGAATTTGTAACTTTTCAAGAAGAGAAATAAACAGTGACTGCAAACTGTACGCCTTTTTTGTTGTTGAAATGACACATTTATTTTCCAGTTCATGCAGGTTCAATTTGAGTGCTGCTGTGGTTTCCGAAAGTCAGTCTGCTAAAATTAATGTATTTTCCCTTGGGGGGAAAACATGTGGGGTCTTGTAAAAGGGATTGAAGTTGTACACTGTAGTACACCATGTCGGTTGTGCATTTTTATCTTTGAAGCAGAAAAAGTCCCCAAAATCTAATTATTGGTGCTTGACAAACAACCTGGTAAAGATTTTGCTCTGTAAATTCTGTACCGGTACATGTACGTTATATTCCGAGAAAATAATATTCTGAGATTGAGATTTTAAATCAAATTTTATGAAAATTTCAAAAAATGTGTCTCTGAGTCTGAGACGAATTTTTTGGACTTAATATTTGTTTTCCAGAATGACGTCGACTCAGAAGAGTTTAAAATCATTAATAGCTTTACATCAAGTAAGATTTTGAGTAATATAATTTAGTTGGTTGCTTTTCAGATACTTGTACCGGTAGTTGCAAAGGGTATACTTTCCTTTAACCTCCCTTCCTTTTCCATTTATTATCCAACTCATGTTCGGGTCAGACGCATTCTAACACGTACTTGTACACATAGACATGCAGTATCTTTGAACTTCACAGTTTTGTGTGAACGTGCTTAGTTTTTCCTTTTTGAATATTCAAACCGGTAAAAAGGTTGATGATTGAATATTTGAGTGTTTGGTAATATTCGAAACGGCTGTATGCACGACTGCCTGGAGACCTGCTATAGAGAATAATGTTGAACTACAAACTGTACATGTATTATACTTACATCTTTTGGGATAAATTATGTACATCTTTGTATTGTCTCGGCACCTTACTACATAAGTTGATGAATATGAACACTACTCTGCAACTTCGCGCATACGTATTGAAGCGAAATGTTCCCGCCGGAGAACTTGTCACAACGAATAAAGTGAGACCGTTACACCGGTAATGTAATGCACAATAATGTGAACCTACCAAAGGAGTTCAGTGCCCCTTCAGCCCACAACTGAACTCTTTGTCAATGGGGGAATCAAAGTGACAAGCTTTTTTTGTCAGGACTGAAATTTATTTAAGAAAAAATAACATACAATACCGGTATATATGTAGACCAGTACTTGTACACATGTATATTCAATCAATTGTCGTTGAGGTGTACATGTGTACAGTATAATTGGGAATAGGGAATACGTGCAGGATTGCAGAGACAGTGAATTAAACTTTTGCGTGTACCCAGAACGCATGACATTGCATAAATTGTGTTGGGAGATATTGAAGGTTTTATAAAAAGTCTACTGATGTATGAAACGCTTTAGTAAAAGTTGCTGTGTAGATTACATTTAAATACAACTCCCTAGCCTAATTTACTAGGAACCATACCCATCCTTGCAAATCCCAACACTGTATGGCAAACTGTACTCACAAACTGTTGGACTCTGATTGTGGAGGTATGCCTAACCCAGTGTAAAGGACAGTCAGTTTAGGGGTTCAGTACCCATCCTAACAGATTCCAACAAAACCTGGTGTTGGAGTTCGACTGGATGGGGATTATTATTAATTTTTTTAAAAGACCCTTTAAGCCCATACATGTACATGTAGGTTTTGATAATTCAGGCTCAGTTTCATGGTTTTGCCTGTTTTTTTGCAGTAGTTTATAAGGGATTTGGCTTTTCAAAAGGATGTGAATCACTGTCGACAAGTAAAAGAAGATCTTGTTAAGATCAAAATATTAGGCCCTCTTAACTTATTTGACAAGTAAAAGAGGCGCAAAGCTGACAAAACAAAATAACATTACAGCCCTCGGCATTTAAAAAAAACCATAAACCCAAAACCTGCAAGAAGGAGTATTCAAGTATTCTGTGTATTTAGTTTGTTTCGAAGCATTTGGCAATAATTTTTTTTCTTAAAGACTTGGAACTTTAATGAAACACTCCATACTACCGATACTCCAAAATAATGATTCATATTAAGGTTGCTCGTTAAATGCACCGTAAATGAATGACTATCGCAGTGCATTTTCCAAGTAGACTGAATAAACAGGATTTCTTTTTGTACTTTGTGAACTTGAGACTTGCCGAGTATGTGTGTGGGCGTTCAGTCAGTCGGGTTGCCAACCAGTAAACACAGTGGCATTATATGAGGGTCATTATGCAGAGGATTTATACTGATGCAGTGTGAGGGGCACCCCTAGTTTAAGCACGCACACGCCGCCCGCAGGAATTAAAAACTAAAAGAAATACAAAATAAAAACTGGAGGTTTATCCCCAGGTACTTTGCTAGCTTGTTATGCTTGCTGCAGGATTTTTTTTGCTTACAGATCGCGTCACACGGTGTTCTTCGTTTGCTTGGGCGCACATTTGTGGGTGACCGTGCAATATGTCATGAGTGGTGAACACGAGGCTAAACGTAGTACCCTTGCTGTCACACACGGGGAGGCCTAACGCAGGGGGTATACATGTGTACGTGTATTTGTACGTGTACAGTATGCATGTATGCACACACTCGCAAAAGGGCAGCTAACACGTTGTATGCTGTCATCAGCTCCTGGGCTAACGTCACTTTGTACCTGTACCGTGAGTTTATGACCGTTGTTTTTCTGCAGTTATTTATATTGTATGACGTCAATAGAAACATGGAACAAATATTTGTGTTTGTCTGTCCACGTGTGTAATGTTCGTCCAACGTTAAAAAATCGGTGAATAATTTATTTTTTAATCAGTTATAGATTGTTTATTTTGAAGCTCTTTGCTTGTTGATTGGTATTCATGAGCATTGTATCACTGTGTGGAACTGTGTGGAATTCTACCTGCTTTTTAATTTTGTGAAACTCAAAATGGAGGGAAATATGGTACCCTGTGGAGACTTGAACACAATGGCGACCATGAAAATGAAAAAGTCTCCACAGGGTAATTTATATAGGTGTAAAGGTCCCCACAAGATTTTTTATGATATAGATACCAGTACATGTGTATGGAATGACTCAAAATTACTCAAAAACCTAGGGTTAGGATGTACATGTAGTATATTGGGTCAAAATTTCAACCCAGGAAATTGTGGTTGAAATAGGATCATTTTGAAAAAAAGTGTCGATCTCCTAACCATTTGTACAGGAAAACAAAGTGATGTCTCCACAAGGAAACAAAAATGCGAATGTGTACGTGTGTAAAATGTGTAAAAGTCATTTTGGAAAAGTTGACATTATTACATTTCTAGAAAGAAGTCCTTAGCTTTCAAATGATGTATTGTGTGTTGCTGTAGCTTATTCCTAGGCGCCGCTACACTCATTTGAAATTGCTTAAGTCATGCTCCCTTGTTTTGAGAAAACGGAGTTCAAAGTCTGTGAACCGTGCTAACTACCGTATACCACCAATCAGTGCAATTCAGCCACCAAAAAACACACTTTAGAGTTTTAATTGAGCTATACAATTTTGGGATATGATAAAGAAAGTTTTTTTGTATGTAAAAACGTTAGCAACTCCAAAACGACCTCCCACTTGAAAAATTGACGTTACGGCCAATAACTCATTTTGGTAATGTGCGACTTTCCACTCATTTCATTTTGCAAATTCAGGCACACAACTATGTGAAAAATAACAGGCTACAGTGTACACAGTATGTACATACATGTAGTACGTGTTGTAGTTGTATGTTTACAGTTCAAATTCAGGCCCCTCCTTGGTACCTACATAGTGTACATGGTAAGGCCTCTTGACGCTAGTGGTCAAGAGTATGGCTGTGGTGTGTGTGTGTGTAAACACTTGTGCGGCCATTTTGTCACAATTGGGTCATTCCATCAGGTAGGGATACTTGTTACATTTATCCATATCTTTAAAAGTATCATGAAATTTGATTTAATTATTTCATTTAAATATCCGTATTTAGGTGTGGAATATTTTGGAGGTTTTAAATTATTTGTTGGTAATCATTAAAATAATTTTTTTAACAAAAGTATGATATTGATAACAAATGTGTCATTCTTACACGTCCATATTTTCTTTTTTGTTCTTTTTTTTCTTTAACACTCGTTAACACTTTTGCTGGATGCCTAGAATCATTATTTACTTTAAAATGAGTAAGATATTTCTTAATAATCCTGTATTAAATATTTTTGATATCTGCAAATGGTGTATCCTACATTTAAACGATATTTACTATAAAATACAACCCCTCAAATCCACCTATTCCTGATAATTCAAGCAATAACCAATGGTGTATCCTACCTTTAAAACCAATTGTGTAGGCCTACACACACTAGACAACCAAATTATATGCAAAGTCATTCATTGTACGTGGCCTACGTGCATTGTCAGACTATACAGAGCTCTATGGTCGGACAAACTCGACCGAGCAGGAAGAAGTATTGAAATTATTTCTCTGTTTGTTTTGCTTAAGTGAGGCATTTGAGGCAAATTTGTATAACAAAAAAATGGAACGGCTACATTATTGGTTTTACAGTCATCGAAACTAACTGTAGCCAACCAGTAGTGAATGAGTTTCTAAAAGGTAATAAAATCACATATAAATTATGTCACATTTTGGAGGGTACTGGTACATTCAAACCTTTCATATACTGATGAGATTTCTTCTGTCCATCGCTTTTATGCCAAAACAACCCGGTGCTAGTTTTAGTTCCCTGACCAGAGGATTGTTGACATCTCAATGGATCATAGTTAAGTTCATTGCGCACTTAATTGCGCAGTCGGGACCAATTTGTTTTAATTAATAGCAGTTTTACATGGAAAGGCATTGCCCTCTAAGATGGCTGCTGTGCATGGTCTCTATTGGGCTTCCAAGTACCCGTAGTAACTGGGAGACTATAATAATGTTTTTTTATATCAAAACGTCATCCGGGTATTTTATGGCCTCCACGTACATTTTGCTGATTCTTGCAGCATTTGTTTTCCACCGGCGTCGAGCAGTTTTTCTTATGTTATCTTTGTTTTTTCGCGCTCGCCGGACGGCGATCGCGAATTTTTCTTTATGAAATTCTATTTTTTTGAATAATTACAGGATATCTAGCGCAATCATTATTTACTTTCAAATGAGTAAGATATTTCTTAAAAACTCGGAAGTAAATATTTTCGATATCTGCAAATGGTGTATACTACCTTTAAACGAGAGCATTGAGAAGGGTAGCCTGGTAATTGTCCTTTACTCAAGATCAAGGCATAAATAAAGCCGTTTTCACCAGAGAGTGCTAAACCTGACACCCTTTGAACCATTCCATTCACTTGAAATGTGCTCCAAGATGTAATAATAGGCTTGTTGGCCGGGTAACCTTTGATGTAGGGCAGTTGTCAGTTGTCACTCAGCCAACGCTCAAAGTGTGCGTTTACCTTTGACCCCAGAATGGATATAAGATGTGCAGTGTTTGATGCACCAACAAAAAAAGGTCTTTGACATTTCATGTAATACCTTGGGCACTCGCATGTCGTTCATGCCTGACAACATTTGTTTATTACTCAAATTTGTGTTTTAAAGGTAGGATATATACCATTTGCAGATATCAAATAAATTTACTACTGAATTATTAGGAAATATCTTACTCATCCGAAAGTAAATAATGATTCTAGGCATCCATCAAAATTATTGCACTAGATATCTTTTAATTATTCTGGAAAATATAATTTTATAAAGAACAATTTTCGATCAAATAATATAAGAATACATGTACCTGCTCGACGCCGGTTGAAAACAAACGCTGTTTTTCGTGCTCTTCTCGGCATTTATGATTGTAAAACTTCGGATAGGTTAGTTAAACAATATTTACTATAAAATACAACCTCCCAAATCTACCCATTCATGATAATTACCAATGGTGTATCCTACCTTTAATTCACAGTACAGTTACATGTAGTTAAAATGTATACAGTACCGGTAGTTACCGTAAATCAAATTGTTGAGATTAAAACCTCAAGTAGGAATATTTTCAATTACATGGAAACGTAACAAATCATTAACCCTAACTTCCTACTGCCTAAATCCATCAAAATCCATCACTGGGTCTGCTTCGTATACCGGTACATGGGATAATTGATCCTACTCGATGAACTTTTACAGGTACAAATGTAGTAAACACCACTTAAATTAATAAAAAAACATAATACTCCATAATGGATGAAATCAATCAAATTTCCTCAGCAGTGCTTCTGGCCTCGGGGGGGCCCAAGCCCATACATCAAATTTTAGTGAAGGCAGGCCTTATAGCCTCCATTCATTGTCAGTGTCAAACATCTGTGTTGGTGGGTGAGAGTGGGAAGAGGTAGTTGATGACCACCAATTCCGGCTCTGCAGAAATTTTAAAAAATGAGGGTGGGATGTTGGTCGGACACTATCATGTACACATACAGTAGCAGTCGCTAGTCATGACTGGACTGGACACCATGCGACACTAGAGGGCGCTGTTCATGACAAATATTTTTGCAGCATTTGGTTTGTCATCATATCTCCAATGTACATTGTAATTTGTCTTTCTGTATTTTGTATTTTATTGTTTTTATGAGGGATTTCTTGGTCGGTGCTTTTTGAAGGACTTGTTTGTTGGTTATTTTGGCTGTCCACATATTATTGGAAATGAGTTTTAGCCAGGGTTGAAACTTGGTACTGTGCGTAGACAGGGATGTCATGATGATATCATACCGGTAGGTAATGCTACATTACCATGGGTAATGTGACGCTATCTTTTAAGTCCTATACAGTGTACCTGGAGAAGTAGACATCACAATAAAAAAAATTCCAGTTGTAGATGTCACCAAATTTACTTCACGTTATACATACTCCGGGATAAACTGCGGCCTTTCCAGAATGCTGTTGAACGTCAACTGCCAGTACATGTGCAACCCAATTACATTGAGGTATTTGGACACGTATTAAAATCTATTCTCCTTTGGTTAGCCTACATGTACATGTAGTTGTTAAGGGAATCGGCAGGCTCCATTTTGCCTGCTTCGTTGTATTGCAGGAAGGTGTACTTATCATCCACCTTCCTCTCTTCAGTAACCTGCACATTTTGCAATTTAGCAGGTGGCAAGACCGTATCAAAGGTGACGCATGGCTGACATTTGGAGAGCAGAGTGCCGCGCAATCATGTCGTTTTTTTGCTGTCCTCCAGTGCTTGACATAGGAGGCCAGATAGCCATGAATAATTCCCCTCAACCCCCAATGAAGCCAGTACCCTCTTTACCTACTCTCTCGGGTACTAGGATAGAGGCAGCATTCTCTTCTTTATATATTGACTTGAGAGAGACAAACAAGAACATGCATTTAAAACTAAGAAATGGTCTGTTGAGGCGTACAGGTAAAAGTAAGGAACTTTCTCCAGGGTTCAGGGTTGCAAACTGTTTTTTTCTTTCTCTGTCATATTAAAAAATCTAAAATTTGTGCACATTCAAGCCCCTTTAAAAATTCTGGGCGCAAGAGTTCGAACGGCGCATGCGAGTAGCTGCAATTTGCTGGATAAGAACGCGTCATTAACGCAGATTATGGTCGCAAATCAAATTGTAACTCAGCAAATTTTGAATTGAAATTGAAATCTATGGTAAAGACTTGTTTTATTTTGGGGTTTTTCTTCTCAAAATGACATCATTCCAAAATGTTACAGTGACTTTAGTGTTATTGGTATCTTTGAAACAAGTAAGCTCTTCAACAATAATTTAGTCGGTGGCAAATTTGGTATTACAATCGTAGCCTACATGTACATGTAGATTTGAAAAGCAACTTAAAGGTAGGATACACCATTGGTAATTGCTTGAATTATTATGAATGAGTAGATTTGGGTGGTTGTATTTTATAGTAAATATCGTTTAACTAACCTGTCCAAAGTTTTACAATCATGGATGCCGAGAAAAGCAGGAAAAAAAGGTTTTTTTCAACCGGCCTCGAGCAGTTATTCTTATGTTATCTTTGTTTTTTCGTGATCGCCGTCCGGCGATTGCAAATTTTTCATTTTTAGAATAATTACAGGATATCTAGGGCAATCATTTTGCTGGATGCCTACAATCAACATTTACTTTCAATATGAGTAAGATATTTCTTAATAATTCGTAGTAAATATTTTTGATATGGACCTTTGAACTTTTCATTCATTCAGTTTTGCGAGACATTATCAAAATGAAGTTCGGCCTGTATACTGTAAATGCGCAACTTCTTCTGGATCCCCCCCCCCCCCCCCCTTTGTAAATATTACCTGTCCTTCAATTTCGACCTTGCACTTGACCTTATCCAGAAGCCAGTGAACTTCGCTCAGTAAACACATTTTGATATGGACCTTTGAACTTTTCATTCATTCAGTTTTGCGAGACATTATCAAAATGAAGTTCGGCCTGTATACTGTAAATGCGCAACTTCTTCTGGATCCCCCCCCCCCTTTGTAAATATTACCTGTCCTTCAATTTCGACCTTGCACTTGACCTTATCCAGAAGCCAGTGAACTTCGCTCAGTAAACACACTCACTTAGCCTGGGGGCTAGTTACCGTAGGTAAATGCCAGCACGTGCAGAGTCATTCCATTCCACACTGTGCACATAAATGTACCAGTCACTGTGGATCCATTTGTCTTAAAGGTAGGATACACCATTGGTAATTGATTGACTTTTCATGAATGGGTGGATTTGGGGGGTTGTATTTTATAGTAAATATCGTTTAACTGACCTGTCCGAAGATTTACAATCATAGATGCTGAGAAAAGCAGGAAAAACGGTGTTTGTTTTCAACCGGTATCAGGCAGTGGTTCTTTATGTTCTGGGTTTTTTTGTGATCGCCTTTCGGCGATCGCGATTTAAACAAAATACAATTCAATTTTTCAAAACAATTACAGGATATCCAGCGCAATCCTTTTGCTGGATGCGTACAATAATTTTTTTTACTTTCAAATAAGTAAGATATTTCTTAATAATTCGGTTACAGTACAGTATTTTGATACTGCAAATGGTGTATCCTACCTTTAAATTTTAGTGTCAATGACTTCGGAGTCTGTTTGAGTCTAGTACGACTTGTGTGGGTTGGGAGTGATTATGAAAAATGGCCTACTGCCATTTCTTTTCTTTTTTTGCACCTTTTACACTGCTGTCGACAATTAGGGAGTGCCGCCAACATAGGGCTGGATAGAGTTCTGGTATGAAAATACTTTATGCTCGTACCAACTCGGTTTCCCTTTGTTATTGTAAGACGGATAGGTGGTAGGATTGTGCCTTTAATGATACAAGCATGGAATTGTGAATACAGTCAGAATAAGTCATAAGAAAGATATTTGACTACAAGGCAATTGCAGATTTGTTCTTTGACAACAAATCTGTAGGTAAACGTAGTATGTACATGTACATTAAAGGTAGGATACACCAATTTGCAGATATCGAAACAATTTACTATCGAATTATTAAAAAATATCTTACTCATCTGAATAATTTAAACTAAATAATGATTCTAGGCATCCAGCAAAATGATTGCGCCGGACGGTGATCGCGAAAAAACACAAATAACATAAAAATAACTGCTCGACGCCGGTTGAAAACAAACACTGTTTTTCGTGGTTTTCTCTTGACAGGTTAGTTAAACGATATTTATTATAAAATACAACCCCCCCAAATCCACCCATTCATGATAATTCAAGCAATTACCAATGGTGTATCCTACATGTACATGTACCATTAACAAGCAATGTCATCTATTTTGAATATTTTGAAAATGTCTTGTTTTCTACCCATATTTCTTCAAAGGACAAATCTGCAATGGCCCTGTAGCCAAATATCTTTCTCACGACATACTCTGACCGTGTGCCAAATTTCATGCTTGTATCATCAAAGGCACAATTCCGTCAAATATCTCCCCTATCTGTACCACTATGTGCAATATTTCAAATATAAACATGTAATTAAAACATAGAATCTGTAAGGCAGATGATGACCCAAGCATGGCAGATAGACTAGCATGCACCTGATCATGTCCATGATCATGTTCATGATCTGTCCCTTCAGTCATATAATTCTCCATTTCCCCAGCTTTCTCGATAACGGATCACGCTTAAGTTAACACTTGCACTAGCACCAGGCAAAAGGCTCTCTCGATCTCGCTTAAACCATAGAGCAACCGATGGGTATCTGGCCAGCTTATCGGGTGCACAAATGGACAGAAGATAATGGAAAGCTTGGGTACGGTGCACCTGTGACGGCGGAGCCAGGTGACTGATCGTTTTGATGTGCAGTATCCAAGTCGACGGTTCACGCTTCTCGGGCCATCAGGAAAAAAGTTCTTGTTTATTGTCACATGTCCGCACTTGCACTTCCTCAAATGTAAGTTGGGGCAAGCATTTTTATCGTACGAGTGCAGAAAAGTTGTTTTTGCATGGAGATAAATTGGAAATAAAATGTTATTCATTTATTATTTTCTTCAAAATGGCAGCATGCCAGAAGGACTAATTCGACCTGGAGTTTAGAGTCATGAATATCTTGGCAAACGGGTAAACTGTTCAACCTTTTTTTTTTTGCGAGTTCTGTTTTGGATAGTTGCTAAAGTACTTCAGCTTTAGATTTTGAACACCTTTGCTGCTTCAAAAGTTTAAAAAAAAAAAAAAAAAAAATCCGCACAAATAACAAATTTTCTATTCTACCTACACATGTACATGTAAATTAAAAGATGCAATCGCGCCCGCAGTATGCCCTACTTGACATTTTAAAGATAATCACTTTCCGCAACTGTCCACAACCTGCACACTGCCTGCATGCAATTATTTAGTAATCAGGAGTTGACTAAAGCTTGCTCAGAATAAATCAAATAATCAGATAATTAACCACACTATAAGATTGGAACTGGAACTTAATCAATGGCCTATGAGAATTGAGTAATATTTTGTAGTACTGTACTGGGTACTGTGCCCCAAATGAATGCCTGGGACGTTGTTAAAACCGGTACGTGTAGTACGGTATGTAGGCCTACATGTACTTTTGACAATTTAAATTTTGAGCTCAAGAGTTGAACTTTTAGAGAGACAACCGTTAACTAGACATGTGTTTGTGGACGAACACAGAGCTGTTTCGAGTGTCTAAAATTACTTTCAATATGTGTGTGGTGGTCTTTTGTGTGTGCCAAGTCTCAAGTCGATCAGATTTACTAAAGTCTCAAGTCGATCAGATTTACTAAAGTGTCAAAGGCAATAGTCTAAAGAAAAACGTGTACAAAACCTATGGGGAAAAATTGAACCTTGAACCTTTAACGTGACGCCCCGTGACCTTGAATGACGTAATCGTGCCGAATTTATTCCAGGACCGTCTGTGGATGTTGGTCTAAGTGTGTGCCAAGTCTCAAGTCAATCGGATTTACTACAGTGTCAAAGTCAATAGTCTAAAGAAAAACGTGTACAAAACCTATGGGGGAAAAATTAAACCTTTAACGTGTCATAACCATATTATATTCAAATATTTTATAAAACTGTAAGCACACAAATGTGCTTAGCATGAACATTTTTCCTTGGGGGAAAAACAGGTTTACAATTAAATTTGTTGGTGATGTTTATTATTTGTGACTAATATTCAGCTAGTTTTTGCTTAGCATGAAAAACACATGGTGTTTTGGCTGGTAACCTGTTTTTACTGAGCAAATGTTTCAAATGTGGAGGATTTTTGAGGATTGAGGCTGAATGGGGTTTTCAAAAAATGAGGATTTTGGAGGAATGAGGCTGAATGGGGTTTTCAAAAAATCATAATGAGGATTTTGAAGGATTGACTTTTTTCAATCCCCAGAATCCTCATTGCAGTTTTGGAAGATTAAAAAAAATTAGAATTTTGAAGAATTGAGGCACATGATGTTGTTTCAAGTGTGGAGGATTTTTAAGGATTGAGGCTAGATGGGGTTTTTAAAAAATGAGGTTTAAAAAAAAAAAAAGGGGATTTTGGAGGATTGAGGATGGTTGCTAGCAAAAAGGGCCTAGAGGGTTAGGGTTAAGGGCACTTGGAAGTTAATGCATCGGAAGACTTTACAGGATTAGAGGGCATTTGTTTTTTTGCCACTGGAGGATAATGTAGGATCCTGGTCCAAGGCCTAAACTAATGCTGGATGATTTTGCAGGATTGAGGTTGTTACTTTGTACCTTCACACTGCTCATGCTGTATGCACACTCTCCATAGAGCTTCAGTCAAGGTGTAAGTTTTGTGTCAAGGGTAGGAAACATTTGCATACCAAGGGTCATGTGTGCAGACCCTTGTTGTAATAGGGCACTTAGCAGCTGTTTGTTCCATGTTTGGCTGCTTTATAGCTCAATGGTAAACACACTGCAGGATTTTGCAGGATTCGGGCAGTGGTCACCAGTAATAAATATTGGAGGATTTTGCAGGATTCGGGCAGTGGTCACCAGTGGTCACCAGTTACAAATATTAGAGGATTTTGAAGGATTCAGGTTACATGAGTTTTAACACTTTAGAATTGGGGGAATTTGCAGGATTCAGGTTATATGTAAGAATTATGGGATAAGGAGTTTGGTTTAATAACACAAATGGTGTATACTACCAAAATAAAAAAAATAAAATTGTGATGGAATAAAAGATTGTTTGATCAAGGGTTTAACCAAACAAAATGTAATAACAGTTGTGCTCAGTCTGCTTGACACCTGCCTCTAGGAGGGATCCGATCCCCAGTGCAGTGTCAATACTTAAAGTCCCAGGGTACTTTTTTTGTAATTCAAACTTAATTTACAATGTATGTTTGTTGTACATGTACATGTATACTGTATGTACTGGTAAGTTGCTGAGATCTTTTTTCAGCAAAATCCAGCCTTTTGAAAAAAGAAAAACAAATCACTCACAATATGGCTGATGTCCACTCTTGCAATTTTGTTTAAGTTATGGATACTTGATGTCACCTTGAGCCCTAGAAACCCATTAATATTCTCTCCTTGTCTCTCCACCCACCCCCCCCCCTCCCCAATATCTATCTCCCCCCCCCCCCCCCCATCTTCACCTCTCAGGGGAGGCTGAGCTCATAATCACCATAATACATCAGTGATTAAAAGTGACCCTGGGACTTGGACAGTGACCATCTGCAGTGATGACCAGATGACCAGTGGCTTAATGGTCAGAGATTGAACAAGCCTTGAACTGTCTGGAATATGAGCTCATCTTCATATTTTTGTATATTTTGAAGAAAGAAAATTGTGTTACAAAAGCCAGTGGTCAGAGGCACTAACTGAAAAGCATACATGTACATTGTATCTTGACGTCTTTCATAGGGGTGTTTTTGTTTATTGGTTTTTATTTATTTATTTATTTATTTATTTACAACCATCTTTAATGAGGGTAACCCATCCAGCAGAAGCTGATCATTTAGGGCCCTCAGTTGAGAGAAGACAATGAGAAGAAGGTACTGTTTTAGAGGTGGGAGGAAAACCCCAGAAGAATATCCTGGGGAAAACCCACGGAGTCAGGCAGGGACTGAAAACCCAGTCCACATATTGGCCCATGGCCCAGGCGGGGTTCGAACCCGGGTCATAGTGGTGGAAGGCGAGGAAAGAACCGCTACGCCAACCTGACTCCCTTTTTTGCAGCACTTTTGCTGCTTCAAATGATAAAAATGCACAACTGACAAATGGTCCTATATATTTTTAAAATTTTAAATGTAAAATCTACTTCGAAACAGTATGTTTTTTTGTTGTTTTTTTTTTGTTTTTTTTTGGGGGGGATATTTGGTGATGTAGTCAAAACATATTGTTACAACATCTTCATGAAGATATCTCACTGTGATGGTCCGTGTGAAGGCGCAGGTAATGAACGGCTTGTAAAAAAATCCTGATGATTGTCATTAGCACTAGCAGAGCGCAATTCATTAGAAGAAGTACCAAACCTCATCTTAGCAGCCGAGTTGCCATCAGGGCAGTGCACCCAAGTCTTTCTTATCTTGTTCCTTGTTTTCTTACTAATGTGCACCTCTCCTGGTTATCTGTTTTTTCATTCCTATCTTGTGCGAGTCGGTCAATGAAATGGCACCCTATCTCTCAGTCTTATCCACTCTTTACTGCGGTCGGTTGTGGGCCCCGTGGTTTGGAGTGCTTCTCTGTTTTTAGCTTCAGCTGAGACAAGCGAAGAATAGAATCGTCTTGATCTGTCTGAAGACATGAGGCATTATCTTTCTTGTGACTACTTGTCCTCTGATGAGCAACTATCTATCCTTTTTTGTTCTGTTTTTTTTAGCAATTAAGATTAATCAAAAACAAACGACCAAATTATTATGAAAAAAACTTTACTTTACTTTACTTTACTGTAGGTACAACAGTCTCCAGCATCTTGTGAATTTATGGCACCTGATGTGCAGTCGGTTTTTTTTGGGAAAAGGGGAATTTTTGTTAAGCTTCCAACAATGGTTGGTCGACCATTATTGGAAAAAATATCTTACTTTAGTCAGTCCATTTAATTTCCTGTACACTGTTGTCGCTCAAAGGTTTTCGAGTACAACTGCACAGTATAAAGGGTACTTTGGAAAAATGGACAGGATATTTTTTTGATTTTTTTTAGTGGGAGTACAGGGTTTAAGGTTCTTACACTTGTAAAATGTGAGTAACGGACACATTGTGAAGTTAGTTACAAAAAATGCACACACATGTGAATATTTGTATTAGTGATTTTAATTTAATTGTTTGAAATTAATTTAATTGTTTAATAATGTTGAAATCTACATGTAGATATCATATGTGACCTGTTCCAACGAAACCCGGACAAAGTCGCACAATGTGTTTTGTCACAATGTACTTCTGAAGTCATTTCGGGATGGATTTTACCATTTTGAGGTTTTAGGATTTCCTAAGTCACTCACTATTAATCTACAATCTCCTCAAATTTGAACAAAATCCGTCTACCAGAAGTGTGTTTTTTGTCATTTTTGTGAAACATTTGTGTATAGAAATAATACGCTTTTCTGAACTTCAAAGCTGTTTATCTCATAATTAGGTTGTCAGGGTTTTATCACTAAATCCAGACCCCAGGGAAGATAGGGTGGGGGGTACATATGTAAATGATACATCCTTTTAAAGCTGAGAACCTAGAGAATTTGAAAAAAGCAAAATCTGAAAAACTAAAAAGTCGACTTTGTCTGGGTTTCGTTGGAACAGGTCACATATGCTTTTTTGATGTTTGCAAATCTTACCACTAAGTGTAAGGACTAAACCTTGGTTCGGAAAGGGGAGTTTAACGCTAGTGTATACTGGGGATTATTACACTAATGGGTCCTGAAAACCACTCCAAAAGCCCGCGAAAGTTGACTTTTCTGTTTTTTGTCCTCCACAGTCCTATTTTGTTCTTTAAAAAAAATATTGATCCTACTTTTGTCCTACTTCTTCAACTGCATCTGCTTGAAAGCCTGTAATTATACCCACAAGACGAAGAAAGAAACACAGAATAGCTTTCAAGGTAATCTAGCTTACAATAGACAATACTGCCTTAATCCTCACAAACAAACCAGTTTGATGGATGTTGTCAAGCATCTGTGTAAACTCCCAATGAGAAGCCATTTTTATGAGAACAATAAACAGTTTTTTTGCTATCCTGATTTCGGTGATTACATTTGAGTATGTTTTACAATAAAATGCATTTCTTTTGGGGGCTAGGATGTATGTAATGGGAAAATATGAACCCCAAAATGTATTAAATTGACCAATAATCTGTGAGATAAAATGTCCCCCTTTTTTCAAATGGTACAGGCTAGTGTCCTCTGACCATGGTCATTTTGTTTGGTTCTTAGCAGGACTTTTGTAATTAACACCACCAATCCAGGGGTGCAATACAAATAGAGGGCTGTGCCTATTGGCCGACCGGCCTTGAGGTGTAAAGTAGCTCAATAGCCATTGGCTGAAGGTCTTTTTAAAATGCTGACAGTGCAGTGCTGTTTTTGTCCCAGCTTTGAGTCCCTATGCAGTGGTATGGCTGCATGCCCATTGGCCATTGATAAATGGATTGGGTGTGTGCACTTTGTTCATTGGCTAGGTGGCCTTGGTGGGGCATGCAAATGAGCCAGCCAAGTAGCCAATGATTGGCCGGCCAAGTAGCCAATGGTTGGCCGGCCTTGCACTGTATGCTAATGAGATGCTTGCCTATTGGCAGGATGGCCTTGTGTCCAGCAGCCAGCAGGTGACTAATGCAGTGACCAGACAGAGCAAGGACACAGGCTGGACAAGCCAGTCTGGCCAAGTATAATTTTACATTGGTCATGTATATTAATTACTGAAGTAAAAAGATATGTGTTTTCAGGTGGCTGGATTATATTTTTGGGTGTATAATTACAAATCTTATTGAAGAAAACCTTATTACACATACTGGTATCATACTGTATGCTTGAGCCCACCTTTTAGTGAACCCTTTATTGGAAAAATTACAGAATATCTAGCGCAATAATTTTGCTGGATGCCTACATTCATTATTTACTTTTATATAATATGAATACAAAATATTTCTTAATAATTCGGTAGTAACAATTTTCGATATATATGCGAATGGTTCAATTCGTATGAATAAAATAAAGTTTTACTGCTTAGCATTTTCTGGCTGAAATAGTAGTAAATGCTTGTTACTTTCAATTGATTGCACAGCCGAATGGTTTAGAACAATAGTCTATATTGTACGTACGGCCACACACGCGCACATATTCACACTGACGGGTGTTTGAATGAAATCGGAACCTTAAGTTGCTGCTTTGCAGCCATGCTTTCCCTTTCTATCCCCAGAATGTTGCAAGAAATGATCGGCCATCTACGTCTCATTTCTTTACCCAAACCCGGTACAACTGCTTGTATTTTGATCCTAGACACTCCATCTTCTATGTTCATACCTAACCACATATAAAAGCTCCTATTTTGCATATTAGTTTTTGCTTCTTCTTTTTTTTCAAGGTAGCCCCGACCCATCATTGAAAAATGATGAGTAAATACTGCAAATCTGAAGCATTTACTCATTTTTATTCATGCCAAGTGGAGCAAATACTAATAATCTAGAAAATGCTGGAAAGTAAAAAGTAAATATTTTTAGTCTTTAGCAAATACTTTCTATTATACGTTTTTGCTTCATTTTTATTTATACAGATGCTAGTAAAAGCTTGAAAATTGGTAGTAAAAGCAAATGCAAATCATTTATCCCATTGTTCTGATACACTGGTCTTCTCCATATGTCTCAAGTTGCCATAGAAACCACAAACTATTATTATTATTATTATTATTTATTTTACTCCACTTCAATTAGGTAAAAATTACAAATAGTTAAATTAAGAACAAATATATAAAACTATCAAAAAGCGAAGAAGGCAATGCCTTCCTATTTATAACCAAAAGGTTCAGCATGACCAAATGGGGTTTCTTTGGTCTCTTCCAACACCCTAGTTGACCAAACCAACAGCATTTGACCCAGTCAAACAACCAATGTCATTGCCCCCTTTGTAATCAACAGCCAACCTTCATTCTGTTAGTTAAATCCCTTATCAAAGATTATCGATTAAAGTTTCAAGGGAAGATCAGAATGGTGAACAAAATCCTTGGTGGGAGAAAAACAAAATGGTCAAGGTCCTAAATCTATAAAAAAAAAAACTATTATTTTTGTGAATTTTTTTATGTACTCTCCAGTAACCTGGAATGAAGGACTTGAGTTGACCCGGTCAGGAGGCCAAGGTTAACAAATGGACTGATCCAGGCCCACCACCTCCTCCCCCACTCCTTCCCTCCCGACTCCCTCCCCAACCCCCACCCCCTCCCCCTCCCCCACCCCCACCCCCACCCCCTCCCCCACCCCCACCCCCTCCCCATCCCTACCCCCACCCCTTAACAAAAAAAACAAAACAAAAAATACATGTACCAGGGAGTATAAATAAACAAAATTGTGTGGGGAACAATGTTTGTTTGTTTTTGATAACCCAAAACGAAAAAGGATTAGGGGGATGGTTATGCCAAAGTGCCAACCAAATTCCTTGAAGAAATTGGCAAAGCCTAGAAACAGTTTGGGGCGGTACCAGGGCTAAATGGTTTATCAACTCCATGAAACAGAACATTGTTCTGGGCTGTTCTTTGGTATAAGTGCATTATCATGAATTCGCCAGGTGGAAGCATTTTCAGCTGAACTTCAGCAGCTGGTCAGAAAAAGTTGACCTGGCCATAATTGAGACAATCCTGGCATGCTGATAGGTACAGGGTATGTGTGATAGGTCAGGGACAACTTGTGTCAAGTCCTTCTGGGAGATTAATGAATTATATTTATAATGAGGGTCACTGTTTCTCTTCAGCTGGCCAAACCCCCAACAACTAGAGAAAATGCCAGTGGTTTATATTTTTTTACGCTTTTTTGACATGCAAATTTTTTTTCTCTAAATAAAATTGTTAAGGTCTTTTTCATTAAATTGTAACCATTTGAAGAAAATCAACAGGACCCTTTTTAGGGTAATTGAAAAACAAAATTTGCACTAAGCATACTGTACTGTATTTCTGATGCTACATACATGTAGTGATAGCTTCAAAGATAAATTCATATTAACTCTAATCCATTCCAAAAATCCACAGAGGTTTTGGAGGATTTGGTAGGATTGCAAAAGCTACATGTACGTATAAGGCCACTATACATGTATGTAGTTTGTAATTCATAATGTGCCCGGTTGTCGATTCAGTCAATTCAAGTCGCGGGAATATTAATGAAGGGAATTAATATGTGCTTGGCCGGTTTTTAAACAAGTCTGTTCAGAACAGGCTAGGGGCCTAGTCGCAGATAATAATTCATAACACCTTTTGGTCAAAATGTCAGCAAGTCAAACCTTTTACCTCTTGTTTTGTAAAATAGACCTCTTGACATTTCTATGGTATACTGATAACTCGCGTGCGTATTGCTAAAAAAAACTCCTTTAAAAACACTTTTAATGGAGATTGGTGCATACATGTACCGGTGTGTACCGGTAGTACGCATTTTGCCACGGGATGTGATTTACCACCCACGTTATTTCTGAGAAATTTTGAATTTATAAATTTTGATGTACACGTAGGAATGGGTACCGGTACTTGCAGTTGTAATAATTAAAATTTTCTTCTGTACATGTATGTCTGTATCAGAATAACAAATATTTAAGTTTGATTTTGTAGGATTCAGTGACTTTAAAAGCTCCTCAATTTGTATGCCTTCAGGGTGAGTAAACAAAAAGTGACCTGAATTAATTATTTGTAACCCTAACAGTCTTGAATCCTCCAAACCTATTAGTTTCCACACAGCCTAGAAAGTTAACTTTTAGTGTGGTGAAAGTGTTGATGTTTCATTGTTTGTAAGGGGTATTTATCAGTGAATTTTGTGACCTTTGTATTAACCAGTTCGCGCCGGGATTATTTTAACATCACCGAGCCGAGGGGCGGGATTATTTTTAACGAAACTCGATTCGAAGCGGGTTCAGGCCGATAGTGCCGGGAAGCACACCCACGCATTTCCGGCCTTGCTCGCTGCTGACAGACACTTCCGAACTTGAACTTGGCGTGTTTATGCGTCATCCGTTTTGAATTTGGGGAAAACTTTGCGTTTATATACGTCATCCGGCGCGAACTGGTTAAAATACGCATAACTATATGGAGCCTGTAAATTACAATGTAAGTGAATATTTGTGAATGTACCGTGAATATTTCACAGTTACTAGTAAATAACACACTTTACGTGTACCGGTATCTCATTTGCATTGTTTGTGAAATAGAGCATAAACAGAGCAAGCTCCATGAAAAAACACATTTGGTCACTTATTTTTTAACTCGCCCTGTAATTCACATATTGTTAGCCCTCCGCACAAATAAACACAGTTCTGTTGATTCACTGCATGTATTATAATATGTTTGTGGATCTACATGTATATTGTTAAACCTTGTCACTAGGGCTCTGGCTTCTAATTACTCATGCACCAATGGAAGCGGCCAAATCCATTTCCCATGGACCTGTGTGTTACTGCTAGAAGCCATCCAAACTCAAAATATGCTGGTACCAGCGTCGTGCATGTACATACATACCGGGGGTAATACATATGCTAACATGTACAAAATATAATTTATTTAGCGTTTTGAGTGTTTACAAAGTTGGTGAATGTTTTCTAGAACATATTTGCTTAACAAAGGTTTTCTGAGTCACTTTTGTGAATTTTATTTTTTTCTTTCTCATTTTATGAGTTTTTTTATAGCAATTTGCTTTTTGATTGAAATTTCCTTTTTGATGCTTTGTATTTTCAAGTAATCACATGTGGTATTTTTTGGTACCATGTCTGCATTTAACTTTGTTAACTTTTAGGTTTATACTTTATGTATCTTAATACTTGAAATAATCAGAATGTTTTTTTCCCATCCTAACGTACAGTTGCACTGAATTAACCCAGGGACATTGTATTTCCAGAGTCGTTTCCTGCTCACGACAAAGCTTCGTCACTGAGCAAACATTGTTTGTTGTTGTTTATATACATGTACGTAAACAACGTTGTCTTTCGCTTATTTTGTCTGCAGGGCTGATTACTATTGCGGACAAGCTGGCACTACGTCTGCTGGCTCCCCGCAAGAAGATCAACATTCTCCTGATTGGGAACCACTCAGCTGGGAAAAGTTCTTTCATTAATTGGTAAGTTTTCAAACGGTTCAGTGGCTTTTAAGCCGCTTCGCAGACAGCAGCTCTATAGGTACATGTACCTACTGGGTAACATCGTTGTTCTTCTTCTTGTGCCAAATTTGACATCTGGGAACTTCTCGGCAAGCAGTTAAAGAGAGCAACCGAAGCCGCACGTTGATGTCGCGTAACCGGACCAAAGCTACACGACGGTTTCGTTTTGTTTGTAGTCCAACAGTGCCTCCCGAACATTGTAATTAACGAGCTAGAGAGACTTTTCTGCAGTATTGTTGTACTTTTGAACTAGACCAATACACAACAATAGATGGCAAATGCCAAAAAAACAAGAACGAACAGAACCACTGCCTGACGCCGGTTAAAAACAAATGCCATTTCTCTGGCTTTCCTCGGCATCCATGATTGTAAAACTTCGAACAGGTCAGTCAAACGATATTTACTATAAAATACAACCCCCTAAATCCTAAACCCATTCATGATAATTCAAGCCTTTATTAATATTCTACCTTTAACCATGAATTTAAAGCTTGTTTTCTGTCAAGAGCAAACTTGCAAGATCTACGCAAAAGGAGGAAAATGAAATGTATACCTGTGTGTAGGCTTCCTCTCTCGTTTATGACACTTCCTGCGAGGGAGGAATAAATGAATATTGCCCGATGATTTCCTCGCTCTGGCTGATAACAGCTGTATTGGTGAGGTGTAGATATCACTCCGACCTCGCAAAGTGATCAACGCCTGATTATACGAACCACTAAGACAAGTCTTAGAAAGAGTAAACTGGTCTCGCCTTGCAACTCCTCCATGAAATGATTTGGTCAAACTTAAGATGCGCTCAACGCCTCCTAACTTCCTTAGCAATGCAGCTGATCCGTCTTAACTTAAGATCGGTCACAGGGTCGTCTTGTCTCGTTATACAAATTTAGTGTGTTAATTTTGATCAACGTCTTGAAACTATTGCACTGTGTTCTAGTTTAAGAGTTCCTGTAGCTTATTTTTACGCCAGACTGTAAGAAAAAAAACTAAAAGAAAAAACGATTATGACACCATTTATTTTAATAAATAAATACATTTATTTTTAACCAAACAAAATATCTATTCATTTTTGGCCTACACAATGTGGCAGTTTTCGCCGATCTCAAAACAAGAGCGATGAGCTACATGTAGTCTGCAGGTCTTAGAAACCTGAGAACAGGTTATAAAAGTCGTACAATAAAGTTTGGAAATGATGAGACATTTTATTTCCGAACTTCAAAAAAATGTCCCCGAAATAATTACCAATTTAACAGGATACATGCACATGTATAGTGTATCTCTCCTAAATAATATGAAATTAAAAAAACAAATCATGTATAATGTACATTTGGAATTTAATGAAGGGAGAATTTTTTTCAGGCTAAAGTTGGTGTTCTATGCACGCGGGGTAGAAAATTGGTTTTGCGTGGTTTTTTTTAATGACTGAAGTTATCAAGCGGTGAAAACGAACGTGATACAGCCGTCAAACTAGCAAATTGATTTGTCCTTCTATTGGCTGCGTTACTGTGTTTAGTAAATCGGTCGTACGTGTACGATGCATCTTAGCTGGGATCGATCTTAGAGAGGGGACTCGTCTTAAGTTGTAAGATACTAAGAAAATTTTCGTGAAATTAGCCCCAGATAGTTGTAGAATTGATAATGTCAGGATATCCTTGTGAGTTTTGTACCGTAGTTAGTCTTTTTTTAGAATTTGCCATTATGTATGTGACGTGGTATGCCTAAACCGGGCAGAGTTGAACACGGCTGCAAAATAGCACGTGCTTGATTTTCAGCAATTTTGAGATTATTTCAAATGTAGCTAGATTTTTCAAAATTAAATTTCACCTACAAAATATGGTATTATAAAAATGAACCCAAAAAAAACAACTCTTTTAGAGATGCAGAATTTTCATAAAATGACTTAAAATTTTGTTCAGAAATGATACAAAATTAGTTCGATTTCAAAATTTGGCGTTGGAATCCAATTTCAGTTTCATGGGTAAGAGCCTTTCAATTTCTTGAAAATGACAGCACATCAGGTGCCATGATTTCGCAAAATGCTTGGGACTATTATTCACCTACCAAGCCAGTACAGTCAAGTAAGGTACATGTACCGGTACATATGTATTTCATAATAATTCAGTAGTTTTGTATGTACGTTTTCAAATTTGTGTACATGTTTATTACCTTTAAAAGGAAAGCCATACAATGTTTGTTTTTGTGTCTGTTTGTCTGGATCACACTATAGAGAAAGGTATACCGTAATTTCCTGCGGTAAAGCCGCACGGCGGATAAGGCGCAGGTCCCTAAAATCACCCAAAAAAATTTCAAACGTCAACAGATAAAGCGCACTGCCGAATAAGGCGCATGCTTGAACGCACCCAAAAGAACACCAGGCGCCACCCGGTGTAGGTACATCGCCACAAAGGGGTCATTTTGTTGCCTTAGAAGGATCCCACTATTCCAAGCAAGAATTTGCTGAGTACTTGAGTTTATCTGGCACGCAAACAATGTATGAAAACTTCAAACCAGTAGTCACAATATCGCACGAGGTTTGCCGATACATATCATGTATCACTGCAGTATAAACTGCATGCACATGTACATATCACATGCATGTGATCGCGTGCATGGTATCCCTAATTGTGACACCCCCTAGTCTTTTTCCCAGTCGTTGTGAATGCTCCGCGCTGTGTAGTTCGGATGGTGAATTGCATGAAGCCGGAACGTAGACGAAAAAAACGTTTAGAAAAAGGCCACATAGTACGGGCCAGCTTTTTATCGCTGTTGTACGCGTCATGCAGCGCACGCTGTAGTCTTGTTTGCAAGACGATCTTAATCGCGGTATATGCAGCGCGTGTAGGCCGCCGATGCGGTAATTCGCGCGTGGTCTACGGCGTACGTTAGAGGGCGCCCCGCATCGCGAAAAACGTCTTGCAAACAAGACTACGCACGCTGCCGAGTGCTAAATCACATACATGTACGGTCGTAGGGGGATCAACACATCGCGGCATTGTTAATGGAAACACGGTCACAATGTCCGGAGAGTTGGGCTAATTGGTTGACCGCATTATTGAGTAAGATTGCGGCGTTCAAAGAATTCTTCACACAAAGACCGTCACTTTGAAATCAAGCGACATCATATAAGGCGCACCGAAAGATAAGGCGCGGCGATGTTTTTGTGGTCTAGAAAGTCAGATAAGCCGCGGCTTTACCGCAGGAAATTACGGTAGTACATGTACATGTGTAGTTTATCTTCAATCTGTCTTTTTTGTTGCTGGTAAATCCCAAATTGGACCCCTGCAGTGTTATACAATAACTCAGTTCTAACTGGTTGTCACACAGAATCTTTTAACTTTGGTAAACAAATTGTGGTGTTGTGCTTGTGGACAATTGTATCTTGTGTTGCATTCACTATAAAATAATACTACTGAATCTCTCCCAAATACATTTAAAAAAATCCCATTTCCAGGTATATAATTTTATAATAACCACAAAAATAGAATACAATTTTAGAATGATTTAGTTTTTTTAATTTCATATTATTTAGGAGAGATACACTAGTATACATGTATCCTGTTAAATTAGGAATTATTTCGGGGACATTTTTTCGAAGTTCGGAAATAAAATGTCTCATCATTTCAAAACTTTATTGTACGACTTTTAATAAGTTGCTGTCAAGTTTAATATTTTATAAGAGCCACAACTTGCGTCCAAAATAAAACTAGTTTTCTAAAACGGAATAAACTAATTGTCCTAGAGAGAATAGTGCCAGCAGAATTCTCCCATTAATAAGTCAACAGGTCATGATGTTTATTAACCAAATTCTTCTTGTTTAAAGCTCATGCTTGCCAAATATGTCAGGTTTTTACGAGGTTAAATGGCCATCTAACCACAAAAGTTGAATTTGTGGAGGGAAGGTAACTTTCATTTCCTTGAACTATAGCTGTATTTCTGAGTTCAGGGATACCCAAGTGATAATACTCTGTTAATTACCAGTCAGTAAATAAAAGAAAATTTTAAGAGCTAAAATCTAGGGTATTTGTGCTGGGATCAGGATTTGTGCTGGGATCAGGGGCCAATTTCATAGAGCTGCTAAGCACAAAATTTTGCTTAGCACAAAAAAGTCTTGCTCATTAAAAATAGGTTACCAGCCAAAATTCTATGTGTTTTTCATGCTAAGCAAACAACCAGCTAATTATCAATCAAAAGCAATAAAGATCACGTGAAAATTTGGTCTGTAACCTTGTTTTCGCCAAGGACAAATAGTCATGCTAAGCAAATTTTGGTGCTTAGCAGCTCTATGAAATTGGCCCCAGGGGGGGCTGAGGGCCCCAGCCTTGCCCATTGGTCTTGTTAATTCATGCATGGTTCATGGGTTAACAGTGTTGCTTTGTGTTTACGTACTCCTACAATTTTACTATTTGTATGAGTAATGGGCTATGTGAACTGCTGCAGTGATTATTAGCTGTGTGGTGCTACATGTACAATGGCAAAAGCTAGTGGAAGTGCTTGGGCAGCAAGGGCCTGGTTTACCCTGGCCATCTACATGTATACAGCCCGTGGGGGCCGTGGGTCCTTTGTGGTCAAAAGCCACTGGTCAGAAAGTGGCGGGAACTGTGGTGTGGTGATTGGACAATGCAGTGACCATAATCTGCTGGACACTGGGCGTTGGTCAGCAGATCATTGGGCAGAGTGAACACCATTGAAGCAGCATGGGTCAAGTGTGGAGCTACGGTAGCTGGCTGGACATTTCCCTGATGTGTGCGTGAATTGAACAGTGGATCAGCCAGCTTCGTACCAGAATCTCATCTGGTACAACTTGCCCACACCGAAAATCTACCCACGTATTTCACTCAGATGAAACCAAGACACTATTCTTGGGGTTCAGTCAGAATCCCATTTCGTCATTTGGATAGAATGCTTCTCATGAGCACTGCAGTCCCACGACGAACTCAATCTACCGTACATTGATGTGTGCAGATTTCCTGGATTTTATCGATGAAAAACAACAGAGTAAGAACACAACTTTTTTTTTGTTTTCATAGTTTACCATATTATGTCACTGTCCCTATCTTGAATTGAGTGTCTTTCCACAGAATCAATAAATCCGACCTTTATTTTTTTACTTTTGTAAAACTCTGTATTATAATCATTGAGGTGCCATTGTTTTGTTTAGGAATTTGTTGAAGAAAGCTTTACTTTTCTTTGTTTTTTAATGGTAACTCACTAATTTGATGGAAAATTGTTTCTTTGTCTTTTCGAAAATATAGGATTTCAGAAGGTAGCAGTAGAATTTCATTTGAAACATTAACATATTGTATTGTTATGACTAAAACAAAGTGCCACTTTACAACTTTACCTGTTGTACTTGTTGTAGTCTTCAAGTCTACAAGGTACAAGTTTTAATTACTGGGCATTTTAGGGTCAATCTGTTTTAGTTTTACATGTACCAGTAATGGCTGTTTATTGGCAAAGAAGTGCAAGAAACAATAACTTAAAATGTTGCTTTCTATATTCTAAACAAAGCCAAATTTGAGTCGCACTTTTCAAATAGTACGCAAATACATTCTGTAATTTACAAAGCTCTCAAACAGTTTTTGTTCACACTTGAGCATGTTAAATCACAACTTGTTGTAGGGTACAGAAATTCCTGCAAATAATCTCAACCCCTTTAATACTACTCCAGCTGATATTTCATGTATTTTATTTGGTACTTTGTACTGTACTCTTGGCTGCTTTTCAAGTTCTTAAATTGTTTTGGGGATTAACTTGCAGTTTTCGATGCGTTGTACAGCTCAGCGGAAGCGCTCGCCATGAAAAGAAGATTATGGAAGATTTTCCCCCCCGAATTTCCCCTTCCCCCCTTAATGAATCCCGACGTTTTATTCCACAGCCGTAGTTCCGCGCGTCAAGCTTGTACGCAACGTACAGTTGTAGGCCTACATGTACCGGTACATGCATGCCTTAAGGGTATAACTTTGTAGCGCACGCATTGCCGGGTGCGGGCTATGTGGTTTTTTTAAGTGGCAGTCAATTGACCATGCACATGCAATTTGGTATACCTTCCTGTGGATAGTCAAGCTGGTTCAATGGCCGACTAGTCGGGCAAGTAGCCCACTCGTACTCGCGCACATTCTAAAGTCTGTCGGCATCTTAAATATTCATTGTACTATGTACAAGAAAAGGTGGGTTTTTTTCAGTGCTTGTTGCAATCTTCATAAAAAGGTGAGTTTGTAAGTCTTTCTACGGGTAGTCTACATAGATTGACAAATGTGCCACCTTTCTTGGGTTTGTTATAAATGTACACTAAAACAGCTGATTTTGTTTTGTCCTTCGCATTTTTCATCAAGATTTTGTTGTGAAAAAAGGAAAGATTTGTTTCTGCCAAATACTGGCTGCACTGAACACTTTTTGGCACGGTACCCTTTTGTCGGTTGACTTATATTGTGTAGTATTTCAATACTGTGCACGTTGTATTACATCATGCTGTGACAAAGCATTGACCTCTTAGTCAGCTTGTTTTTCCCCGAAACACCAAAATGGCTTCGGCTTTATTTATTTTATCTGGCATCTGACTCACCGTCGGTTGGGTATTAACTTGGATGTTTTCCACTTGAGTTTGTTTGTTGGAGTGGGTTATCTTTATACATAGGACAGGTCATTCAACCTTTTGCGTCGAAAATGTATTTTATTGTAAGGTAATACTAGTGAATTGCATTTAATACGAATGTCAAAAACTGGATTCATTATTAATAATATATTCATCCAGTTTTGGGGTAAAAACTTCTTTTTTTTTTTCAAATTTGTAAAAAAAAATAAAAAATTAACACTATTATAAAACACCTTACTTGACTGTATAGTAAATATTTGTCTCAAGTATCCTGTGAAATCATGGCACCTGAAATTCATGGTGGGCTGTTGAATTTTTTCAAAAAACGGTAACATTTCCAACGATGGGTGGGCCGACCATTGTTAAAAAACCTAACTCTTTAAAGGTAGTATACACCATTTGCAGATATCGAAAATATTTACTACTGAATTATTAAGAAATACCTTACTCAATTGAAAGTAAATAATGATTCTAGGCATTCAGCAAAAGGATTGCGCTAAATATCCTGTAATTATTTTTTTTAAATGAATTTTATAAAGAAAACTTCGCTCTCGCCGGACGGCGAGAGCGAAAAAACAAAGATAACATAAGAATAACTGCTCGACCCCGGTTGAAAACAAACGCTGTTTTTCGTGCTTTTCTCGGCATCCATGATTGTAAAACTTCGGAAACGTCAGTTAAACGATATTTACTATGAAATACAACCCCCCAAATCTACCCATTCGTGATAATTCAAGCAATTACCAATGGTGTATACTACCTTTAAATACTGCCACCTAATTTTGTCCAATTTAGTTAGTTCACATTTTGGTGATGCATCCGTACGTAAGCAAGCTAGTCTGGTTCCCTGACCTGATAATTTCCCTGATGCCTATAAATTACTTAGGATTCATCTAAAGTTAGAAAGTAAAGTCTACATACCTGGGGTCAATTTCATAGAGCTGCTAAGCACAACAATTTGCTTAGCATGACTATTCGTCCTTTGCAAAAACAAGGTTACAGACCAAATTTTCACATGATCTTTATAGTTTGGGATTGATAATCAGCTGTTTTTTTGCTTAGCATGAAAAACACGTGTAATTTTGGCTGGTAACCTGTTTTTAATGAGTAAGACTTTTTTGTGCTAAGCACATTTTTGTGCTTAGCAGCTCTATAAAATTTGCCCCTGTATGTACATTATACAAAAGTTGTATATACCGGTATTTTGTCAGCAGATTGTTTTCTCGGAGTAAACTTCACTTTCATTGGATCTGATCTGTCTGAGAGGAAACATTCGTTGTCGCATGGGTTCAACATGGTTCAACGACCTCCAATGTTTCCCCAGGAAGACATTTGTTTTTGAGCATAGACAGCACTGCAGGATGTGGCACATGTTCACCTGATCCCGATTGATCCCAATTTATAAATGTCTTCCTTTGTTTTTACTGACATTCCAGATGTTTCGATTTCGGAGATAGATTTCTTAATTTTGTTTTGAATTTTGAGTTGACTTTTGAGTGTTGAGTTCTCTATGAGTACATTTTTCAAGTTTGAGCAGGCTTGAGATTTGTCGGACTTGTGTCTGAATTCAAACTTTACTTAAATACAATTATTTAAATACAAGACATCATTTAAATACAATTATCAATTTTCTGATATTTCTAAATTGACAATCTTATCCCTGAGTTTGAGTCAGGTTTTAGAAAAGGTTACTATGAAACTGAAAAGAACAAAAAATACAATGGAAAAATCTGCAGATTATCAATTTGAAACTCGGTTAACTAGAAAAAAAAAAAAAAACTCTTGGAATTCAGGAAGTGAACTCAAAACCTCCATATGTCAATTTTAGGCTTTAAAAACCCAACTAGGATTCCCAATTATCCACTTAAATTTGAACATTGAATATTTGGAATGGCTCCTAAAATTTAAAGTGAACTGAAATTCAAAGGTCATTGAAAGAAGGTACATATGTGACCTGCAACGAAACCCGGACAAAGTTGACCATTAACATTTTTAGATTTTTTTTTTCTTTCAAATTATCTATGTTCTTGGCTTTAAAATGATGTATCAATTAAATATATGTTCCTCCACCCTACATGTACCGGTATCTCCCCTTGTGGAAGGATCTAGTGATAAAACACTGACAACCTACCGTAATTATGAGATAAACAGCTTTAAAGTTCAGAAAAGCGTATTATTTCCATACACAATTGTTTCTCAAAATTGACTTAAAAAACACACTTCTAGGTGGCGGATTATGTTCAAATTTGAGAAGATTGTAGATTAATAGTTTGTGATTCAGAAAAACCCCAAACCTCAAAATGGTAAAATCCAGCCCGAAATAACTTCACGGGTAAATTGTAATAAAACACACTGTGCGACTTTGTTCGTGTTTCGTTGGAACAGATCACATATGTAACACTTGATTCTACAATATACAATATACGTGCAGGTGCAGATATCGAACAAATTTACTACCGAATTATTAAGAAATATCTTACTCATCTGAAAGTAAATGATGATTCTAGGCATCCAGCAAAATGATTGCAATTTTTTTTTCGCGATCGCCAGTTGAAAACAAACTCATTTTTTTGTGCTTTTCTCGGCATCCATGATTGTAAAACTTCGGACAGGTCAGTTAAACGATATTTACTTTCAAATACAACCCCCCAAATCCACCCATTCATTATAATTCAAGCAAAAAAAAAATACCAATGGTGTATCCTACCTTTAACTTGTTATCTTGGTTGGAGAATTGTTTACCAAGTGCATTGAGCACTCCTGGATTCCTTTTTATAACTTTTATCAATTTGATATTGAACATCATCATGTTGCATATAGCTGAATAAAAATAGCAAAGTAAAATAAGACATTCCAGAGAAAGTGAATACCGTTGGGTGATAACAATGTTCTGAGATGTCAAACATGTGTACTAGTGATAATGGCCGTTTGGTGTTTGAAAGGGGGGGGAGAGTCTTGCCTGATTTTGGAAACTTGTGCATTCTTTTTGAGATTCTTACATGTAGCAGCACACTTGTGTGTATTAACAGTTTATTTGTTTTGCACATTCTTTGGCACTTTGAGTAAATGTTACCAAGTGACAGATGTTTATTAAAGGTCGTATAAACGTACACTAGTATTGGTAAGTGGGTGGATTTTTTTTTTTGGGGGGGGGGGTTGTATTTTATAGTAAATATTGTTTAACTGACATGTTCAAAATTTTACAAATGGATGCCGGGAAGAAAAAAAATGGCGTTCGTTTTTAAAGGGCATCGGGCAGTTGTTCTTGTTGTTTGATTTTTTTGTGGTTCAATTACAGGATATCTAGTAATTTGATTCGATTTGGGAGCTTTGATTTGCTCTAACAAACAACTGTGACATTGCTGTAAAATCCACAACAGTATGTACAGACAGTATAGTACTGGTGTAAAACCAATCATGCATTCTTTGTACTTCAGACCTTTTAGTAAAAGAGAACTACCCATAGATCAGTAGAAGTTGTGCAAGCGTCGTCCCTTTTCCATTTGAATTCTAAGCTCAATTTTTATTTAGTTTTTGTTTGTTTTTTTCTCTCTTCATTCCCTGCCCTTTGTTTTTGTTGCCGTGTATCGCAGGTATATTGAGGAACATGTCCAGAAGACGGGGGTTGCCATTGAAACACAGGGATTCACCTTTGTCACGAGTGGTCGCAAGCGAGAGTCACTCACGGTACGTTGCTTCTCATGTCCCAACAAGACAATATCACGATTGTACTAAACTATTAATTTAACCCTAACACTGCTATATCCAACAGGATCCAATAGTTTATACTTTTCTGTTGCGTTCTGTTTAGATTGAGCAGTAAACACATTTTTACATATTCTAGAAAAGTATTCAGAATTGCATTCTGTTGGGTTTTTCGGTATTTTTCATCGGTGAAAAACAGGTTTTTTTTGTGTTCCGGCACCACATAACGACCGAGGGGCGAGACACAAAGGAAAACAAAGGAAACAAAAGCCCCTCGGTCGGCGGTATGAATGGAAAAATTCGGTCCTCGATCGACGGTGCAAGCGCAAAGCAATGGGGATTGGGTATAACGTAGGAATAAAGGAAAACACAATATCGAGCCTCGATCGTTATTTGGTTCACGACTACATGAACTTGTCAGTGTTCTTGTCGGGGTTGACTTGTTAAATAAAACTGTCAATAATGGCTACTGATCCAACCCAACCGAGCACTTGTTGGGCCTTGCACCAAATTTGGTTGTGGGAAGATTTTAATTTTGTCGAGTGAAAGCTTGGACTTGAAGATTATGTAGAATTCTGTCCCGGGTTGTTTGTAACTGGCCGACAAATATCATTTGTAAAACTGCAAGGGGACCATTATACCTAGTAATAGGCGTGGGATTCCATTTTTAAAACCGAATATCTAAAACCAACCTAACGAAAAATTAGGCCTTCCATTTTTTTGGACACGGCTGAAAAAATGTGCTCTGTGGTCTCTGATTGTAAACTGCATTCACTTTATACTAGTGGTTTCTTTAGCCTGCCCATTTGACTTATCAGAGAGTTACCATTAATCCTTCCCCCACAGTACAGCTCTTGAGTGTTTTGGTAAAGACCCAGTGGTCACTGAATCCTGCAAAGGATACAGAGTCTATGGTGGCACCTTGCTCATCACTTTTTGTTGAAATGATTGTGAGCTGGATAGGAACTTCCTGTGAATTCAAATAATCGGTATTCTGTAAAAAAAAAAAAAAAAAAAAAGACAAATCGGATTTTGAAACCACTGATTTTTTTCTAATATCGTAAGCGTTTTAATATGAACGAAATGTGACGATGCTTAAAATATTGCAACTGCCCGGTACGTGTCTGCGCAATTACTGCACCAAGACTTCTGCGCTCATTGTTAGAATCAACCTTGCCAAAGATTTCTCCCTGATTCTCTGCACTGCCACTAATGGAGAGGTGATAAGATAACAGCTGGCGTACTGCGAAAACTCTCTGCAGACAAATTTCACAGAATGCATGTCACAGAAGGCACTTCCCTTGTTTCGTTAGGGAATCGTCGCACCGATTATAATCGCCCTCGATGGGGGTCTCATCTGGGCCCTTCGGCAAAAAGGCAATTAGCGCTTGGGGAAAAGGAACTGATCCTTATCTTGACCAAACTTAACGTAACATAACGGTACATTATCTTGCCTGGTGAGCAAAGTGAACATTATTTGGTTTTATTAATTGTTTTTGTATTTTTTTGTATTTTGTTTGTTTGGGGGGGTGTTGGGGTGGGGGTTAAAAGTGTTCGATATTCTGTCTTTGGCATTCTGCAAGTTACTTGATGTGAAATTCTCTTCTAAAATGTCATGCTGTTTGTGTGGAATTGCCTTAAGGCTTAAAGTCAATTTCAGTGACACTGCGTGGAATATTACACAGATCATGTGTAACGGAGACACACTAAAAAAACTCACTTTCTGGACCCCTTATTTTATTGACTTTTCAGCCTTTTGAAGGATCTGGGAGTTTTCAGGGTTGAAGAAATGCAATGTCATCAGTCATGGTTCAAATTCAGTTTGTCTCCCTCACAATTAGCCGACAATGGGTCTAAGGAAAAAACCTGAACTCCGAACTGCGACTGAAACGGGGATTAGCCCTGCCTTGCGCGCATTGTCTTCCTACACAGGGTTTCTGAGTTGCTGCTAAAACAGCTTCTTGGCTTTCTACTAGTACTTGTACCTACTGTACATAGTAGTCCAACATAACCTAAGATGTATGTATGTGGTGACACAATCTGTAGGTTCACTTCAATCATCTGAGACTTGATATTTGTGAGAGATTAATATGTGATGCGATCAAGCAAAATCAGTCTGAACTCAGCAATTCTTATTTCGAGATCGGGCCAAAATATGTTCATAGGGGTTTTTACAAAAACAAAAGGGGAAAATATTTTTCTTTTACATGAAAATACTCTTTTAACCAAATTCAGAAGGGAAGTGATACAAAAACATGATTTTCTCAGTTTCTTAATTTTTTACGTGCTGGTGTTCAAATGGTTGTAATTTTTTAACCAAAGGTCGTATTCACATAGGGTTTTCACTGAAATGGAGCCTGAAGTAGGCTACAAAATAATATGTAAAAATCCCAAAAATGACCAAAGCCTACCGGTACTTCAGACTGATTTTGCTTGATCGCATCACATATGTGACCTGTCACCACAATATGAGAGTAAAGTCGGAAAATTGAAAATTGAGATATTGGTATTTTCAAATTCTTGAGAGCTTTCCAAACGTATATAACACTTGGGGGTTTCGCAATAAATACATTTTACAATGCTCAAGAATATATGTATATCATGGGTTTCACAAAACGTGTTTGTGAGAAAACTTACTTTAAACATTCTAAACAAAACACACAAAAGATTGCAAAACAGGACAAGTAAGGTTCGGTTGAACACAGCAATGGCTATGTTCTAATCATTATTTCTTCTTGAACGAACTAACACATACGAACTATTGTGTAAACAACAAAATAACCAAATTTCGAAAACGTGAGACAGTTACAAAGACCTAATTTGCATATTTAATTACCGTGTTAATTAGACCACTGATGGACTTTGATCCAAACACTAACTACGCAAACACTGCGCAAAGTCGCGTAATTTAAGAGGTTTTCGATCATCTGATTGCACCCAAAAAAAGGGAATATTTAGAGGAGGACTTAGGCTTTCCAAATTACGCAAAATCTTAAAATTGACCACCCCTTCATATTTTGACTTTGGATGGCCATATCTCCTAATCACATTGTGCGACTTTACTCTCATATTGTGGTGACAGGTCACATATTTGCTCTTATAACTTTCATTTTTGTGTGCAACTCAATATCTTTCAGCCGAAACGCCATAAGAAAAATGTTGGGACAGAAGTTATTATTGTTGAGAACCTAATTGGTAGCACCAGGATTCCAAAAAACCCAAACATGAGCTGTTTCAGCTGAAAGGCCAAAACAGCTAAAAAAGGAAGGTTAACATGCATGTCCTTCATCTTTTTCTCAATGTAAACCATGCCAGCACACAGTACAGTTTTGTTTAAATCTGTTGGTCAAAAGGTTGATGGCCACACTCCTGGCTGACCATGCAGGAACTGACCTCTGGTGAAGGCTATCTGGACAGCTGGTCACGTTCTCCTTGCTATGTATTAGTGTTGCATTGTACATTGACCATAGAATCTCATTCTTTTCCTTTTAATAAGCAGGTTACAATAATCATGTACTTAAGGAAAAATACTGGTCACTTTTTTCTAGACTTTTGTTTGAAAAAAAATTATGTTGGGGGATGGGGGAATTTAGTTAAAGGACCCCCAAAAAAACAAAAAAAAATATTATAATAATAATTTTAAAAGAATAGAAAAATAAAAAATCAATTCATTAATTAATTGACAAATTTTTGGAAGTTGATTTAAAACCCCAATAAGTATTTTTTGGGAATCTAAAGAATTTGGCAGAATTTCATCACACTGTTCACAGTGGTGAAAGGCATGGAATTCCTCCTAACTTCTCTTTGAAAACTGAAGGTGGGGGGATGAAGCAAACCAAGAAATCTAACCCAAATATCGGTGGTGGTAGGGGGGGGGGGGGGGGTTCCTTGCTCTATGGTCAGAGAGGTAGAGGGCATAAAAAGGTTTAACAAAAAACAACAACTGCAGCTTCACTAATCTTCAGTGGTATGGTGTTGTTTGTAAACATTCCCCAAATGTCTGGCCTTCTGGCCTCTGTGTCCTCATAGGGTCAGCTGCAACTTATGTGCTAGACCCCCTTGATCCAATCCAATTGAGAAAAGTTGTGACATCTTTGTTTTATGTCCAAGTACTGATGGTCAGTCTTGTGGTCAGTGGTCACCCTAGCTGACCCTTCTTTATCTGGCCACATCCTTGGTGGTCATGTTGGGGAAGTGATCATGGGGGCTAGGGCTGGGGTAATCTTTGTTGACTTTTGTCAAAGTTACAGGGAAACACTTTTTTTGTGTAATGCTGGTTTATATTTCGCACGAGTGTGAATGCGCTCATTGGGAATTTAGTGTCACAAAAACATTTGCTGCACAATTCGCCGGACGTTTGCGAATTCGCAATGCGAAAACTAGCTCAGATGTTGCAAATTCGCTTTCGTGTCCATGTATGAACCCGATTGCTTCAGTATATTATGTAATTACATGTACTTTAATTTACCCTTTAGGTAAACAGGGAATATTGAAATTTTTATTCCAGTACTCTGCAAACATAATTATTGCAGCGGGAACTGCTTTTGTTATTTTAATGCTATTCCACATGTTTGGGAGGGAGGGGTGCGATAATGCTTTCATTCTACTTTATTTTGCATAAGCTTTTTTTAATCCTAACCCCCTCTAGGGTGTGGCGAAATTTGTATTGAAATTGATAGATTCAGCACTGTTTTGTGTTAATTTTTGTCCTTGGTTGCAGTACTGGTCTGCTGGATATCTTGTTTAGCTAAGAGCTTATGGTGTATTGAGAAAACCATAATAGGATCTATTATGATGGAGCACCAACCTTGGGAGCTCTGGTCATTTGAGACATGTTTATGGATTGACTGGACACTAGGGGGGGGGGGGCTCAAGGATGTCTGGTCATTCAGGCTAATCCATTATCAAGGATGGGGGTGCTGGGGATGAAGGGAAAGGCGCGGCCTGCTGCGAAGTTCCACAGACCTTACATTGAATGCAAGAGCTTGGTGAAGTGAGAAGCTGTTTTCTGCGGACAGTCCCGGAGAAGGTTTTTTTTCAGACTATTTAAATGCCATTGCAGTTTATTTGTCTGTCCTGGGGAATGTTTTGACTGAAATTTTTCATGTGATTGCATGGGACATGGAGGGGAAAAGGTTAATTTGCCACCAATTTTCAGCCGGTCGAGTTAGGAATAGGATGATTTTGTTTAATGCCATATTGGTCCCAAATGAAGTGCATCCGTGGAGTGAACGTTTGGCTCGACTTGTCTGGATTCTGCATGACGTTCGGTCACTCTGATGTTGTTCGTCAACAATTGCTGTAAGTTTTTGTTTTAGTGTGCATGGTACTAATGGTTTCCCTGGTTCGTGTCGTTAATCTCTACTGTAGGATTTTTTTTACAAGACATGCAAGAGAGACAAGAGAAATTACTGATGAAATTTCAAACAATGTAATAATATTCTAGGAATGTCCAGCCTATTCATTGCAATGCAGCAGATCTTTACCACTCGCTTTTTACCTTGCAAAGGACTTGTTTAGAGCAGAGCAGAATACGAGGAGAAAGTTGACTAATTTTAGGGGATTTTTGCAGACCTTTTTTTGGCCAGGCTTTTTCTTCTCTTTCCTCTCAAGCAAGACATCATTTTGAATAAATAATAGACTTGGGTAATGCTGACTGACCGTATTTACAAGCTGAAATTAAAGCTCTTGTGATTCATTGAAGAATGTCGACTGTCGGTCTCCCCTTGCCTTAGCAGTTTTGTTTTGGGGATTTTCACATGTATGTACCGGTATTAAAGCCAGTCTGTTGAGTTGAATACAGCTTGTCACCAGTTTTACTCCTTATTGGGTTTGATGCCTTCATAATCCTCCGGTGGTTTTTGTAGGATTGCGAAAGTTGTCTTTTTAGCCACTCTTATTTGACAGGGGCATCAATACTAAGAATTTGTAATTTTGTGGAAGTTCCCCCTAATCGGTGGATTTTGGGGGACTGTTGGATTTTGAGGGACTGTGTTGGATTTTGAGGGACTGTGTTGGATTTTGAAGGACTGTGTTGGATTTTGAAGGATTTGGTAAGCTTTTGGAGAGAAATGTGTCCTATCGTAATAGAGATTGGAAAGTGAATGTTTGAAGTTGACAGATGGAAATGAAAATTAAAAAAAAAAAAAAGCTGCCAAAATTGTTTTTGGTTTTCCCTGACTTCAAACATTTCTGTTCAAGACATCTTGGCTAAAAATAGTAGTAGAATAAAAGTAGAAATATTTTCCCAGTTGAGTGAACTGTGGAATTATCGTGCAGGTACAGGTCGGTGACACTAAATTTGAAATCATTTTTATTTATTTTTTATCTTGGACAATTTATTTGCCATCAAAGAAGGTGCGTTGACGATAACCTTTATACAATGTTATGAGAGTCGTGCAGTGGTATCAACAAGGAGATACAAAATGACCCGTTAATCTGTTTGCACTTGTTGGCCTACCGTAGTTCACATCAATTCAGTTCCCTTGTTTGGCATCGCCCAGGAAACGAATGGATAGAAGCCAAAATTGTGGGTGTTCAACCCTTCAGGCCTGGGGATGTCTATGTACGTACTGGTACATAGGCTAAATCTGACTCGCTCCCATTTCTATTATTTCTATAATAAGGGCCCTCTTGTAACACAAACTATTTTACTAGCTACTGCACTGATGAAGCCCATAATAAGTTAACCCAAAACACATGGAAATCTGGAAATTTTGTAATCCCTGAGATTTTTTAAATTTAGATTGGATAACTCTTTTTACTTTATGTTTGGAAATTTAGTTTTCGCAGCTTAAAGGAGCAGTTTACACAAATAAAAAAAAATAGGCAGTTTCATGTGTCTTATGGTTTTGCTGAGTTTCATACGCGTTTTAATAGCACTGTCTGTGTTCATTTTGTCATTTTAACTATTTTTTTATTTTATTTTTAAAACTTGTTTTCATGGTATACATGTACCGGGTATCGGAAAGTATTCTTGTCAACAGCATCCATCATACAAATTGCATAGATTATTCAGTTTTTCCTGTTTTTGAATGAATCAGTGCCGCATTCACGGAGCCATTGTTGGAGTCGTCCCTAAGCTCCCCTGCTGCTACTGTGGTCTGTGCGCCCGGGGAAAAACAAAAAAAATCATACACTTTCAAATCATTCTGGACACAAAAACGGTTAACGACTTCTGTAAACAGCCACAGCCTCGCCGTCATTCAGGAGTAATGTGCAAACATTAATGTCTGGCAAAGCTGATCATTCATGCAAGCTGCACTGGCTGGATGTTAATACATGTACCTCCCCCCCCCTTTTTATTTTGTATTCTCTGTGTGTTTCTCTTTACCACCTATCCCTCAGGCCATTGGGGGGGGGGGGGGGGGGTTCTAGCTGCTGAATGAGCAAGCATGTGTTAACTGCCATTGAACCCTGCGGTTAACCACATGCAGACGGATCTAGCCAAGGGGCAGTCTAGTATTATCAACAGCCGGCTATTGTGCTCTGATGTACATCATTAAACATGACAGACTCCTGGTCGGTCCGCTGTAGGGTTGGGGGGGGGGGATGATCCCTTGGGTTTACTCGGTTTGTCGGGAACCAATGTCGGAGTTTGCTCCTTGCCCCACATTCCTGTTTGTTGAAGAACATTTTCTGAGAAATTCGTGTTTTGCGGGATGGGTCAGCAGCACTTGCATGCAGTAAGGGTCATTCAAACATCGGGCTTAGATATCTGCTGATAGTCTGTACGGAGCTTGGGACATGAAGTCGAAAAGAGAACCCCTTCCCACTCCCTCCCACGAGCCAATGATGAATTTTGAAAAATTCAGATAAATTGCGAACAAATTGGATGAAATGTTGGTGTATACATGTATTTTTTTTTAAATATACTGTTTCACTTCCAACTGCTGTTCTCTTTGCTAATACTGAACAAATGTTTCTCTTGTTTTTCTCTTCCTGTCTGTATATTCAGGGCAATGCAACGATCCACCTGTACCCCCACTTTAAGGAACTGGCAAAGTTGGACGGTGAGTCGGTAGTTCTGGAAAACTCGACTTTCTGAAAGAATATGCACTGCTGAAAGGTCCAGCTCAGCCTTAATGGCCAAGCTAAACAAAACAAAACAAATTGTAACATTTTTGAATCCACACTAGACAAGTTGAAGCCAAATACTAGGGAACTTTCTTCATCAAAATTTCTCTCATACACAGATTTTCAAATTGTATGTTTTATAAAAAACACAAAAGTGATGTTTTTTTAAAGAATTATTATTATATTTTTTTTTTTTTTTTTTTTTTTTTGGGGAACAACCCTCTGGAAAAAAAACAAGTTGTAATTTGTAAAAAAACAGCATTTGTTTTGGTCCTTGGTAACAAATTGGATGAATTTCAGCACATTACAAAACAAAAAAAATATGTAGGACCGTCTTTTGATGAAGTTTTTGTGCCTTCTTGGTAATTAATAGATAGTTAAAAATAATGGATGAACTGTGAGAAATATGATATTATCTTTGGAATGCCTACGCGTTTAATGATACATGTACACGTCTGTCGTCTTCAAATTACAATCCAGGGACCTGTACCAGATAACAAATAAATAAATTAAGATTACATACATCGCAGATGTAACAAATAGGAATGTATAGTTATAAAACAAACTCCTCTGAGAGAAGAGAGTTGGTCTTCGTCGGATCCAACAGACCGCTTACGGTACATTGTGGTCGGGCTCATTACAAGTCCATCACAGTTCCAGTTTGTCTGAAGACAAGTCGCAACCTTGAATGAACCATGTGGCAAACAAAACACACATTCCTTTGTTATTGCTTGTCTTTTGAGACTGTCTTGTAAGAGGACTTGTTAATTAAAACAAAATTGGCTGGACCTGTGATGGAAGTGACTACGGCACTACTGTCTGGAGAATGATTGTAAGAAAGGGAAGAATGCCTTCTTTCTTTTGGAAGGCACAGTCGACGGAGAAGGATGAGTTTAGTTCCTTGGCAGGTCGTCAACGGTTCCCCACAGTTTTGTTTCTGCCGTGCAGCCACATTTCACTGGTGGGCTGATGTGTCCGAACACCATCAGCTGCCCGGTGAAGTGTAGCGGCGCGGACAGGTAGTCCACGAGTAAACGACCGAGGCACGCTGCCAAGATCGGGGACAGGCCTTCCAATGAGACATGGTCGAGGTTTCATTGGTCGATGAGAACTATTTTGTCCAACGTTTATGCACGGGCAATGGCGATTACTCACACTGTACCTTGTACGTTACTCATGAAACCAGGTAGGATACATGTACATCACTTTAAGATTTTGAAAACTTTTAGGGAAGAAACGTTTGAAAAGACCAACAGCTATGAGGTACCGGTACATGTAGGGATTATACCTTTCAGTCAGATGCTCCAACATAGCACTGAACCAAATTATAGCAAGGATCAAAGACAGGAAGAGTTTGACATACAAAATGTGTGTAGTTTGGAATGACTATGTAAAATATTGGGTGTTTCAGTTAAACCCTGAATCCTCCAATTTTAATACAATTTGTGCACATATGCCCTTGGGAGTTGAAGTTAAGAACAGCTCAAAAAGCTAGTTAATAAATAAATAAATTTAATTCATAACAGTAATACAGATACATGCATGCCCACCTGACATGAATATCTATTGAGGACGGCCAGGGTCATCCCAAATGCCATTTGTTTTGGCTCAACAAGATCATGTAGACGCAGATGATTGAGATGAACTCCCAAAACATTGGACTTTGGAAATAAGATCCGCAAAACATGAAAACAACATCTGCAATTTCCCAACTGACTAAAACATACCCGTTTCTAACTTTGATACTCTCAAAACATTTTTTATAGAAATAAATGCATGACGAAACAAACCAGTTGCTAATAGATCGATCCGGCCTGTCAATCAAAGAGGGCAATGACCAATAAGATTACGACTTTTGGTCAAGTAACTTAGTAACGGTTGCTACAGGCAAGGTCTGCCATAAGCTCGGTCAAACTCAATCACGTGCGTGTACACAAACAAATGGCTTCAAATTAGGCTATGGTTTAATCCTGTACTTACCCAGCAACATGTACAGCTACCATCCGTTCTGCAACGACACCGTCCTTTCCAAAACATACATTTATTTGGTCTTTTTTCTCTCATGCTTTATTTTCCCCAACAGCAACTTGACCATCCTTCACGTACTATACCGTGCATACCCCTCCTTAAAATAATGGTCATCCTTTATAGTTAGCCCGCTTGCTAATAGTAATGTCCCGCCTAAAAACTAAAGTTTAAATCAATATTTCCGTTGTCGCCATATTACTGCTTACATGTACGTGTTTTACGCCAAGCCTAGACGTTTACATGCGCAGTTTGACCGAGGTAATGTCGACGCCATGCCGTTGCTAAGGTGGGCGGGGCTTATGGTCAAATCTAAATCAGTCTATTGTTACGATGCGGTTTTGCACATCACAGGCAACAAGTTTGCATAGAATCGTAGATAGTTCGTCCGGTTCGCCTCGCTCGCTCGCGTGTGCTTCATTGCTACATTTGGCTGCATTCTGTCTAAATCCAAAGAAATGCAGCATGATGTAGTGGTGAAGTACGCCGAGCAGTTGGCTTCAATCAACTTCTGTCATCGTGTCACCGAGGAAGTGTCCGACCCAGCTCTAAACAACGTAGAAGAAAACTAATTTGACAGACTTTCAGAAAGTCAGTCATGGCAAAACCATCAGGTTTTTACAAAGGCTGTCACAATGTACGAACATTTCATAAGTACATGTACTGTGGACCTCCAAACCATTGACGTCCACAGGATGCAGGAGGTTACTGATTGTGGACTTGCACACGTCCTCAGTCAGTTTTACCCTTCTAAGAAGAGCTTAAGGTTAAAATGGGTAGGGTTATATAAAATAGAAAAGATTAAGGGGAACACATAAGAGGCCCAGAATCAAAATTTGGGGTTCCAAACAATTTCTGAAAGCGAGAAAATTTAGACCACATTTTCTTAACTACATAAAGACTAAGAAATGTTCACAGTACATATGTAAGGGAGGGGGCAGGGGGTTGTCGGAGGGAAGGGGGGAGGGGTCACAGGGTGGAGAGAGATGGTGGGAGGGGGGGGGGGGCCTTAAAATCATGCACAAGTCAATTTTGCAAGAGGTGTGCCTTACTGGATCGGTTTTTCATGGAGCGGTCTATTAATTTATGTATTAAGTCTAGCCTTATATACTTTGCGATACCTTGCTTACAGGCGTGTTGGAATACCTGACGACGGAGATCAGCACGTCGAAGCAGAAGCGTTTCAGTCTGGTCACCTTCGTGGACACGCCAGGCCTTGTGGATGGCGACATGAAGTACCCGTTTGACGTAGACGAGGCTATCATCTGGCTGGGTAAGGAATGTCTGAATAATCTAGCGGAGAAGGTTACTGATTAAAATGTCTAACCTCCATTCCTTATGGAGCGACAGAAGAATGTTTCATTATTTGTTGGTCAACTTGGAGTTTCCTGATTCAATTTATGTGATTATGTCCCAATGTATTTAGTGGCTCTAACCACAGATATCCGCACTTGCTATTACAATTTTGGGTTAATGACACTAGCAGAACGGCCAACCCTGTAAGCAAGTATTCTTTAGTTGCTTGATATCCATGTACATGTGTGCAGAAGTCAGAGTTGCTCACTAAACTGTGAAATATGCCTTACCCTAAGTACAGAATTTTTCGGCTGTAGAAAAGCAGGGATTTTTGGTCAATGGTGAGCAGAGCCATAAACTTGGACCCTGGCGATAAATGTGGGTCCCAGTTCCCTTGATTGGTCACAAGGCAATCACAAGTTGACCACAAGTCTTCATAATTCATCACAGATTATCATGCCGTAGGTCAAGTGACTATCGACACATATCTGAATTGACTGTGAGAGAGCCATGTCTTTTTGCAGTTGTACAATGTACGTCCCCTGGTACTTGTGACAAAACCTGTCATTAAACTTGTGATCGCCTTGTGATCGCCTTGTGATCGCCTTGTGATCGCCTTGTGATCGCCTTGTGATCGCCTTGTGATCGCCTTGTGATCGCCTTGTGATCGCCTTGTGATCGCCTTGTGATCGCCTTGTGATCGCCTTGTGATCGCCTCGTGATCGCCTCGTGATCGCCTCGTGATCGCCTCGTGATCGCCTCGTGATCGCCTCGTGATCGCCTCGTGATCGCCTCGTGATCGCCTCGTGATCGCCTCGTGATCGCCTCGTGATCGCCTCGTGATCGCCTCGTGATCGCCTCGTGATCGCCTCGTGATCGCCTCGTGATCGCCTCGTGATCGCCTCGTGATCGCCTCGTGATCAACCTAATCCCTGAAGGTGAATGCAGCAGAAAGGGAATCTGATCTTCATTTATTCATAATTAGTTTCCCCTTGTTCCTAATCCTCCAGGCAATCTAGCAGACCTCATCTTCGTCTTCTTCGACCCCATCGGCCAGGCCCTGTGCAAGCGCACCCTCAACCTGGTTGAGCATCTGAACGAAAGCCATGCAGACCGCATGAAGTTCTACCTGAGCAAAGCCGACGAAGCCGGCCATGAGAGCGACAGGCAGCGGGTTCTAATGCAGATCGTCCAAGAGCTCTGCAAGCGGCCTGGCCTGAACCGCACCGGCTTTGACATGCCCACCATCTACGTTCCTACTCAGAGCTCCAGCAAAGTAAAGCGCCTTTTTCTTATTACCCTAAAGGGCAATCGGATAGAGCTCAGACGTCCGCCCCAATTGCAAAAACATGCCCCAACATAGCCGGTTGTCCAGTACAGTGCCCTCAATTGGAAAATAAACCCAATCTGAAATTTAATGGAATCATCTTTGATTCCTGAGCTACATGTATCTACCCACCAAGTTTTGTTAAAATCTCTGTTAGTTTTTTTCGTAATTCCGCTAACAAACAATCGCCAGCAAAAACCTAACCTCAGTGGCGGAAGTAACAATTATCAAGTTGACATTTTGAAAGGCTGTCATTTAGATAATTTGTGGTCTACTCTGTATAATTTTTTTAAAATTTTTTTGGGGGGTCTCGTTTCAGAGTCGCTGTGTGAACCAGATTGAGACAGTGTGCGTCCACATTGAGAAGACGATTAACCAGACGATTCAGAACACGCTCAACGCGCTGGAAAAAGACTGCGAGAACATCGCCTCCCTCATCAACAAGAAACTAGATCGAGACAGGTACAGGATAATATTAAATTGATTATAATTAATAATTGGGGAGGCTAATCACCCTTACTCGCAGCTGGTTTGCTGAATTGCGAAGGACGCGGCTACAACGTGGTCGAGTCGCTGGCACGTAAAGGCGCCTACGGCAGCCGGCCACATCGACTCATATATGACTACGGAGCACAGCCTGAGATAGAAAATGTTTGATTTTTTAGGAGGGAGGAAAACCGGATGACCTGGAAAAAACCCTCGTGGCACAGGAGAGAACCAACGCACAACTCTACTCACATATTGTCCGGGCCGGGAATCGAACCCGGGCCACATTGGTGAGAGGCAAGCGCTTTACGCACAAGCCACCCGTGCCACCCAATAATAACAGGTGTTCCAGTCGTATCAAAAGTTAATAGCAAAACATCGAGTCCCAAGTCTCAGTTTTTGACACAACATCTGTCATAAGGTTTCTATTTTAGCAAACACGTTCTTCCAAATTTGGCTTAATTTATTAGTTAATTTCCTTGTGTTTTCTTGTGGTTTCTTTTTAGGGCCTCCAATTCTTACAATCTTCGGGCCCGGGGTAAGGGCTTAATCTTTTTTGCACTGGGCCTCCTCCTTCCGGCCGTGTTTCTTGTCAACTTTCTCGCCAGCAATGTCTCCAAGGATATCTTGGCTTCAACTCTCGGAGAAGTCGGGGCCGAGACGTTAAAACGCTATGTGGTAAATTGCTTTGATTTTGATTTTTTGTTCCTTTTTTTTTAGGGGCTCAACAGAAAGTTGTTTGGACAAACTTGCTCAGGATAAAATGGAAAATTAAATGTGAAGCTCCATTAAAAATTGGGAACAGTTCGTAAATGAGATTTAGATTTTGAAAAAAGGTGGACAAATTTTTGTGAGGCTTGTTTGTTGACTGGTGAATGAATATCAAATCAGAGCTTTGAATCTTGGGGAGATCTTAAATTTGGGGGGAAAGTTTGGTGAGGGAATATTCTACATTTGCAATTTTCAGATGATTATGTGGTGAAGACAAATGAGTTTCATTGATCAATCTTGATAAAGCACGGTACGCACAGCCACAACCAATCAAATCAAATCAAATCATCAAGTCAGACCTTAATTTCTGATGGTTTTTACTCATTCTTCATTCAATGCGATTTTGACGTGCACAAAGCATACGCTGTGAAATTTGCCGGAGTTGGATTGTGTTAAAGTTTCTTTGCGAACTTGCAATGCAAAAAATTGCCGTGCAAAAACTTGCCGTGACGTCACACATTCGTGTTTCTGTTCACGTATGAAACGACCTCAACTCGGACAAAGTGATGGACTTGGATCCTCTTTTTGCTTGTGTGCAGCGATTTTAAAACTTGTTTTCCAGGACTGATTTCCAGGACTGTAGTCAAGTTCATTACAAGTCCAGCCACCAGTAAACAGTGAATGAACAAATCACAAACGAATGCCTTTTGTCAAAACCCATTGGACTAGCTCCCGAGTTGAATTGAGACCGGAGGACTTGTAGATGAACACGCAGGGACCCGTGTTGGTCTTGGACTCCATCCCTGCTTAATATTTCAATCCTCTCTGTATCATTTCTCGGACAGCGTCCAGTCGGCTCAATGTGGGAATCTATACCCAGGGACTATCATCTCTACGCTCTGATTGGACTCACAGTGTTCTCCCTTCTCCTGCTTGTGCTGGCTAAGTGGTCAACCAGGTTGGTATTTGAGAAGATCTAAATGTTTGCATCGTGAAGTTAGCACTAAGATGCAGAAGTGCGGTGAAACCATTGAAATAAAAAGAGATGCCCTCATGTCGTAGCTGTTTTCCCCCCACAAGTGTACCTAACGCTCGGTTCAGACAGGCGTTCCACAGTCACGCCGAACCAAATGAGTGAATTGAGTACGACGTCTGAAACGAATAAGGGCGACAAGGCGCGCCAGACGGCGAACGATCGACTGCTGGAGTTGTTAGAGCGACTCAAGAGCGACTTGATTTCAATTTGGTTTGGCGCGACTGTGGAACATCTGTCTGAACCAAGCGTAAGCGTGTTTTTGGGGGTCTTTTTTGTAAAGTTATTGTCTTTTGCACCATTTCAACATTGATCAATTTTGTTTTCTATTGTCCTTTTTTTAGGCTAAAGTCAACGCTGAGTCGAAAACAGAAGCGAGTGCTGAATGAACAAAAGGACTTTGTCCAAAACCACGTCAGGACTACGAAGGTATTATAATCCGTGTGATTGTTGGGCTGAGATTAACCACCTTTGAATTCATTGTTAAGATTTATTGTGCAGTTGTCCTAGAAACATTTTGCATAGTTTCTCCTCTGCAAGGCGTAAGTCGTGAACCATTTCATAAAATCTGGGACGTAAAACAGTTAAAGTTAAGACCATTCGCATAAAATGATTTTAATGGTTTTGTCTTCCTTTTTTTTGCAGGAAAAGCTGTATTCCGAGTATCTACAGCAGAGCGTTGCTGCCCATGACCTGAATTGACCCCTTGCCATGGCCTTTGACCTGGCCCGCTAGGTTTCTGCTGCTGCTTACAGAATTTCTAGCCATTTTTTTCCCGCGGGTAGAAAGTGTATCTCTATTTTGAAAAACAAAATCTTTTGTATGAAACTATTTTAGTAAATTGACGGAGTGTGGGTTACATGAATTGTCATTGATTTAACTTTTTGTTAGTTGATCTTTTGCATTGAAACAAATAATGGATTTGATTGAAATGTTGGTACTTTTGAATTCAGGGATTAAACAGTTCAGGGTGGCCGTACTACAGTTAAGTCTATTAATGCAGAGTTTCGTTTGCAAGTACATGTTGACATTTTGCTTGCCAATTGTAGTTAAATGTCTGCTGGTCTAAGTGTGCTTTTCTGTAAACGGAAACTTTTTTAAATTGAAATCACCAAAATTCCCTTGTACTTATTTTTGTTCTTTTTGGGGGGGTCTTTTTTCTGAAATTGTCATGCGATCTTTCCCAATTGTTTTGTTTTTTTAGATGAACTTAAAAAGAAATTTGCCCACAGTGCAAAAGGAAAAACATTCATACTCGATGTATTCTTAAGTTTGGAAAGTTGAAGCCTAATATAAAAGAGGAAATATTTCACATATTTGTTACTGAATAATTAAAGAAAAACGGAAAGTTTTTTTTGGGGGGGTTTGTTTTTTTACAATTGGAATGTTATTTTCTGTTGAAAGAGGGTGTAATACCATTGAAGTTTGATAATTGTGTCGGATTGAACTATATGTACATGTTTGGGGAATGGTTTTTTTTCTAGGGATTTCCCACCATAAATTAGGAAAAGCCTTTTGAAATATTAGTTACAATTAAAAAAGTAAATGAAGTTTCTTTCACATGTTTTTCCCATTTTTGTTTTTGTTCACTATTTTGATGTTTTCATTTGAATAAATTCTCTTGGTTAAAATAAATTGAGTTTTTGTTGGAGAATAATGTCTTAGTGTGTAAGAAGTCTATGCAGAGTAGAGTGCAGAAACTAACTGGCCCATTTTAAAGGTAGTATACACCATTGGTAATTGTTTAATATCAATAATGGGTGGATTTGGGGGGTTGTATTTTATAGTAAATATCGTTGAACTAATCTGTCCGAAGTTTTACAATCATGAATGCCGAGAAAAGCACGAAAAACGGCATTTGTTATTTGTGTTTTTTCGCAATCGCCGTCCGCAAATTTTTTTTTTATACAATTATATTTTTCAGAATAATTACAGGATATCTAGCGCAATCATTTTGCTGGATGCCTAGAATCATTATTTACTTTCAGCTGAGTAAGATATTTCTTAATACTTCGGTAGTAAAATTTTTCGATATCTGCAAATGGTGTATCCTACCTTTAAATGTACTTGGTTGCTGCGGACTTTGTCTGGGCTGGAGCAATTGTAATTATTCTGTCAATCGTCGGCGCACATAATTAGGCCAGGATTGGAGTAGTTTACACGCGACACTATGTTGCGACTCAACGAGCCTAGTGTTGTTCTTGTACTAAAAATCAACATCCGGGAACTGGCCCATGCGATCTGAACACACAGTCTAGTGACTAGTCGCGTCGCTGCATTAATAACCGCCGGACTCGGTCTGTGCTGCTATGTAGCAGAAGTCGTTAAAAATTAATTCCCAAAGGGAATGCAGTTCTGGCTGCAATATTTGGTCACTGCAACATTGTCTTTCCCATAGAGGGCTATTATTTATAAACTGTGTGGAGGGGAATGTAGAATTAAGTAAGTCCCACTGGCCCAGATTGGCAGACACGAGAGTTGTAAAACTGATGTCATATCAGCTAATTGAACTAGAAAATACACAACATTCTAGCTTTTGTGCAAATTCGTGCTTGTTTTGTTTAATATTGCAATGAGAACACAAGTATGACTGAACAAAATATAAACCCACCCATCCTTGCAAGATAATTGATAGTTTCTTGGTTTTTTCTGAAGAATGGCATGTGCCTGAAAAATAATTATCATGAGGGCTCCTGTGGTCATCTTCTCTGCTATAGACCATGTGCCCTCTGTTTACATCTATATTCAAACGTATCGTGTTTTACATAAATTTGGTTAAGAGGCGACAGAGGTCATGTAATTCAAAGGGTCTGACCTGTTGTGTCACTCCTCAACCAAATTGTATGCAAAACACGACATGTGCGCATAATTGCCGGGCACATTTGAATACAGATGTTAACACGTGACGTCAGAGGGCACATCGTCTATACTCTAACGTCTTATACTTATTTTTCAACACAATTTGGTCAATATTCAAACGTCTTAAACTACCTATTTTATATTAACATTTGTTTTCTATTCTTCCCCCCCCCCCCCCCCCCCTCCGCTTTATTGTTTTTAATTTAAATATTGGAATGGACATCTTAAAATCTGTCAAACAAAAAAAGTGCTCGCGAACAAAATTATCAAAACCAAGAGTTAAATAAATCTCTATGGATTACATACAGTTTATTGGCAATCCCATATCGAATGTGTGCACGAGGATATAACACTGTGTACATTAAAGGTGCGACACTGAAAACAACATGATTAACTTTTCTTTTTTTACTAGATTGGACTTATAAAATGCATACAGGTCACACACACAAGATCTATGAACAGTTTGCGTGGTAAATTAAAAGCTTTGGTGAGAATATTTAAATAGTTCCTAGCTAATGAAAGAAAAGTACGTTTTAATGTTTGATAACATATAAAGCACAATATGTTGCAGAGAAAACCCCCACTCTTTTGTGTTGGCAATTGTGTCTCAGGAATTCTTTTAAGGAGAGATGTGTTAGGTAACAATAGGGTCGAGTGGGTATAGATAAGAGGATAAGAGGATAAGGATAAGAGGGGGGGGGGGTACCCCTCTGCCACATATAGTGCTGGGTATAGGCTATACAACGGAAATCTCAGGATATTTTACGATTGACTGTATATTGAAATATTGACAATTACTTATTAAATGTATATTGAAATATTACTTTGTCGAGTCACATGGGTAAGGTTTTAATCAAGACAATAAATACAAAAACATTTAGTTTAGTCAGGAGTTGCCTTTATAATGAAAATTCCTTAAGTTTGTTTGGGGGGTATTTTTTCCTCTGGTCGACTGAATCCTTTTTCAGATATATCTAGAAGCTTTAATACATAAACAGTTATATTCGCATGAAACTTTTCTGCAGGCAAAATTTCCCCTAAACCTTTTGGGAAAAGGTGCTGAACATATTTTATCTAGAGTAGGGGAAAGGAACAGGTAAGCAAACACGTTACTAGTTGCAGTGTCACAGATTAAACATCTAAAAGAATCATTTAAAAAAATAATGTACAAAACGGACAAGGGCTTTCGAATGAGCAAACCAAAAATCTGTTAATTCTATGGCATTGCCTACAAGTTATCCTGTGTTCTATAAAAAAAATCTTAGACAGAAGAGGGACAAATCAACAGAGCAAAATGATGAAACTTGTTTAAACTACGTGGGCGATAGATGAGGTCTTATAGTTGTCCGAGTGCGCTGCTATGGTGGATATTGTTACAACTTGCAAGTCTCATCTCTTATTATATTAACCCTATGGAACATATTGTGTGCTCTGTCTGCCCTATTCGGCAAAAACTTGTGTAAGATCGGGGAGAGTTATAAGCACATGGGAAGCAGATCCTTTTTGCTTTAAGTTCAACTGCAATGCAGTATATACACAGGTCATTTCCAATATGGTTCAAAGTGTAACAATTTCCTATCTGCGGTATGTCGTATTCAAGTATCATTTACAATGATTTCAGAGTACTTTCTTTTTTACTAGTTTGATTTACAAACTAGTTTTCTTCACATATCTAGGGAAAAGGATTGCGACAGAATTGACAAACATGTCGAGCAAAGAAGTTGATCCTAAGTTTATAAGACCGACACATATACCTAACATCATTTGGAATGTGCCCACAATTCTTTCTTTCGGACTAACACTGATCTCCTGATAATTTAAACCTAAGAAAACATGAATGCCGTTTGGAAAGGGGGGAGGGCCTGTTTCTTAAGCCGCGTTCGCATTGGACTTAATACATGTATTGTCAAAAGTTACCGTACGTGATTGTCAAAGTTCACCGTGTTAAATCCTCCGCTAGAAGCTTGGGGCCTGTAGATCTTACTGTTGCGGAGGGTAAAATGGGTAAAATGGACAATTTGACAATGTTACCCTCTGTCCGCATTAGATTAAATTTAGTTAAAGTTGACAACAGTCTCCGTAGGTTTTACCAAAAAAAGTCCAATGCGAACGCGGCTTTAGAAACCAAGGTCAAGTGACAAATCTGGTTGCCCAAAAATGCTCCAGTCAAATTGTGTTGCAGCCAAGAAATGTTCCCACCGACAGATTGAAACAATATTGGGGACCATTGCCAATATCCATGCCTAAGTTTTATTAAACTTATTTAATTCAAGTTATATTTTCATAGAGGTAAAAAAAACTAATGTTACAAGTACTTGGGGAAAAAATTGTACCAAGTCTATTGGACAATTAACTTGCAGAAAGATCAATGGGCGTTTCAAAATACTTGTGACAAAGCTAGAAATGGCTTTTAAAATAAGAGGACTTATGTTTTGTTGTATTTTGTAGTCAGTGTGTCACTCCTTGCTAAAGTGGGAGTTGACCTTTACTCTTTAACCACCTCTGACTTTACCAATGTACTATGCTAAAGGTCACAGGTCAATCCAACATGGCAGATCACGAAATGAAACCACATATCTTGTATTATTATTTTTTTAATTCCCTTTGTAACCTTTAACCACATGATCTGACTCAGTACTACTCTAGTCCCAGAATGGGAACAATGAAACATAAATTTAGTGTGCCCAATCACAACAATAAAAAAACAAAACCAATTACACAACTAAAATGTGTACCTGAACTGTTCCCCCGACTCTGAGTTTTGCCAGAGTTGAGGAGTCCTTCCTTGCCATTCACAATCTGGTGATTTTCCATCTTATCTGTGTCTCTAATTTACTATTTTTTTTATACATAATGTATTTTCCCCTGTTCGTTTCCCCCCTCCCCTCTGCTACAGCCGTTTTATCAAACCATCATCTAACATACAGGACGTTTCTCTGCGTGTTTCTTCGTGTAATCTTCTGCATTTTTGATAAACTTCTTCTTGTCCTTTGTGTACTCTTCCGCTAGGTCCCCACGCAGTGGGTGTTCTGGTTCGGGGTCGTGGACGAGGGCCACTAGTGCTTGAATTACTGTGCAGCAATAAAAAAAGGGCAACAACCGGAATGCACAAGATTATAGTAACAATGTCATAAAGTCTTCTAGTGGAGGGTCTGGATCATCAGCCTGGGGCCAATTTTATAGAGCTGCTAAGCACAACAATTTGCTTAGCATGAAAATTTGTCCTTGGCAGAAACAAGGTTACAGATTAAATTTTCACATGATCTTTATTGCTTTTGATTGATAATCAGCTGGTTGTTTGCTTAGCATGAAAAACACGTAGAATTTTGGCTGGTAGTGGTAACCTATTTTTAATGAGCAAGACTTTTTTGTGCTAAGCAAAATTCTGTGCTTAGCAGCTCTATGAAATTGGCCCCTGGGGGTTATGCAAGCCGCGTGCCCTTTCAGTCTCATTTAGTCTCAATCTTCCAAAATCAAACTGTTATTTTTTTAAATTTGTTCAGTAGGGGGGGGGGGGGGGGGGGGGGGGGGGGGGGGGCCTTGAGATTTTTGACCTGATAAATCTTGCTTCACTGGGCAGGCTAGTCATTAGGACAAAGTTGCTGTGTCTGGCAGGATTTCTAGCCAAAATACCCTGGAGGTTTAAGGGTTACCATTTCATCCTTCAATTGAATGAGAAAGAAATCAAGACAGGTTAACGAAGCTAAGATGATCAGACACTAACCTTGATCTGTCTTGGTTGCAGGCTTCCAGTTCTCGGGGCTGATGATGGGTAGACAGATCTGCCCCTTCTCGTCGATGTTCGGATGGTAGATTTTGGTCTTAAATGTGATCTTAGGCGGCTTAAAGGGATACTCTGCCGGAAAGTTGATTTCTATTTTGAAGGCCCCCTTGTTGTAAGGTGGGTTTTCCTGGTGAGTGGAAACAAGAATACTTAAAAGAAAAACAATTGAAGAAACACTAATCCTAACCCTCCCACAGACAGTGCGACAAGGGGTGTACAAATCTATAGGGCCATCAACACTTTATAACAAAGCATAGACCGCCAATTCTGAAACAAAAGAAATAATATCTTAAGGTGATTTCATTTCAGGGTTACAGTCCTTAGCACAAAGTGTTACGTTTTGGGTGCATGGTGCATATCTTTGGAGAAATAGGGGTTAAACCACATAATTCATTTAGCCCTAACCCTACTGAATCCAACAGGATCCAACCAGTTGACATTTCAGTTAGAATCATTAGATATATTCCGGATTTTATTCTGTCAGGTTACTGGTAAATAATGCCAAGTTGGACTCTGTTGAATCCGACAGCAAAACAAAAAACAAACAAAAGAGACACAGTTGATCCAGTTGGATTTAGCTGGCATGTCATTTGACGTGTTCAGGTACCCAACAACTTGGTGAGTTGGGCTGTGTTCAGGGTTCTAGCTAGAACCTTTTTAGTACCGGGTAAATTATAAGATTGCGAGGCGTTGCGAGCGCAGCGAGCGGAGCTCTCGCGCCTCACGGCCGGGGGTCCAGTTCATTTTTGTATGTTTCTGTGAAAGTCTAGCTAAGTTAATAAAATTAATTACTACATGAACATGATTAACGTGACTTTGTATCTCCTCTCTTTCTTTTGTGCCCATAGTTTAATTAAAAAAACAAAAACAAAAAAATTGTGCCGGGCGGCACAGCCAATTTGAACCCAAGAGCCGGGCGGAAATTTGCAGTACCGGGCGGTACCGCCCGGCGCCGCCCACCGTGGCTAGAGCCCTGACTTTGTTAGATTAAGTAGTTAGATTACATGTAAGTCAAACGAGTCACATTTGGACTCTAGTGGATTTAGCAGGCAAGTATTCACTTCTGATGTATAGTTTAACAACAAGTAATATGTTAATAATTTAATAATTAAGGGAGGCTAATCATCCTTACTCGCAGCTGGTGTGCTGAATTGCGAAGGACGCGGCTACAACGTGGTCGAGTCGCTGGCACGTAAAGGCGCCTACGGCAGCCGGCCACATCGACTCATAATGACTACGGAGCACAGCCTGAGATCGAAAGAGGGAGGAAAACCGGATGACCTGGAAAAAACCCTCGTGGCACAGGAGAGAACCAACGCACAACTCTACTCACATATAGTCCGGGCCGGGAATCGAACCCGGGCCACATTGGTGAGAGGCAAGCGCTTTACACACAAGCCACCCATGTAATATAACTACATACTTACGGGAACTATGAGGCCCTGCCAGTTTAAGATGTTTGATTCATCTACTTGTATTTCTTGGAAAATCTTTAGATTTGAAGATCGAATGTCATTTAATTCCTGCAGAATGAAAGGCAAAATGGGAACTGTTAAAAAAGGGGGTGTGTGAAAATCCATGTGGTACGCAACACCACAATTCATTTTAATGTAAATTGTAGGTTGTCTTCTTGAAGTGGCAGGTGATGTTGGACTTGAGATTCAACTTAATTAACCATAAATTAACCATCTCAAGTAATTAATAATGGCTGGACACTGTGCCAATTTTTTTTTTTTTTTAATTGGACTTGTATCACTTCTTTCATGAGGTCATTTTTTTCCCCGACATCTCACCTCATTTTCCATAAATGTCACCCCTACATACATCATGTACATTATATCTTTAATTAAAAATTTGTATTTTTTTAAAACCTAGTTTTTATTCCCTAAAACCTTGAGTGAGGTTAATATAGAGGTTAACAATCAAGTACTATTACTAGACAAGAGTATCATTAACGTCAATATCGCCAATATTTTGCTTAAGATTTAAATTAATTTTTTTTTTTTAAACTCTTTAAAATTATTCATGTGAGGGGCCCTACTGAATATATCATAAGGTATTGAAAAACTACATTACACATGCACAGATTTTGGGAGGAGCTCAAGTGGTATGCACCGTCGCCCGAAAAGCTGCAGAGTATATTTGTGGGAGCATGAATTGAATTGGGCTGGACAGTTTTAAAGGGAAATTCCAGGCTCAATAATATTTTACCTAGTCTAAAAGAATATATGGTAACATACTGACTCCGCAGACAATTTGTTTTGATTTGATATCGAGAACGACACACATGCGCCTATTATATTCACGATTTCTTGCCATTCAGGAGTACAAGGGCCCAGCCATATTGTTCAAATTTCCCGCCTCGCCCGGGACATTATGACGTAGTGTCTGCACCTCAATACACATCGCTTTATCGCCTGTTAATCACACTGGTATCCTACCTTGACGCGGCCAACTACATTATGCAGACGAATGTTGTACGGCGCATTTCTTTGCAGAATATCTACTTGACGCGCCACAAACTATCGTTTATTTTTGTATTTTCTGAGAAGAATAGAAAATCTGTGAGCTAGTAATTATTGCATCAGGTCTTTCTCCGTATGATTTTGAGCCTACTTTCACATGTACAGTACACATTATGTATACACTATACCGTACACAAAAGGCTTCACTTGCATTCCTTGCGCGTGCAGGGCCGCTATCGATCGGTCTTCGAGTACTGATGGTGCAGACACTACGTCATGGTTTCTCAGATGTACCGATAAACCAGAACAAAATGGCGGCTCGCATGACGGTAAGCACAGTGCGAGAAAATCTCTGTTTTATATGATTTCCGAAACCGATAAAAATGAAATAAAAATCAAGTCACAATGGCAATTGATACTCTTTAACATTATGCAATTATAAACTATGGGTGGAGTTTCCCTTTAAGACAGTCACTAGCACTGTCAAAATGACCTGCTGAGACTGAAAGGATATTAAACTTCTGTTTAGAAGACACTCATTCAATAATCTTAATGAATATACATAAGGGTATAAGAAAGGGTATCTTCAGGGTATAGGCGACAAACCTACCTGGCAACTATAAAGTCACGGACGTAAAACAAAATGCGTAAGAAGGAAACAAATTATATCACAAAAAAACACCCGTCTCAATAGAGTTGACAAAAGTATATAATCGACTAGGTTGACAAAATTAATTTGGAACGATAAAAAAACAATCTTGACAAGTAGGGCCTAAATTAAAAAGGGCCGGCACGGCCAGTGTCGGATCATATGTGACCCGCTCCATCGAAATCAGGAATAAGTCTCGAAATGACTTTTTGAGATATGCACATGGTGAGAAAGGGAATTTCATCAGCTTTCTAATGATACCCATCACAAGTGTGTATCTTCTTAGGTTAACGAGTTATGGTCTGATGAAGATGAGATGACAGGTGTATATTTATTTGCCGAATCCACATTCCGAGAAAAACAGCTTTGAAATAAACAAAATTGACCAAAATCATACGTACAGTACAGCGCACACAAATCCTCTTCATTTTTATCTTTATTGATCGTTTTTACATACAAGACATTAACCCTAACCCTCCCAAATCCTCCAAATTCCTCATTGCAAAATGCAGGATTTTGCAGGATTGAGGTCACTTGGAGTTTGATGCATTGCAGGATTTTGCAGGATTGAGGTTACTTGGGGTTTTACCCCTGCAGGAATATGGAGGATTCAGGTTATCAGGCTGAATGTGACACACAAGGATTTTGCAGGATTGAGGTCACTTGGAGTTTGATGCATCACAGGATTTTGCAGGATTGAGGTTACTTGGGTTTTTACTGACTGCAGCCAGGGCAAGACTGCAGGATTTTGCAGGATACAGGCTGTATGGTCACCAGTGACCAATATTGGAGGATTTTGCAGGATTCAGGTTACTTGGAGTTTTAACAATTTAGGAATTGGAGGATTTTGCAGGATTCAGGTTATGTGTAAGTAAAAATGGGTAGGGAGTTAGGGTTAATGACAATAATCTGTGATAATTATAACTACACTTCCTAAAAATACAATTTTCAGAAAAACGACTTGGTCACAATTTTCACCCATGGCCATGCGTTCACTTCAACGACCGATTGCGTAAAACGTCCCCAGTGACTTATTCCTGATTACGATGGAGCGGGTCACATATCGGGGCGCTACGTACCACCAGAGGCCAATTTCATAGAGCTGCTAAGCACAACAATTTGCTTAGCGCAAAAAAGTTACCAGGTTACCAGCCAAAATTCTACGTGTTTTTCATGCTAAGCCAAAGGCAACAAAAAAACAGCTGATTATCAATCGAAAACAATAAAGACCACGTGAAAATTTGGTCTGTAACCTTGTTTTTGCCAAGGACACATTTTCATGCTAAGCAAATTGTTGTGCTTAGCACTATAGCACTGGCAGTAGCAGCTCTATTGGCCCCATGGCACGTTATCAGTGCACAAACGACCGTTACACAACATTTACATACACACCAACAAACAACTCTGAAAAAGGATTAACCACTCCTGTCAAAAACGTCCAAAGCAATCAGTAAAGACAATCAGTATTTTAACTGCAACAGATTTCATTCAACTCTTAATTAAAGCTGTAACAAAGAAAGGAAAATGAGATTTACTTTACCTTTCCCAATCTCCTGGTGGCCGCCATGTTGCAAACCGGACTAAAATTGCGTTTTTCACTGGTTTCCTGCAAATCGATACTACGTTCTTTTTTGTACTATACTACTATTACTACTCGCAGGCTAACCAGTGAACGCACGCCCTGACAACTATTTCACCGGTATTTTTCTCGCCGAATCTCGTTGTCTTCTGACCAAAAAAAATTACGAAGGTGAGTGAATTAAACTTTGTTTTAGGGGTCACGACCTTTCTTGTTTTCTACAGAAATCATGAATATTATATTTCTTTATATTTTCTTTACTTTTATGCAAGAAGGCTTCAATGGTTGTCGTATTCTCGTTTGTGCGAGAAGTTGATGCGGAAGTGGCTTATGTGCAGATATGCGCAGTCAAAAGTGCGAGCGCGCGCTTGGTTTCTTGCACACATACGTTTGTACGTAAAGTATACCTGACGCATGAACAGCGGGTGTATACGGTGTGCATAAACGCGTCGTATGCGCAGAACCATTCCTCCATAGAACAACACGAACAACCGAATGGCTGCAAATTTGGTGGTAAATAAAGCATCAAAAGGTAGGTCAAATAGTCAGAATGCCTATCGCTATGATGAGTGACATGGCCATGATTGACAGCTTAAGCTACCGTGCATTGTCATTACCATATATTTTTATATTTTTAAGTAAAGACCAAATACGAAAACAACGACCAAAGTTTTACTCACACACAATAAGAAGAATATTCGAAGGCCGGTGTAGCAGATAATTATGTCCTCCCTGATAAATGTGTGTCCCCCCCCCCCCCCCCCCCCCCCCCCTGGAGAGATTTATCAGGTTGCGACCCGGTTAACAGGTTACTGTCCCCGTCCAGTTTGTACAGTCCCCCTGTTTAACGGTAAATATATCCCCCTGCGCTGGTGAACTTGTACCCCTTCCCAGCACCAAGACCCATTGTTTTCGCGGTCGGACATCCGGGAACCTCGTTTATCTTCCCATTGTTTGTGTACTTTTATTAACGCCAAGGGGAACGGGGAGGTTTAACGCATGTTGTTATGAACAGCTCGCCCCTTCGTGACATCATGCCGTGAGAATACTGGTACATTGTATTTTCAACCATTTGAATGTATCTTTCGGGTACCCTAGAAGTATGGGGCTAGGCTCCCGACGCCCGCAGGGCGGAGCCTCATAGATAGAGAGGGTTTTTACAGGTTAACCACAGTTAAACAATAGAAACCATGCACAAACTACCGGTACACACAATTACTCCCATACTGCTGCACGGTCTAGTACCGGTACTACGGTAGTACTTTATCAACTCACCCAAGCGGCACTTCAATAAAACTGGTCGAATCTCTCCCAATTTCTGAAAAAAAATTGAAAACTATCCCCGTTCCGCAAACGCGACTATACAAGATGGTGGACTACTCGTGCGTAACACTTTGTTTGCCTTGTACTTACTTGTACATACTTTGTACTGACTTGTACCGGTAGTTAAACGTACACTATTATTTGAAGGTAAATAGTCCAATGCACAACTATCACCTTTTTTCAATACGGTAATTGTCAGATTTTTTTTTAACAACAATGAAGCAAATTAAAATTACGCGCAGTTCGCGGGCTGTGGTGAATGCTGTGAGAAATACATTAGCAAGGAATTGTTGGTACTGCGAATGCATGTTGTTTTTTTTACAGAAGATGCGAATTTCACACACAAAATAAAAAAGTTGCCAAGAGAGCTTGTACTTGTAGTCACTATTAGCCACACTTTGCCAGCGAGGCGGCATGGTTCGTCATTTGCTTGTTCTCTTTTCAAGGAACAAAGTAATGGGCAAATTTGTGTGTTTAATGGAGCATAAGTGACAACTGAGCATGCAACTCTTTCTAACAATCACGGAAATTGGTCAAACGGTTCAAAAGTTACGAATTTTAACATACTTTTTTTCTGAAATATTACATTTTACCATATTACATTTTACCATTGTACCATTGTATTAACATTGGAAATCAGCTAAACCCACGGATTTAGAAGTTGTCGTTCAGGTATGATCGTCATAAATGCAATTTAAGATTCGATGCAGTGACTATTCAGAAAGTGAAAGACAACTACTGTCTCCCTAAATGTTTTCAACTCAGGTGTTCAAACATTTAAGAAAACGATGTAGGCCTAATTCCTTTTAACAATATTACTTGAGACTTTGATGAGTCAAAACACATTTACAATGTAGTTTTCTGTTTGTTTTTGTTATTGTCACACCTGTTCATTTGTTCTAATCCATTATACAGTAGGATGTGGGGCATGTTTTTTTGCCAGTCAGTCCTTTTCCGTTGTGGGCCATCAGTGCCGGTTGGTTTTGTTGAAATGAATCATTGTCACTGAATCATGACCGTGATGCTGGATGTGTAAAGGAAATTGTGAAATACATGTAGTTCACACACTACATGGATCAACTTCAATCAAGTGTACGCCGCTTGTGCTAGTCTTGGATTCAAGAGGTGCTTAGCGGTACAGTGTTGCTTCATTCAGCATGCGCGGCATGGAACAAGTCACTGCATGCAACCAGTCACTGGCAAAGTATATCAAATGAGATTTTAGCTGGTGACCTGGGGCCAATTTATTGTGCTTACTGTGTACACTGCTAAGCACATTTCCGTGCTTGAAACTTTAACCCGTATTTGAACTTAAGCTGTAAACACAGTTTCTATTTTGGTATACCATCTAATTCTGTCTATGAACTAGCAATCGCGCGTGTTCTTCGCCAAGAGGGTCATGGATCGTGAGGGTCAATTTTTTTGTTAGAACAACCCACCGTCCAGGGTATTTTGACTAGACACCCTGCCGGAGTCAGATGCAGCAAAGTGCATCATTTGACAACCCTGCCCAGTGCAGCGAGATCCATCAGGTCAGAAATCTCAATGTCAAACTGCTTCAGAGTCTGTAGTCGCCCAACACAGCAGAAACCATCTCTGGTATTGTTTAATGGGGATTACATACATAGCTCTCACAGTCTTAGACTGTGGTTGTTTATTAATGCACATTTGTGTTGACAATGACAGATGAATGCGTCAAAGTGCACTAGACTTCATTCGCTGCATCTGGCAGAGTTACATTGTAGGGTTAATAGACCCGGCCGAGACGTAATGACGTCGTGGCTTTATAATTTATATGCGCTTTCTTATAGGAGTAGAGTCAGGACGCCAGACGTTGTAGGGACAGACGTGATGTCATTATGTCTTAGGCTTATTGCTTCAGGGAAATGAAAATCATTTAGATCTTTAGTACCTGTAGTATATTTGCGTAAGTTGCGTTTTGTCAGATCAATTCACCCCCCCCTTTCTCCCTCCCCCCCCCCTTTCACCCTCCCCCCCCCCCTTTCTCCCTCCCCCTCCCCTTTCTCCCTCCCCCTCCCCCCCCCCTTCACCCTCCCCCTCAAAAAAAGTAAAATTTTGTTTTACAAAATAACAAAAAGTGAATTTTTAAAACCAAATCTGAGAAATTTCGAAACCTATAAAATGTATTTTTTCTTCATTCATCATGACCAAATAGTAGCTTTTGAAATATTTCGTTTGTTGATTACATTGAAGTTACATGTACTGTGAAGTTATGTAAGTAAGTACCGGTATTAACACGTATTATTTGATATACATATTGTCAAAAAGCAAACATTGGACACGTCACAAACACATTTTGTCTTGGAAACTCGCCGGTAATATTTACCCGGTATATATGAACAGGATTTTTTAAAGAGTTTGCTTCTTTGAAATCTGTGAAAGCCCAATTCATCCTATTTTGTATGCGTGTTTACCATTGATCCCTTATCACTCATCTTCTATCGCTGTCCATCACTTCCAATTTATATCTGTTGACATAACTTCTCGAAGTATGTAATTCGTAGCATTATTGGCCTGGGTACATGCAGGGATCACTGACTGTTTAGAGTCCCATTATGGCGTGTGTACAATGGTGAATGGGGGCAGAGTTCGTGCAGTCATTGAAATGTTTTACACCGACCGACCTGCACTAAACGGCAGTAGTAATTCCCAATGTACAGTGTACATGTACGTACATGCTTGTATGCTTGTCTGAACTTTGATGCCTACATGTAATTTACTTGTTGTACGCCATGATGTTCTTTCTGTTCAGGTAATCGTTCTAATCCAGTTATCCTGGACATGTACCGGACCGGTACATGTTACACTGCTTGCTGCAATGCAAACGTGTGGGCATGTACTATGTATGTACAATGGTGATAAAAATAGTCATACGCACGCATGAATTGTGCACATTGGCACACCATACAATTTCAACAGAAATTTGAAAAGAATAGTTGAGCATACAAGTACAATACATTGTATTTGCTTGGTAGCACAGCGTAGCATTGATAGATGTACGGTACATTATTGTTGTGTCCAACCATGGTTCAACGCAAACTTGCAGAAAATAGAATAACAGTATTGTTTACGTGCGTGTATTGTATAGTTATTCATCACTAGTACTCTACAATGTTTTGTATAGATGCTTTATGGGAGAGTTCACTTTGTAGACTTCGCTGAATTAAGGCAGTAATTTGATTGCTCAGCAGGACGCCACTGATCAGAACCGTGTATGCTTTTTAGCTCTACAAAAACAGGACATGATATTATGTTCTTGTAGTGTAACTTTTTATATTTGGTTAATATGTAGAGAAAGAAAAAAATCCACTAGCTGTAAACATACATGTACTGCTGAAAATACTCCAAATTCCTCTAATCATCCCCTTCAAAATTGTTGAAATTCCTAGTGGAAATGTAATTATCTGAACATTATTTACATGTATTAGGAATGTACATCCCACATACAGTACATACATAATACATGTTTGGACACCAAAATCATGAGCAAATAAAGGACAGTAGATTTTGTTAAATTTGTTGCCTTTTTTCAACAACAATGTTCGGTTTTTTTGTACACAAAAATCAAAGCCAAGGATGGTTTTCGGTATAGCCGAATGTTCGGTATAGCGGTGTTCGGTATAGCGACGTTCCACTGTACTCTATGTTTAACTTTGTTTACTGCCTGCGTACAATACGACACATTATACAATGTACACGTATACACGGGTAGGCACTCACCGCGTTAGGGGGACAGGCTCTTTTGTTTGGAAAAGACAGACCGAGTAGTGGGGACATTTTCGAGTCCCCATAGCGCGTTGGGTGTTCAGTAAAGGTAGAACAAGGTAAAATCAGGTTAGGGTATAATGAAAGAAAATGAAGAAGAGGACAAATTAGGGTGATCCTGAAAGTTTTAGAATTTTAGAGTGTTCTGAGTTTGCGATTAGAGAGATTTCAGTTTACACACAAACCCTATGGGTTGTCCCCATAACGCTATGTACCAAAAGAATTGGTTTGTACAGTACATGATATACATTTTGTACATGTCCATGTCCATGCAGATTGACTGTGCTGATCTACTAAACCAGAAGCTCGCTCTATTATTAGTTATTTCCCTGACTGGCTTCAACAGGAAAACACAGGCTTTTGGCAAAATATCAAAAGCTTGGATGGCTATCAAGGATACTACAAGAGCCTTGCTGTCAAACTGTTGCAGGGCTTTGTAGCTATCATGAACCGTAACAGCCGTGCACTGCATAATATGCATGATTGATACTACCGGCACAGGTACATGTACATGTAATTCAGATATAGACGATGGCATTTAAAAAAAAAAAAAATTGGTGACATTTGCTATGAGGCTTTATTTAACCAGTTTGCGTAAGAGGACATGTACACGTACAGTTTTTCCGGAATTCAAAACGGGTAACGGATAAACACGTCACGAGCAAGGCCGAAAATATCGGTCAGCAACCGACTCGCAGCGAGTGAGGCAGGAAATATCAGGGTGTGCTACCCACAGATGCTGGCCTGGACCCGTCTCTGATAGACAATCCCGCGCCTGGGCCCGGTCAATGTCAAAATAATCCTGGCGTGAACTGGTTAACCCTAAACCACCTCAATCCTCTAAAATCCTCATCGGGGCAGTTTTTGGAGGATGCATTTTGTCAAGTCAAGTACCCCTAGGCCATTATTTATGTTCAGTCATGCATAATTAAACCCTGCATTGTGCTTGATATCACCTGCACTGCTTCTGAGTGTCATCAGCACTGTCTCAACCCATGACAGTGATTGTTGAAGGATGATGAAGGAATGAGGTTGGTTTCTAGCCAAAAGGACCTAGGAGGTTAGGGTAATAATGTATATTCCTGTACACAGAATGTACTCACAATGTGCACACTGTGGACATTATTTCAAATGGGGTACAATTTACTGTAAAGTTAGGATTTGAGCGGGTGACTAAGAGGTTACAGCAAAGCAAGATAGATGTATTTTGTGAATTTTTCCTAGATCTATTTACATTCCTAAGGCCTTTAACTCTTTCCTCACCACATTTTGTAAAACACTATGCTCAAAACGGTCCAGTAAACTAGATATTGGTAACGAAAGGGTTAAACCCTATCATCCTACATGTAGGCATTCATTGGGGGGCATACATGCACAGCTGTACGAAATACTCAATTCTCAAACCAGCATACTACAGTTTACTCAAGTACAATAATATTTGGTAATAATATTCGATGATGCTAGTGTTAATAATGTAGAGGAATTATCTGTACTTCAGAAATTAAAGGCCAGCCAAATTAAGCCATAGATGTAGATGTCATGGGCAGAATGTTTGCTAACTTGACAGGAACTACATGTGCAGTTGTGCAGGAAATACCATCTCATATTAAATCCATTCAGGATTGCTACATGTACATGTAACCTTTTTTGTAAAACCCATCAAGTGTTGAAGATTATTAACACATACCGGTACATGTACCTGTACTTGTACAAATTCATGTACTGGTACTGGTACATGTACAAATGTACTGGTACACATGTACAGGCTAATCCTGTACAATGTGCATTGTAAAGTGTACTTGTACTGTAGGACATGGCCGAGTGAACTTGAACTACCATTAGTAAACACTATTGCTGCACAATGCAGATTTGTACCACACATGCACAATTCACAAAGAGCTTGTAGACCTTGCATTGTATCATTGGAGAAACAACTTTTTACCGATCCAACCGGCTGTGCAGACACAGGTAGTCTTGAACTGGTAGTCTTGTCAGTTATACAAAACAAATATTGAGTGGCTTTAAATTGTGAAATAGGAAAAGTCCAAATTTTACCTCGCGATAATATTCCTCCCATTCCACTCTGAACCACTCAATATTTGTGATTGTACATGTACCGTACATTCCCTTTTTTTATCCTGTATGTGCGTGTACACTGATGTTAATAAAATGTACCATTCATGTGGTTGCAATTAAACATATGAACTGTGTGGACAGAATGAACATGCACAGTGTGTGATGCATGCATATTACATGTACATGTATGTATAATTAAAAACGACTCTAAAAGATGCATAAATCTAAAGGCATAAAATGAGCCTGCTCAGACACATACATGTGGCGTTTATGTAAAGCGCTTTGATAAACCCACATTGTGGGAGTCTAAAGCGCTATATAAGAACATTATTATTATAGTTTGACAGCAGCAGTACAATTCTAAACTTAAATCCTAAATCTGTTCCCTTGTGGTTTATTTGTGTACCGTACTAAATCTGTGCAACTTGTTTTTGTCAAGGTAACAACTAACACAGATCTACACTTGTTTTAGGTTTTTCAGGGAATTTCCTTTTATATTACAACCCATAAATAAATATGTTATCCTTGGTTTGTCAAGAGACAACCGAGCCACAAAAACAGGCCTTGGTTAAAAAAGGAAACCACAAAATACCTGTATTTTGATGGCTAATTATTCAATCATGATTAATCATCGTGATGAGTATACACACAGTGTGTTTATGTTAGGCAGTTTTAGTTGTAGGGTGTCTGCTCAATAAGGGTTGTTGTCAGGATGTGCAATTACAGTACATGTCAATGCAACAGCGAGTGATGCTGTACATGTACATGTATGTATGTATACTAAAAACATGTACTGTATACATTCTACATCTGAACGTTCAGTTCACTTCTGCTGCTGATGTTACCCTGGTAGGCCAAGCAGATCAGGCACTTTAACTACATGTTAGGTGTCAAGTATACTTGGGGGAACACACTTAATGTCTTTGAACTTTAGTCATATGTACCGATAGTTTATTGGGATGAAACAGTCTGAGTTTATGAGGTTTGGGTCATAATACACGTGGGGTGTTTTTCATCCAGTGCAGTAATTTATGTCAGTGTGTGACTTCTCCCTGTTCAAATTTTTCATAAAAGCTTTTGTGGTACCCGGTACATGTACATACATGTTTGCCTTTTTTGAATACGTCATCTTGAAACATTTCCTGTTGACGTTGATGAGATACTACCGTCGGTGGCTGTGCTGAATGCAGCATTTGATTTTAAAAGGAATCAACACGTGTGAGGGACACAGTTGTTCCGCAACGCTTGGGCATATTGTGTGTGCAGTGCTATGAAATAAGTTCAGCAGATATGTGATTTGTTTGTTACACATCTACACATACTTCTGATTCGTCCATAAACTTGAATCAGTCGCAAAGGCAATTGTTTCTATTTATCCCCCTGTTGTTGCTGTTTGAAGTACCAACCTGGTAAAGCTGTGAATGTCTTTTGGAGCATTTTGTCGTCCCAAACCTTTGATTGCTTTTATATTTTTTTATTTCAGATCCAACAGCACCCCTAACATGCAGTGATGTATCTAGATGTACTTCATTGGCTCTGGAAGCGTGGATGGTGGCTTACAATGTAGTTTGATGTAGGTATGTACGCAGGTTTTGTTGGCAATTAACCCTACTGAACTTAACGGTATCTTACAGTTAGTATAAAAGAGTCGAGCCCGATGAGTCTAACAGAATCCAGTTAGTAAGAGAGTCAAGCCCGATGAGTCTAACAGAATCCAGTTAGTAAGAGAGTCAAGCCCTATGAGTCTAACAGAATCAAGTTAGTAAGAGAGTGAAGCCCGATGAGTCTAACAGAATCCAGTTAGTAAGAGAGAGTCAAGCCTGATGAGTCTTAACAGAATCCAGTTAGTAAGAGAGTCAACTCCGATGAACCTAACAGAATCCAGTTAGTTAGTAAGAGAGTCAAGCCCAATGAGTCTAACAGAATCCAGTTAGTTAGTAAGAGAGTCAAGCCCGATGAGTCTAACAGAATCCGGTTAGTAAGAGAGTCAACTCCGATAAACCTAACAGAATCCAGTTAGTAAGAGAGTCAAGCCCAATGAGTCTAACAGAATCCAGTTAGTAAGAGAGTCAAGCCCGATGAGTCTAACAGAATCCAGTTAGTAAGAGAGTCAAGCCCGATGAGTCTAACAGAATCCAGTTAGTAAGAGAGAGTCAAGCCTGATGAGTCTAACAGAATCCAGTTAGTAAGAGAGTCAACTCCGATAAACCTAACAGAATCCAGTTAGTTAGTTAGTAAGAGAGTCAAGCCCAATGAGTCTAACAGAATCCAGTTAGTTAGTAAGAGAGTCAAGCCCGATGAGTCTAACAGAATCCAGTTAGTAAGAGAGTCAACTCCGATGAACCTAACAGAATCCAGTTAGTAAGAGAGTCAAGCCCAATGAGTCTAACAAAATCCAGTTAGTAAGAGAGTCAAGTCTAACAGAATCCAACAGCTGGAACAAAATATCGCTTTTTTACTGCTCAGTTTGGCAAAATTAAAGTAGTGGTTGCTGTTTGATCTTGTTAGCTTTAGCAGGATTTGAGGTTAAGGAGTCTTACTTGGCATTTTTTCATGCAAGTCTTGAAGTTCAAGTCGGTCTTCTTTTCCCAAAATCTAGGCTGACCTTAAGCAGATTCTGTTGTCTTTTTTTATGATTATCTGTTTTCTCATTTCTCTTTTTGATTTAAATTGTAGTAACGTGTTCAGCATCTTAGAAGCTCTGGTATAAGCCATGGAAGACTTACCCATTGTGCCCGGCATCTGTGCCTCCAGGATCCGTTGCTATACAGAGGGAGCTATACAGCGTCCTGCTAAGTTCAATACCGGTCGCTCGTACCGATCCAAGACTGGAGCAATGTACAAGTCGTCCTCATCTTTGCATCTTGTCAAGAATGCTCAGACGGAAGATGAACCACCATCGATCAAAGAGCTCTGCAGGTCGTGCGATCAGCTACAAGCAACGGTCAAAATTGGGCCCCGAGGTAGGACATTTGTGTCGACAGTGAACATTGCTCTGTCCAAGCCACAACCGCCTCGAAAAATGTCGCTTCCGCATCAAGTATCCTGTCATCAAATGAACTCCCAAAATAATGAAACATCCTCGGTGTCACGAGTGGAAAACCGCGAGCCCGCAGTTGATGGCCGAACAAAGGACAAGGAGGTTCAGTATTCCTCAGAATCACCAGACGTGGAAGGTACAGAGAAGGACATTTTGGACGTTTGCCAAGATGAGAATGAGCTTCCATGGGAGACAAATGAGGATTTCCCACACATTCCTGTCCTCGAACGAATCAAGGAGTTTGAGAAGCAGACTGGATCCCTGAACCGGTCTCTCTCCCCCGGGCGTCGGAAGCGAAAGGGCAAGCCAAACTGTAAAAAGTCGTCGGGAAGCGTGCACAGCAGCCCAGCGCTTTCAAGACGAAGTTCAATGGTCGAAAAGGTCATTGTTAGAAACTCAAGGAACTCTTCTCCAGCAATTCTTTATCTGCACAGTGAAGCGCAGAATAGCCCGGAGCTGGACTCTGAGCGCAGGGTTTATGGAGAGACATCTGATAGTGAGAGGTATAAACTGTTGGTACCCTCGACATCCGAGTCAGCTGCTGTGGGCCTTCCAGCTATCAGGATTTCCCCAGTTGTGTCATGTGGACTGGAATCCACCGCTAAGCCTGAAATAATTCAAGCCGACTCTCTAAGTGAGTTGAGAGATGTATCTGTGCAGGATGTCATTTTAGAGAAGATACATTCTGAAAGCCAGTCAGCCATCGGCTCAGCAGACTACGTTGATTACCTTCTGAAAAACGATCAGAGTGATATACCAAGTGTGATCTCTGAAGAAATTGTGGTTGTGCAAGAAAGGATTTGCTGTGATACTCAAGGAGACACATGCCAAGACCAACTCCTCGAAAATAAGGCAGGAGAATTGCCTGTTGAAGTTGTGGGTGTTTCCAACAAGGTTTTTCCGCACCCTGTCTGCAGAACCTCTTCTAGCGATGAGACAGAGATTGTTTGCATTGCCACTGCTAGTTCCGGTGCTCAAGACATTAAATCTACTACATATAACAAAGACACTAATGTGCATGCAGTTTCAAGAGGTGTCACAACAAAGTTGAGCTTTGAGAGAGAAGTTGGAGACCATGATGAGAGTGCAGTCCTTGTAGATACTTTTGTTTTAGAGCCCTTGAGTAAGTGCTCACCTCCCGAAGACGTTGAGAAGACTCTGGAAGGTTGTTCAACTGAAAGTGAAATGTGCCTAGCAAGTGTTGAAATATTGAGTGCTTCCGCAGAAGCTTCAAGGAAGCCTTCAAATAATTCATTCAGTGAGTCTGAACCTTTCAAACCTATACAAAGCCAAGGTCTTAGTACGGAAGGCACAGCCCATGAACTTCAGGTTGTGTCTCTTAAGGAAGATACCCAAGAAGATAACCAGTGCAATAATCTGAATGTTCTACAGTGTCCGACTGCCCCAACTTTTCCCTGCCCATCAGTTGTTGGTTCAGGTGAACCAGATCCTATTGCATCCTTGCTAGACGAGATACTTGTGGTATCGGTAGGAACTGCCGTAGACACCGACATCTACAGCCAACGCTGCAGCCAGCAACTTGGCGAGTCTGGATCCGAGTTGACATTAATACAGCATGCAAATGCAGGGGATGGTGTAGTTCCCGGACTGCTTGCAGAGGGAAGCAGTCCCGGCTTGAGTGATTGTTACAGCAGTAGCACCAGTGACGACGAGTCACAAACACCTGATGGAATAAGACCCACCAACTTTAACCCCAGTGCCACTATCGATCACAGTATTGGTACAAAACAGAACATATCATGCACAGCTGTGCAAGGTTCCAATCTTGAAATGATGGAATTGGGGGTACCCTCCGACAGGGATCCAGAAGAGTATACTGACGATTCCCTTTCCACGACAAGCGAGAGTGAGCCGTCTGATTCTCTTGATTGCATTAGAGAGGTCTTGGCATCCAACCAAATGCCTGATCTGTCTTCATCCTTGGGAGCATGTGGGGGGCTTCTACCCTTAGATGAAACTAAGAACACAGCTCAGTTGGACTCTGACAAAGCTACCTTCTCCAGGCATATGTCAGCTTTGATGAAAGGCCAGCGTTGCGACAAAGGCTCAAAAACATCTGGTGATGGCAAGCTCAATGCTGATCAGACTCTGTTCCTGTCCAAAGTAAACCGCCTCTTGGACATGATACAAAACTCCCAGTTGCAGCCTCCACCACCCCCAGTCCAGGCACCAGTGCCTTTTTCAAATCTGGACAAATGTTCAATAAGAGACATTTTGGGTGCATCCGGTGATGTTCCCAAAACTAAACCAGCACCTGTTGCTCCTGTCTTAAAGGAGAATGAAACGCAGGAGTTGCCGTACCAACCCGTTGTCAAACAGAAAGCTGTTTTAAGGGAGCCTGATATTAAGCCCCGCAAACGCTCTGGCCGTAAAAGGTACATCAACCCGGACAAGGTCAGTCGCCTGCGATACCTCATCCTTCTGTCGCCTCTGATTTTGTCGGATGGCGATGATAGTGAGAGTGAGGAGAGTGACGTAGAGCTTAATGAGTACGGCGAGGTCAAGCAGGACTACCCCTTGGGCCGGCTGCCCGACTACATCGTGGCCCAAATCTTCTGCAACCTGGAAACCAAGGACCTGGCTGCCCTCAAGTGCGCTTGTAAGGATTTCAAATGGCTGATTGAGCGGTTTGACATCAAGGGCCATGACTCGCGTTGGTCGGAGGAGCTGTTGTATCGAGAAGACCCATGCATGCAGTGTGGCAAGATCCGGGATCCCCGGGGCGATGTCTCGCTGTGCCGCTGGCATCCCAAGATCTACTACAAGAATGGAGAGATTGGCCGGCACTACTGGACCTGCTGCTTTGCTGGAGAGGAGGAAGCACCGGGATGTGAGACCGCCCTCCATGACAACAAGTGGTCAGGGTCGCACTCCAGGCTGTGCAAGGTGCCTCGATCGTGGAGACAGTATTGGAGGAGTTATCCCACAGATAGCTGAATGTTTGCCTTTTAGAGTGACATTATTTTTTATAGTTTTTTCTGTTTGCAAATGGACTCTGTTTTTAACCAGTTCGCGCTGGATTATTTTGGCATTTTGGGTCCGCCCAGGCATGGAATTGTTTTTCACAAACTTTGATCCGAGACGGGTTCAGGCTGCCACCTGTGGGTAGCACATCCTGATATTTCCGGCCTCACTTGCTGCAAACCGGTCACTGACAAATATTTCCGGCCTTGCTCGTGACATGTTTATCCGTCATCTGTTTTGAATTCAGGAAAAACTTTGCTTGTATACACGTCATCAGACGCGAACTGGTTAACCCTAACCTTCCTACATGTAGCTGCATCAAAATCCACCCCTTACTAATAGTAACTATGGAGTTAGAGTTAAAATATTTTGACTGTTTCATAGAGGACATAATGTAATGATGTGCTCGTTGACGTTGTTTAAATAAGAATTGAATTATGCCTTTGAAAAAGCATGCAACAAATTTGGCATAAATAAGCACATGTAGTGTACATTATTGCGCGAGAAGCACAAATATTTTAAAAAGATTTAGTTTTACTTTTTTTCATTTGGGAGTTCAGCACCCGTAGTTTGACTAGAAATTATTTTAACCTAACAAATTTGTGCTGGACTCCCGGTACCATCTTTTACAAATGTACGTGTAATTATTTTTTCTTCAAGATTAAACATGTTGCCTTTGCCCAGTTCATATGAGTTCATATATCTTTTTGTATTAAAGTGATCGTTTTGCACTGGACTTGGAAAATAAACCCAGAACATGGGCATTAGTGAGTGAATCAACAGCTCTGTATTGGAAGTATTGCATACCCTCAATCCACCTTTTTGGTGCTTCATAAGTAAACATGTAGGAAAAATTATCAGTATTTTTCTTCAACCAGTATTTTGTTTCATTCACAAGGTTCTCTATAAAGTAAGACAAGAGTTTGTTATCATAGTTTTATCTACACCGGTGTTGTGGTACAAGTTTTTACATTACTGTCAGTTTAACCTTGTTACAGTTTATCATGTTATTGTTATTTTATCAGTTGGTTGGTCAAATTGACTTGTTTGGTACCCGTATGTATTACAATGGCTGCCATCAGAAAATTACAAGTGCCAGCAAAAATCTTGGTTTCCGATTGGCTTTTCTGTCACACTTTGCAGAATTTCCCCTTACTCCACTACCGGTAAGTTTTGTGAAAATTAATATGGAAAATGATGGATTCATCTCTTTGCAATCCAGTATTATTCAATGTGATACAAAATATCACAAAGTGATTGCCCCCCGAAAATAGTGTTGAATGTTTGCGTGATTAATGACTACCTACAATCCTGCCTTTATGTGTGGTGTTGTTTTTTTAGGAATGTATTTATCTTGTAACGGCTACATTAAAATGTCAGGATAGCTTTCGTTCAAACTGCCACGCAAGGATTTATTTTTGTCCTAAAAATGTTATAAGAAAACGACATTCATGGAAATTAATGTACATGAGATTTGAGAAAGTTTAAGAATGCATTGTGTATCCTGAAAATAGTCTATCGTCCCGTAGTGCCTTTAATATGGGAGATGTTTCATGTCATGGAATTTATGAAACCTGAGCTTCACTCCAGCCTTGCCTGTGATGTTCCTTATAATGTTTCTTATAATGTTTACAGAATTAACCCCAATATTCTAATTTCAATATGATTTTGCACACACCCTCTGAGGAAGTTGGGGTTCATCAACATTTAAGTTTTTTGATAATCGATACCTGTACCAAGACATGAAGACACATCTGTAGTGAAGCCAAGGTTTACAAAATTGCCCTATTTTTGGATGTTGGGATTAGATTTGTGACACAAGGCCATATGTGACTCAGCACATCAAAATCGGAAATAAGTCGGAAAATGACTTTTGAGACGTGTACATGGTAAGATTGTCATTTCATAAGCTTTCTAATGATGCCCAAAACACGCCTGTACTGTAACTCATAGCCAAAATGGAGGTACCGGCTTGAGATGGGTATCATTAGAAAACTAATGATATTTCCCTTCTTACCATGTACATATCTGTCATTTCTTGACTCATTCTTTATTTAAGTGCTGGGTCACATATGTGACCCACCACCCCAAAACCAGGCTAAAGTCGAAATGTTTCATATGAGAGATTTTTATACCATTGGATTGCTAGCATTTTAAGCTTTAAAATGATACATCACATGCACCAGTACCGCTATGGAATGAAAAGTAACGACGCCTCAAAAAGTGACATTTTGTTGCCGTTCGCGGCAACAAGTTTGCTCAATTTGAGTAATAGCAACGACAACAAAAATCAGGAGAAGGCCGATATTATCACTTTCGGGGATTTTTTAAAAGGTTTAAACATGAACAGCCTATAAATTTGAGTTTTAACTACCGATTTATGAAAAAAAATTAAAAATCGACCGGCAACACATTTTGTTGTGTACAATGCCATATCTCGAAATGGCATTTGCCAACTTCCGCCTGGTTTTGGCCTGGTGGATCACATATCACAAAAAGCGACATTATACATGTAGGTGTTTTGAAGTACAATTAAAACTGCCCTTTCTGAATGCTGCCTTTCAGCCATTGCCCTATCTGCAAAAATAATCCGACACGGTAAAATGTCAATTACCGAAAAAGTTCCTGGAATAAATCCTACTGTTGTAAGATGTCTCAAAATGGCGACACATATTTATATAAAAAGTAACCAAGACTCGCACCTTATATTGTATAAAATCTCTTGTTTATTTCAAAACCAGATTTGTATAAAAAAAAGTATTTTGTTACATAGTTATATGTAGAGACGGCATCACGTTTATTTGAAAACAGTTTGGGGTTGCATTTGTACACTTTATGCTATTAAATCTAAACAGCATTATCAAATGTATGTAAAATAAATAAAACACTACCACGTCTTCTGGCAATTTCTATTTGTGTTTGGCCTAGAATTAATTAATTAGGCTAACTATGTAATTATGCAATGCTAACTGTCTTTACATATTAATTTTGGGTCGATTTGAGACCTTTTTGGAAGAAATCATAGTTGGCCTAATATTAATAAAAATGCAAGGCTAACCTCTTACAAATTACATTTTTGGGTTATTTGAGACCTTTGGGAAGAAATCATTTTTGGCCTAATTTTAATAAAAATGCAAGGCTAACCCCTTACAAATTAATTTTTGAGGTGATTTAAGACCATTTTGGAACAAATCATATTTGACCTCATACAAATGCAAGGCTAACCCCTTACAATTAATTTTGGGAAGATTTGAGACATTTTTAGGACAAAATCATATTTGGCCTAATATTAATAAAAATGTAAGGCTAACCCCTTACAAATTATTTTTTGAGGTGATTTGAGACCATTTTGGAACAAATCATATTTGACCTCATACGAATGCAAGGCTAACCCCTTACAAATTAATTTTTGAGGTGATTTAAGACCATTTTGGAACAAATCATATTTGACCTCATACGAATGCAAGGCTAACCCCTTACAATTAATTTTGGGAAGATTTGAGACATTTTTAGGACAAAATCATATTTGGCCTAATATTAATAAAAATGCAAGGCTAACCCCTTACAAATTATTTTTTGGGGATTTGAGACCTTTTCGGAACAACATAATATTATTGCAAGGCTAACCTCTTACAAATTATTTTTTGGGAAGATTTGGTACATTTTTTGGAACAAATCCTGTTTAACCTAATTTTAATAAAAATAATAATAACCTTGTATTTGTATTGGGCCAAAATTTTGCTTCATGAAGCCACATACAGCGACAGAAGATGACAAAAACGGAAAGCATGACTTTTAAAAGGAAAGGCAAATATTAAACAACAGGACGGCAAACAGCGTTTTAGTTAGTTTGCAACTTAAACTTATTTGCAAATAAATAACATGGATATTAACAAAGCAAAGAATTACACAAAACGGGCAAAAATACAGAAATTAAGAAGCTGGCAAAAGGTTAATGAGCAAAAGTATAAGGCAATTATATTCCGCGAAATACCTTTTATAAGGAAACCACAGGACAGGTCCCGCCTAGCCAGTGCCAATAACAGCGCAGCTGTTGGACCAAGCTTCCCTGCACGCTGTAACGGATTAGAGGATTACATGGGTTCGTAACACTAGCTAATTGTGCAAATAGAGACCTTTTTCCACCAACTGTTAACAAGCATTGCGTCTGTCTGTCTGTCTCTCTCGTCGCTTGACGTGGTACCGCAGTTGCAGCACGGCGGCAGGCGTCATTCCCTCAATGCGACTGTCTGTCTCTCTCGTCGCTTGACGTGGTACAGCAGTTGCAGCACGGCGGCAAGCGTCATTCCCTCAATGTGACTGTCTGTCTCTCTTGTCGCTTGACATGGTACAGCAGTTGCAGCACGGCGGCAGGCGTCATTCCTTCAATGTGACTGTCTGTCTCTCTTGTCGCTTGACATGGTACAGCAGTTGCAGCACGGCGGCAGGCGTCATTCCCTTAATGCGACTGTCTGTCTCTCTTGTCGCTTGACGTGGTACAGCAGTTGCAGCACGACGGCAGGGGTCATTACCTCAATGCGACTGTCTGTCTCTCTCGTTGCTTGACGTGGTACAGCAGTTGCAGCACGGCGGCAGGCGTCATTCCCTCAATGTGACTGTCTGTCTCTCTCGTCGCTTGACGTGGTACAGCAGTTGCAGCACGGCGGCTTGCCTCAATGGGTCTGTCTGTCTTTCTCGTCGCTTGACGTGGTACAGCAGCTGCAGCACGGCAGCAGGCGTCATTCCCTCAATGTGACTGTCTGTCTCTCTTGTCGCTTGACATGGTACAGCAGTTGCAGCACGGCGGCAGGGGTCATTCTCTCAATGCGACTGTCTGTCTCTCTCGTTGCTTGACGTGGTACAGCAGTTGCAGCACGGCGGCAGGCGTCATTCCCTCAATGTGACTGTCTGTCTATCTCGTCGCTTGACGTGGTACAGCAGTTGCAGCACGGCGGCTTGCCTCAATGGGTCTGTCTGTCTTTCTCGTCGCTTGACGTGGTACAGCAGCTGCAGCACGGCAGCAGGCGTCATTCCCTCAATGTGACTGTCTGTCTCTCTTGTCGCTTGACATGGTACAGCAGTTGCAGCACGGCGGCAGGGGTCATTCCCTCAATGCGACTGTCCGTCTCTCTCGTTGCTTGACGTGGTACAGCAGTTGCAGCACGGCGGCAGGCGTCATTCCCTCAATGTGACTGTCTGTCTCTCTCGTCGCTTGACGTGGTACAGCAGTTGCAGCACGGCGGCTTGCCTCAATGGGTCTGTCTGTCTTTCTCGTCGCTTGACGTGGTACAGCAGCTGCAGCACGGCAGCAGGCGTCATTCCCTCAATGTGACTGTCTGTCTCTCTTGTCGCTTGACATGGTACAGCAGTTGCAGCACGGCGACAGGCGTCATTCCCTCAATGTGACTGTCTGTCTCTCTTGTCGCTTGACATGGTACAGCAGTTGCAGCACGGCGGCAGGCGTCATTCCCTTAATGCGACTGTCTGTCTCTCTTGTCGCTTGACGTGGTACAGCAGTTGCAGCACGGCGGCAGGGGTCATTCCCTCAATGCGACTGTCTGTCTCTCTCGTCGCTTGACGTGGTACAGCAGTTGCAGCACGGCGGCAAGCGTCATTCCCTCAATGTGACTGTCTGTCTCTCTTGTCGCTTGACGTGGTACAGCAGTTGCAGCACGGCGGCAGGCGTCATTCCCTCAATGTGACTGTCTGTCTCTCTCGTCGCTTGACGTGGTACAGCAGTTGCAGCACGGCGGCAGGCGTCATTCCCTCAATGCGACTGTCTGTCTCTCTCGTCGCTTGACGTGGTACAGCAGTTGCAGCACGGCGGCAGGCGTCATTCCCTCAATGTGACTGTCTGTCTCTCTTGTCGCTTGACGTGGTACAGCAGTTGCAGCACGGCGGCAGGCGTCATTCCCTCAATGTGACTGTCTGTCTCTCTCGTCGCTTGACGTGGTACAGCAGTTGCAGCACGGCGGCAAGCGTCATTCCCTCAATGTGACTGTCTGTCTCTCTTGTCGCTTGACATGGTACAGCAGTTGCAGCACGGCGGCAGGCGTCATTCCCTCAATGTGACTGTCTGTCTCTCTTGTCGCTTGACGTGGTACAGCAGTTGCAGCACGGCGGCAGGCGTCATTCCCTCAATGCGACTGTCTGTCTCTCTCGTCGCTTGACGTGGTACAGCAGTTGCAGCACGGCGGCAAGCGTCATTCCCTCAATGTGACTGTCTGTCTCTCTCATCGCTTGACGTGGTACAGCAGTTGCAGCACGGCGGCAAGCGTCATTCCCTCAATGTGACTGTCTGTCTCTCTCGTCGCTTGACGTGGTACAGCAGCTGCAGCACGGCGGCAGGCGTCATTCCCTCAATGTGACTGTCTGTCTCTCTTGTCGCTTGACGTGGTACAGCAGTTGCAGCACGGCGGCAGGCGTCATTCCCTCAATGCGACTGTCTGTCTCTCTCGTCGCTTGACGTGGTACAGCAGTTGCAGCACGGCGGCAAGCGTCATTCCCTCAATGTGACTGTCTGTCTCTCTCATCGCTTGACGTGGTACAGCAGTTGCAGCACGGCGGCAAGCGTCATTCCCTCAATGTGACTGTCTGTCTCTCTTGTCGCTTCACGTGGTACAGCAGTTGCAGCACGGCGGCAGGCGTCATTCCCTCAATGCGACTTGCTGCTGCTAGCTGAAAAGAACCAAAAAGGAACAAGTTAAATAAAACTTGTCCATATTATATGTGACCCACTTCATGATACCCCAGGAGCGGGTCAAATATGGGCTAAACATTTGTCACTCTTCCTACTGTTTCTTTTCGTTCGAACAAACGTGTCCATCGTCTTTTTGATTGCACACAAAAAAAAATGCACAAAATGCAGATTTGGTTACCACGTCCCCCAGAGTCTTGTGTGCAATTATCTGTCGCGTTTATCCCATGAGAAAAAAAACATCGCTGCACATGCGCAGTTAGAATACCGAACTGGCTTATTTTTATGTCCTTTTAGGAATCTTTAAATCCTCACCGTTTGAGGCCTTACTGCAGACAACTTGGCCACTGCTTCTCTGGAAATGTTGACGCTGTTTGACCAACAGAAAAATGAAAATGAGAAGGAGTGAAATAAATACACCAAGCGACTTCAGTCCGTAATGCCCCTTCAACCAGTTCGCGCCGGATGACGTATATAATCGCAAAGTTTTCCCCAGATTCAAAACGGATGACGCATAAACACGCCACGGGCAAGGCCGGAAATGTCTGTCAGCAGCGAGCAAGGCCGGAACTGCGTGGGTTCTTCCCAGCAATATCGGCCTGAACCCGCTTCGGATCGAATTTCTTTAAATATAATTCCGCCCCTCGCCTCGGTGATGTTAAAATAATCCCGGTGCGAACTGGTTAAAAGCCGTTTACGTAAACTGCTACAAAGACACTTTGGGAGGTCATTAGACATAGTGATTACTACACTACTCGATAATGCCAAGGTTTATTACAAGCTGGTAACCGCCCACCTGTCATAGTCGATATCAGTCGGTAGAACCAGTGATTCATCTCGCTTGACTTGATCAATGTCGGCCTGCTGTTGGCGTAGCAACGGCGCATAGATGCCTGAGCAGATATAAGAAAGATAATATTTAATTAAAATGAACTAAGTTGAAAACAGTTGAAAAATGTGTTTCCTGCAGCCGATTGCGCAAGCCCCGTCACAATTTATTGCGTAAGTTTGTTTTGCTGCGCAACATTTACGTGACGACAGTTTAATAAAAGTTTGACAGTGCATAAGTCCGCGGCTTATTTGCGCAGTCAATTTATGCCGCGCAAATTGTGGCAAAGCAACTAAATATCACCTGTTTTACCAGCAAATCGAGATTGTAGTGGAGCCTGTCATTGCTCAACTTATTAAGATCGATAAATGACACTTAAAATTACTCTTTTACTTGTGACAGAATTTTTAGAGTTGCCACTTGATCTTGGATTAAAGTCGGACAAAACTATTTTGAAAATGGCGGGTGGAGACAATTAAACGACTGTTTCGTGAATGAACACAATTATACACAAACAGTCGTCGTAAACTCTGTTTTTATCCTCGCCCAAGATGTTGAGATTTCTTAAAACGTTGCGCAGCTACGCAAAGTTACATGATATCGATCGTAAGTTTGTTGCGTAATTCCTACGCATGGCGTAAGCTACACACTTTTTTGTGTGAAATCAGCTGCTAAACTGTTTTCCTGTGTGAAAACATACAAAAACTTGGTGACATTTACTTGACCGAACTTGATTCCCGTCGTGATTCAATTGTTGGCGGTCTCCCAAATTGTCAGTATCTCTGTTCGAGGACGCTAGTCAGAAGTCAAACACTAGAATGCCGTATGGCCAGGGGGATCACGCTCAATTTTACGATACAACCTGGGAAGCGACATTGTGGGGATCACTTAATGAGGGCAAGTTGGAGGGCGCAGGTTCGGGTCCCGCCTTGCCAATTTCTTTGTTCACTTTGAAATTGATGTAAATTTACCTAGTCTATTTCCCTTGTGGTGTATTTGTGATATAAGTCTCATGATGCGAACCAACCTTCAATCTTCAATCTCGCGGCAATATTCTCATCATCTGCGTACGTCGTCAGGTTAGGTGACATCATCGCTAGATGGTCCAGGGTAACAGCTGGGTATGTCAGCATGTCAAACGCACTGACCAAACAAAGCAAACAATCATAGTATAATCAGATATTATTTTTTCATACCAAATTTAATAAAACAAATTTGTTTTGAATAAAAGTGAAACATTTGACAATTTTTACAAGATAGTTTTTGTTTTCAATTTCATTGCAGACATCAATGAAATCTGGGATAAGCTATATTATATCATGAAAAATAAAAATAGTTATATACTTGGGGATAACCTTTAGTTTGGGACATAGCCCCTCTGGTTCCGGTGATTTATCAAACCATGTACTCTTATAAGTTGTTTTTTTTATTTATGGAAATCAACCTTTTTGTTCATTAACCTGAAACTTTAGATATTAAAAATGTCATTTAAGAAGAAGAGAAAAGAAATTCAAATTCTGACAAAAAATGTTGAGCAGGCCATTACACGTTAATGCGTAGCGCGACTTACATTTTCTTACCTTTTCCCGTAGCGCGTCACAACTGGTTGATCCACTGCTCAATTTGTAAACTTTTTTGATTACGAATTCAGCGCGAGTTTAGTCGTTGGATGTGAACCTACCTTATCTTGCCTGGGTTGGCCTCTGTCATTGAGGTTTCTACTCTAAGCTCTTCCAAGCCTCGTTTCCATTTGGACCGTGACAGTCGCACAGACTTCAGGACCTCCATCCCTTCCCGGAGTCTGTCGGCCGTTGACTGGGCTCTCTGGTATCTCTGACGACTCACACACCCAGCTTCAAAACCTGTCGCAAAGGTACCAATAAGGTGGCTGCATTAGCATGAGACGCGACTGTGCAGGCAAAGTAGACCAATCAAACCCTCGACCTTTTCACACTAGAGTCTCCGGTTTGACACGAAAGGCTGAAAACCTGCAGCGTTTCACACTTGAAAATGTCAACCCTGTGCCAACCATCCATTAACCAGTTCGCGCCGGGATTATTTTAACATTACCGAGCCGAGGCGCAGGATTATTTTTAACGAAACTTGATCCAGGGCGGGTTCAGGTCGATGGTACCGAGAAGCACACCCACGCATTTCCGGCCTTGCTTGCTGCGGACAGACATTTCCGGCCCTGCTCGTGACGTGTTTTTGCGTCATCCGTTTTTAAGCGCGAACTAGTTGACCCCCGAGATTAATTTCAACCCGGGTTGAGCTCAACCCTGCTCCAGACCAGGATTTTGATTTTCAACCTTGGTTGAAAGTCTCGCCCTGGATTCAAAATGGCAGTAATTGATCCAAATAAGCTCAGTTTGCACGAAGCAAGTGTTGAAACGACACGGAGTTTGAACACAGGGTTCAACAATCTAACACTCAAGAGGCTGTAGTATGAAGATGGCAGTCGAGGAATAGAAGAGAGACAACCGAAAAACAGAAGCTCATCATTAGCTCCAATTCCGAAGCCAAAATATCGCCTAATTTCCCATGGCAGCGACAGAAACTCCAAGACTCATCAAGTTAAGACACCAGGGCCAGAGCTGACTAAGGGGACCAATGTACTGTACCGGCTGGAGAATCAACGCAGAGAAAAAAACTATGGGTGGAAATGGGTTGATTTTTATCAAGTTATATCCGAGCTGTGAAAAGTTGTTGCAGAATAAAGAAACACTAACCAGCTCCAAATCTGAGCAAAAATAACGCCAAATTTACATCAGAAGCGCAGCCTTTAAAAGAAAATTATACCAAACAGCGCTCTCTACAGTCTACGCGCAGACCCATTTACCTCTGCCGGTGAGCCTCTGGTCCGCGTTGTCCGGTCGGAGCGTCATGCGGAACTCGGTGCGACTGGTGAACATACGGTAGGGCTCCGAGGTACCCTGGGTAATGAGGTCGTCAATCAGGACTCCGATGTAGCCCTCGGTGCGACTGATGCTCAACGCAGGACGGCTTCTGGCCAGGAGGGCAGCGTTCAGCCCCGCTACGATTCCCTGTTGACGATGGTGATTACATTGACATATTATTGATTTTTGGACATGATTTTACTGAGTGCACTAATAATTCTGATTTCATTGATTTGAAGGATGTTACCATAGATACCTGGTTTTGTGAATGTATAATGTGATCAAACTTTCAAAAAAGTCAGAAATTTAATAAAATATTTGTCTGGGAAAAAAGTGGTTTTTTTAGATTATTTTGCCATTGACCGGGCTCAGGCATGAGATTGTTTTCCACGAACCTCAATCCGAGACGGGTTCAGGCCGGCATCTGTGGGTAGCACACCCTGATTTTTCTGGACTTGCTTTGAAACGTGTTTATCCGTCATCCCGAAAAACCTTTGCGTGTATCCGACACAAACTGAATAAAAAATTGTGCCCCGTGTCAAAGGTCACAGGCAAACCTGAGCTGCAGCCTCTTCATAGCCTGTCGTGCCGTTGATCTGACCGGCAAAGAACAGATTCTGGAGTCGCTTGGTCTCCAGGGTAACCTTGATCTGCCTGGGATCCATGAAGTCATACTCCACTCCGTACCCTTCAAAAGCAGAAATAAAAGTCTCTGTTTGGTTATATTGTATAGCGTTTCCTCACAAAAACCCTGCAACAATTTGTGCACGGCCATAAATAGGGTTGTATTTTTGGTGGGGGCCTGGGTTGGACTCATTTTTCAAGTGGGGCACTAAATGGCAAATTGGCAACTGTTGTTGCGTTTGTTTTTGGACAAGCTGAATTAAAGGTAGGATACACCATCAGTTTTTGCTTGAAATATCATGGACGAGTGGATTTGGGGGTTGTATTTTTACAGTAGATTTTACAATCATGGATGCTGTGGAAAGCAAGAAAAACGGCGTTCGTTTTCAACCAGCGTCGGGCATGGGTTCTTATGTTGTTCTTGTTTTTTTTCTTCAAAATTGCCGTTCGGAACAATTACATGATATCTAGCGCAGTCATTTTGCTGGATGCCTACAATCATTATTTACTTTAAATAAGTAAGTTATTTCTTAATAATTCGGAAGTAAAAATGTTCGATATCTGCAATGGTGCGTATCCTACCTTTAAACGAATTGAGTCTAGTGGACAGTAGATAATTTAGCTCCCCAAGTTATTGTAAATGACTAAACAAACTAGTCCCCGAAGCGAATTGAAGCCAATCTTTACCCGGTCTAGTCATGACCACGTTTTCCAGACCTTTCACCATACGAATGCAGCGATCCTGCAGATCTGCTGGTAGTGTGATTGAGAAGCCCTGCATGTACACGGTGTCCGTGTTTAACCCTGGGAATGAACGGGATCAAACAAAAATCACACAAAAAAGTAAAATCATTTGCCAATATTTGCCGTAATTTGCCAGCGCTGTTACCTGTATGTATGTCTATTATATTCAAATGAATGGTTTGTCCCTCAGTCTGGTTCCCTGACCCTACTTCAGATAAAACAGAGCAATTTAATAACGTCAGGAAACTGTCAGGTCAGGGAACCGGATTAGCTGGCTTGCACCTGTGTAATCGATTGCAAGCAAAATGTGGACTAAACTAAATTTGGTAAATGGGGGCGACATTTGGAAAAAAAAGTGGGTTTTATATGTTGTTTATTACCTTTAACCAGTTCGCGCCGGAATTATTTGAACTTTACCGAGCCGACGCAAGGGATTACTTTTAACAAAACTCGATCCGAAGCAGGTTCAGGCCGCCAGTACACACATTCTTTTGGTACATAGCGTTATGGGGACAACCCATAGGGTTTGTGTGTTAACTGAAATCTCTCTAATCTCAAACTCAGAACACTCTAAAATTCTAAAATTTTCAGGATCACCCTAATTTGTCCTCTTCTTTATTTTCTTTCATTATACCCTAACCCGATTTTATCTTGTTCTATCTTTACTGAACACCCAACGCGCTATGGGGACTCGAAAATGTCCCCACTACTCGGTCTGTCTTTTCCAAACAAAAGAGCCTGTCCCCCTAACGCGGTGAATGCCTACCCAGGGAAGCACACCCACGCATTTCCGGCCTTGCTTGCTGCTGACAGACATTTCCGGCCTTGCTCGTGGCGAGTTTATGCGTCATCCCCCTTGTCGTCCGTTTTGAATCTGGGAAAAACTTTGCATTTATATTTGTCATCCGGCGCGAACTGGTTAAAGTACTAAGTCAAAGTAGAAGATTACAACATCTTAATGCTTACCTTCTGGTTCCAACCAAATCTGGTGCAACTTATCCGCGCCAAACCTGAAAATTTTGGACTCAATTGACGGGCAGTACCTTTAATAAACAAAATGAGAACGAAAATAAACAGACATCAATATAAAGAATTGCAGAACCAAGTAATCCGTGGATCTACAAAACAAATACTCAACTAATTTTCACACAGGTTTTGGCCAGTAATAAACACTAATGGAAATAGACCCTTTGCTTTTAGACGCCATGTTTGAGGCCTGTGTGGCTAGAAGGGACCAGGGGCCAATTTCATAAAGCTGCTAAGCAAAAAAAATTGCTTAGCACCAAAAATCTTGCTCATTAAAAACAGGTTTCCAGTCAAAATTATACATGTTTTTCATGCTAAGCAAAAAAACAGCTGATTATCAATCCAGAACAATAAAGATCAGGTGAAGATTTGGTCTGTAACCTTGTTTTTGCCAAAGACAAAATGTCATGCTAAGCAAATGTTTGTGCTTAGCAGCTCTATGAAATTGGGCCCTTGTTGTCAATGGCTATGGCTTTTTGTTGTATCTCGCCAGTGGCAAATAAGCTGTAGCCACAACACACTGACCTCGGCCCTGTCACTGTCTCTTTGATGTGCACGTTGAGATGTTTGTTGTCTACGATGAGTGGACCAATGCCGGGCGTGGTGTGGGTCAGGTGACAGATCACCTGATTTTCAGGCTGATGAAGAAAACAATTAAAAAAATTAAAAAAATTAAATAAAAAAATAAAAAAATAAAAATTTGCCAACATTCGAAATGTTTTGTGCATATCCAATAAGAAAATATTCGCGTAGTTTGAAAATGTTCACTTGAATGGAACTCACCCCGGTCACACAAATTATCAAAGATAAACAACTCATTTCAACACCAATTAGAAAAACCTGTAGTAATAATAATAAAAACACCAAGAGTGAAAAATTACACACTTCCGAACATAGGATGTGTTCCGCTTAACCAGTTCGCGTCGGTGAACTAAATTGTTTACGGAAATTCAAAACGGATGACAGATAAACACGTCACTAGCAGGGTCTTAAATATCTGTCAGCGACCAGCTCCCAGCAAGCGAGGCCGGGAATATCAGGGTGTGCTACCCAGAGAACCCGACCTGAACCCGTCCCGGATTGAGGTTCGTGAAAAACAATCCCGTGCCTGGGTCTGTTCAATGTCAAAATAATCCCGATACAAAGTGGTTAACGCGAGGAACTATAGCTCTAGGTAGCATTTCTAGTGCCTGTCACAACAAACTGAAATCACTGTTTCAAAGTCAGTTTCAAACCTCGCTTTACTCTTCCAAATTGTTGTCATGCCCACACCTTTATCGTCACCCTGTCGTTCATGAAGGAGAAGGGCGTCGGTCGGGCGTCACCCCCGTTCTTTTCTAGTCGGCTGTAGTCGATCGTCCGTCCATCCAGTCTGGGTGGAGTGCCTGCAAGCAATCATCGTTAGGAAAATATAACAATCACATTTTCATGTTCTCATACTATTAGGTAGTTTAGTTGATAGTTCTTGGGACAGCGTACTAATAATAATAATAATGTTAGTTCTTATATAGCGCTTTAGACTCCCACAATGTGGGAGTATCAAAGCGCTTTACATTATTACCCCGATCTTTGGGTTCATGAAACATTCCAAATACCATCTCAGCTCCCTGGGGAGTATACAGCTCGATGCTGCCATTTTGGCGCAAAGCAGCTAAATTCAACCACAATAACCATCTCTGCCCTCACAGGTTACTACATAACCTCAGAGGACAGAAGCACAACAGGCGAACAAGAGATCCTTTCAGTCTTCAGGCGTTCATCTCAGAGTAACCTATGCCAGTAGTTGAGGCAAAATTCTGAATCATTTCCATGAAAAATAACAAACAAAAAAGATTAAGAAACTAGCGTAGTTGTCCGTACCTGTCTTGAGCCTTCCTAGCGTGAATCCAGCATTCTCTAGCGTCTTTGCCAGACCTATCGTGGGTTCATCGTCCAAGCGACCTGCTGGCCGCTCATCAATCCCGATCTGAATCACACCCCTCAGAAAAGTTCCCGTAGTCAAAACTACCGCTCCGCTGTTCACGTACCTCCCGTCCTCTGTTCAAATTTGTTTTAATCGAAACAAAAAATATGCCTCAATGTATTTTTTAGTACAATTTATGTACAAAAGCGTCAACACACTAAGGATTACTTACCGAGTATTACACCGTGACATCCCTTTCTGGCAGTGGTACCTTCCCTCCCAGCTTGCACATCCCCTATGATCAGATCCTCTACTGGGGAAGCTTCCACTGTGAGATTAGGGGTGTTTAGTATCTCCTCTCGCATGTGTGTCTTGTACAAATCCCGGTCAAGTTGTGCCCGCAAACCCTGCCGGTACAAAAAGGTCAGAACTTCTTGTAAAAGTGATACTGAACTAACAAATGTTGCGAAATTAAATCATTCAAGTATTTCACAAATGAAAAAAGTTGTGTTCAATAAACACAAATGCCTCGCAATGACTTATTTAAAGGTAGTATACACCATTTGCAGATATCAAAAATATTTACTACCGAATTATTAAGAAATATCTTACTCATCTGAAAGTAAATAATGATTTTAGGCATCCAGCAAAATGATTGCGCTAGATATCCTGTAATTATTCTGAAAAATAGATTTTTATAAAGAAAAATTTGCGATCGCCGGACGGCGATCGCGAATAGCCTGCAAGATCATGCAAGCTTAAAAAAGTGAATATAAATTGAGCCACTGCAAACTGCTGAATGACTGGATTGACCGACGCACATACCAAGTTTAAAGTTCATATGTCAAGTCCTCAATTCATGGTGCACAGTCCAAATATGTCTATTGTTTTAACCATAATGACCTTTAACCTGTATGCATTGGATCTTAAATCAATAGGCTTCTACAGGACACCCAGACCGATGCACATACCAAGTTTGAAGATCATATGTCAAGTCCCATATCTATGGTGGTCCAACTATTTTTACCATAATGACCTTTAACCTGTATGCAATGGACCTTTAACCTGTATCAATAGGCTTTTACAGGACACCCAGGCCGACGCACATACCAAGTTTGAAGTTCATACGTCAAGTCATTCTCAAGAAAAAGAGTGATTCCTTACCCACACAGCAGGTCCTTTCCTCCTATTCAGTATCTTGAACTGAATCCCTGCCTTGTCTAGGGCGAGAAGAATAATATAAGCTGTTAACAAAATATCAAAATGCAGCCACATGCAAAAACATATTGTGTGAAAGACGGCGACAAAATGTAAGAAAGTCAAGGAACAACTTGTCTTGCACTTGAATACGATAAAACAGATTAAGAATTTTTTTTTTACAAAATATACATGGACAGTACCGCCCCAAACTGCCCTGCCTGTTACTCCCTGTGTTACCAGAAACTGCCCGAGCACACTATGAGTAATAAGCACAATGCAGTATAACGTAGTACAGTTTGAACCAGTTTCTATTCAATTCGGATACAGCGTTGACAAAAAGCCTATAATCGAACATTCTCTGAAAGCTAAGATATGATAATCCATGTACATGCACCTGCTATTCTAGCGCACAGTCCATCCAACGCGTCCACCTCTCTGACTAGGTGACCCTTGCCGATGCCTCCTAAAGATGGGTTACAAGACATCTCACCTGAAACAAACAAACAAACACCCCAACAAACCAACAAACCTGGGTTAACTCAGATTAGTCCTGGGTCGTTCGTTTAGCTCTGACGTTATACTCGGGGCTCACCTTGTGGAGCAGAGTCACTTGGTGGTATAAGTCACACACACGGGATGTTTATTGAAAGAAACGACCGGATAGTGTCCAAGTTCAAACGGACCAACAAAATTGTGACGTGTTTATTCGTCATCCGTTTTGAATCCAGGGAAAAACTGTGTGTGTATACACGGCATCCGACGTAACTGGTAAGCAAATACTTGTGCTTAGCAGCTCCACGAAATTGGCCCCCAAAATATCAGTATAGGCAAAACAAAAGTGTGTTTACGGTAACTTAACCGACCTGGATTTTTATTGCCCAAATTGCCGACCTCAAATTTGTCATTGTCGTTTTGCTAGTTAATAATTGTACATAAACACTAGTTTCAATTATTTGCCATGAACATAATATTTTTCCACTCTTAAAACACGTTTGAAATGAAAAAGAAAAATTTACAAAATACAATTATTCTCCTGCCTATATGGATTTTTTTATCAAACCGTTACTGTAAACACACAATTTATTTTGTTTGGCCCGATTTGGCCTGTGGTCCAGTGGTTACGGTGTTTGACTCCTGTGCGATGATACGTGGGTTCGAACCCTGGCAGGTAACATGGTGCTTGTGTTCTTGGGCAAGACACTTTGCTACAATTGCCTCTCTCCACCCAGGAGTAATGGGTACCTGTGAAGGTAGAGACCACATGCGCTGATCTTGAGCTGCTGCAGAAATGATTTTGTTCCTCAGTAAACAGGGATAATAATTGTAAAGCGCTTTGATACACCCACATTGTGGAAGTCTAAAGCGCTATAAGAACTAACATTAACATTATTTATGTAGTATCCGACAAACTCACCAATGGTTTCTATTTTGTGGGTGAGAAGCAGCGTCTTTGCACCAGTCCTAGCAGCGGCTGCGGCTGCCTCACAGCCTGCATGACCTCCACCGACCACCACCACATCATAATGGCAGTCAATGGAACTACGGCTAGCTAGTACAACCAAATCATCGAACAATGTAGTATCAGATTATCGACATGTTATTTGGACAGAATGTTGCAACCTGACGCTGTTTTTTTTTTTCCTCATATCATTTTAATGGAGGTCAATCAGTGCAAAGAAGTTGAAAAGAGATGAATCTGAGACTGAGAAACTTTTCCATTTTGCTTAGAAATGCTTAAATTTTTGTTCTCGACTCTCTATAGATTTTGTACACAACCGCTGAAGTAGCGTTAGGACTACAATCTTTCCCGTTATATAAGTAACGAATGTTTTTTTAGCGCAAAGGCAAAACAATGTCCTAAGGTGACACATGGAAATGTTGACGAGTGTTGTTGACGCATATTCATATAATTATATGCATGCTAACAATTTTATTATGATGGTATTCTTGGGTCAACTATAAAACTGAATGTTAAATACCTGAACCATTTGAGGAACAGCAATACCACTGCTTAAGAGTTTCCAATAACCTCCTCGTCTTCAGAAACGACTGCCTGTTCGGATGCCTTGCTACGATGCGACACAACATCACTGGGCTCCAAACTGAAACTGGGTCGATCTAAATATTAAACTGGAAGTGTTTTCATATCTTGTTATTCAATTCAATTGTTATTTACAATCTTTTGTTACTTTTTATTCTCGCGGTCGGTTTGACGTCGCAATTGGGCAAGCCGTGTGATAGAAACATGTGTTAAACCTCAAATTTTCCTCTTTGCGCTGTGCATATAACAATTTTATATAAACAATTTTCAAGGGCGATTGGTAATCTCCTGGATCTTCCGGATCTAATGTTAACGCTAGTCAGACAGTCGGACCTTCCCGGATCCTAAATAAAAACGTTTCACCTTCAATGAAATAAAAGAAATTGCATTTCAAAGTAGCCTTATTTTTTGGGGATAAGAGTTAGGCCCAGTATTCTTTGAATGGTTTAGGGTTAGGGAAGGTCCGAAGTCGAAGAAGAAAAAGGCACCCACTTCACTTCACTTCACTTTATTTTCCACATAAAAAATAAAACAAAGTGGCTATTTTTACGTGACCGTAACCTTACTATTTTTAAGTGATAACTGGTTCACGACACAGACAAGGGAAACTCAATACGCGCGGAACGTAAGAAGACTAACGGCGGTTGATAGCCATAATTCACCAAAATAAATGGATACAATCTCTAGTTAATTGTATACAGTCGCTAGTTCTTCGTAATCGTATGTATGACTTTTATACCTTTTTCTATTAAAACCAAAATTATTGGTTAATAATAATCTCATCTAGATAGGGTCTTATACTAGAAAAAGGTATAAAAGTCGTGTATCGATATACAAAAAACTAGGGACTGTAGTGTATACAATTAACTAGGGACTGCGCATGCGCAACCAGTGCCTGTTCTACTAACTTTATGCATAAAAGTAACTTTAATAATGTCCAAATGTTAAAAAGCGACAAGTATTACTTTTCAGTAACTTTATGCTAACAAATACTCGGACGACTGGCCTAAAACATATCTTACTTGGAAATCCAGTCTAGCGCCCTCTAACATCAGTGTTTTATATATGGGGCGATATGACAAGGGGCGAAGTGACAATACCGAATTAAACGATATAACGACAACGGGGCGATTGTAATGTAATAAAAAGTCATAGGCGAAGGGGGCGAATAAAGTGATAATATATTTCGTGTTTGTAAACTACGTCGTTGACAGATCAGAATGAGGAAACAACTGTATTCGCGATCAAATGAACTGTTTACTGCGTTTTTTTAACAAGAAAGTAGTATATATTGTCTAGATGAAAGCAGGTAGAATATCTTTGTCGAAGATGAAACCGTTTGCGTGTCGGCTCTACATATGTTTCATGTTGCAAGGTAGGCTACGTTTGCTGCATGGCCCCCCCCCCCCCCAAAATAAAAAAATAAAAAAAATTGGTAGCTTGGCCTCTCTCTGTACGTGTACGTTACGTCACGCGTGGTACGTGTAACTTAAAGGTAGAATACACCATTTTTACTACCGAATTATTAACAAATATCTTACTTATTTGAAAGTAAATAAATAAAATATTTGTTCCGAAAAATATAATTTTATAAAAGAAATTACGATCACCTGATGGCGATCGCGAAAAAACCCAAGAACAATAAGATTAAGAGCCACTGCCCAACGCCGGTTAAAAACGAATGCCGTTTTTCTTGCTTTTCTCAGCATCCATGATTGTAAAATTTCAGACAGGTCAGTTAAATGATAATTACTATAAAATTAAAAATACACCCCCCCCCCCCCCCCCCCCCCCCCCCCCCAAATCCACCAATCATGATATTGCCAATGGTGTATCCTACCTTTAAGTAGCGCGAGAGGGGAGGGGGGGGGGGGGGGGAATCGGTGCGGAGGAGGGGTTGGCGTGCTACCAACGTGGAAAAAACAATAACAAGCACATCATCATAAATCACAGTTTATTTATTTATTTATTTATTTCTTATTTACCCTGGGTGATCCATTCAGTTAGAAAAACTCACTGATCTCCCATGGATCCCAGCTTACACAAACTACTATAATACTGATAAAATACAATTATGAAATAGAATTAATTAAAATTCATTTAAAAATACTAAAAAAAACAGCAGCAATAAGAAACAGCAGATAAACAATACAATACAGTGTAAAAACATTACTCGATAGTGGATCGATTAACTGAACTGTTTAAGTTGTGTGACAAAGTGTTTAAAACTTGTTGAATGTGGAGATTTTAAATGTTGTGCCAAGTTGTTCCAAGCCTGGGCACCCCTGAATTTAAACGTCCTTTTCCCACTTTCCGTTCTAGGGTTAGGAAGAACCACATTGCCAACAGTGCTATTTCTAGTTCGATGACCATGTAATTCACTGACTGGAATAAAAACATCGCTAAGATAACTTGGAACATTGCCTGTTAGACATTTAAAAACCATGGTTTTAATATGAATATCTCTTCTTGTCTCTAGTGTTCCCCAACCTAGTTCACTACGTACAGCCATGGAGCTATAAAGAGAAGGAGTTCGAACGGCCCACCGCAATTTCCAAGGCAATTATCCGCCAATAATAGTGAAGCATGGATCTATTGTCTGGCCCACCGCAACCCTATAGAATTCCCCCTGCTGTGCAAACAGATTAACGACCAAGATAAGCCTAGCTGGGTCTTAGTATGCCGACTCCCACGCCACACATCCGTGCATAAAACCCGATTGCAGTTTATTTTATTAAAGTAGTGAACGTTGAAACAATCTAATTATCACATGTGCAGTAGCTTCACGTGTGTTTTTTATGCGCCATTTTTATTTCTGCATTCTGTACAAAAAACAGATTTTGCCAGGCTTTTCCGTTTCAAATTTGGACCATCTGTTGCCAAGTTACGATAAGTTATTTATCAAATCATCCTGAGAAAACTGGGGATTTATTTTATTAATATTAAAAAAGCATAAAATTCCCAAAAGATCAAACTTTTACAGGGTGTTGTGGATGATCTTCTCTGTCCGTTCGTGTATGGGGCTATAGTGTACGATGGTGTACGTAATTTTTACGTTGCAAAAAACATCGTTCATTTTCGCTCAAATCGTTAAATCCGACTCGGTGTAGTACCCTTGCTTTGCGTACGCCGCTCCCTTTTTGCCGACAATGCGCATGTGCAGATCAGCTCCACACATCTCACAATGCTTTCTTTGCGGTCGCAAGGACGTGCACGTAATGGCTGGTTTGCGGTTAATCTTAACAAATTTAACGAGCGCGGCGTGAGAGTTGGTTGTTTGATCTCCGGATCGTTCGAACTCCTTCTCTTCATAGCTCCATGGTACAGCTGATGCTGATGTTCTAGATGGGACTTTTAGAACAGTTAATTTTGGATAGCTAGCGACGTGACTTATTACGTCCAAGTATCTTGTGATGCACTTTTGTGACAGACTTGACTCCAATTCTAAAAGTACCAAAAATACAAACTGGATCTTCAAAGTTATGATAATGAAGAAATACCTATGAAACTCACACATTTTGGTTTAATAACTCATTAACTGATCTTTTTGTTAAACAGTTCTTGCGACCAATGCCTTACCTGAGCTTCCTAGCAGCTCAACAAACCGAACCGAAGCTCCTCCTGAGTCTGACCTAAACAGCTGGGATGTACCTCACACAGGTAATTCTATTGCAGTATTTACATTATTTGTTAAAGTTAGTACACTTGTTGACATTCAGTCTGGGTCCATATAATACATGTATATCAATCTGAAATATAATATATAAAATCTGAAGATTCTTCCGTCCAGCTCCAGAGATTTGGGAAGATTTAGAAAAAATAACAAAGATAGAACCCAGCTGCTGTTACTTGTTTTTCAATTGACGCCATTGCACAATTGATGGTAAGCACAACAATTTGCCTAGTATCAAAATTCTCCCTTGGCAAAAACAGGTTTACAAACGAATATTCCGAGGAAATGACATTGACAGAGGAATGCTACATATGTCATTTGGATAGCTTGAGATGTCTAATAAATCGTCTTGGTTTCCTGACTCGTCTTGGTTCGCTGATTGTCTTGATTCCCTGACACATCTTGGTTCCCTGACTCGTCTTGGTTCCCTGACTTGTCTTGGTTCCCTGACTCGTCTTGGTTCCCTGACTCGTCTTGGTTCCCTGACTCATCTTCTATCACGTCCACAGGTGCAGTGTGCAGAGATGACTGGACCCTCTATGACACCACCCGAACCTGTTTCCGGTCCTACACCCTAAAGTTCGTCCAACAGAGCGCCCTGGACTACTGTTCCACTACGGGCAGTAGTCTGGCCCCGCTCTCCCTGCGTCAGCTCCACTACCTGGCCATCACTGCCCTCGTGGGCCAGACCGGCAAGACGTGGTGGCTCGGGTACGAGATGCGGCGCATAGACGATCCGCTGACAAACTCCAGCGAGTGGATGCTGGTGGACCTGTCTGGCAGGGAAGCCGATGTGAGCTGGATGGGGTTGGAAGTCCCCGGTGAGGAGGAGTGGATGGAGGAAGACAAGCTGTGCGTGGTCATGGCACTGCAACGAGTCAGGGCAAAGATGGAGTTGAATCCGTGGGAGATTCGGCTCCGGCCCTGCACAGAACGATCAGGATTCTTATGTTCACAAGGTGAGTCGATTTAAATTCTCCCAGATTATTGACAATCTATCGGGAGGTTTTGGAAGAGTTTTGTAGGATTGAGGAAACTACAGCCTAGGCACCGTCGGAGAATGTTCCAATGACCAGGGCCCACTTTCATGGCTCTGCTTTACCGTAAGGCATAAAAAAATTAATGTTATGTTGGCGTAACGGGCCCAAAAAAATAGGGTAGGTAGGTAGGGATTTTTTATTTTTTTTTCCTAGCAATGAAAATGATATGTTTTCTAATTGTTTAAGCCGGTAGTGATACACGATAGCGTGTCCAGGTTCAATATATACACAATCCACACACACAACAATGAGAAACGGTCAGAAATGGTTTCAAACGTATTTATAACTAGATTATCATGTATATAGATTTTAATCATTAAATTTCGTCCCTTGAAAAAAAAAAAATCCAGGGTCGGCCGTATTTTTAGGGTCGGTCGGGTTACACCAACATAACATTTTTTGTTTTAATGCCTAAGCGTATTTTACGGGTTAGCGGGTAGTTTTGGCTTCTGCGCATGCGTACATCTTGTAACTAAGGATTATGTGCTTTTAGGGTAAGCGCATAATTTTTTCTGTAAGCACAAATTGCTGATCGTAAGCGCGATATTCTGTGGTTAGCAGAGCCATAAAATTGGGCCCGGAACCCAATCATGTTATAGTATTGATTTGTTATTGTTTTGAACAGTTTTCCACATAATTTATTTTTTTAAGCGTATGCACTTTGGTCAACGGCGTTTAACGGATCTGCTACTTAACTTTTTTAATTGGTGCCAAGTACATTCAGCCACGAGTCGAGGTCTCTTAAAGTATCTGACGTTAGTCTCAATTTAAGGCATTGCTTTCTGTTTTTCTATAATTTGAGGGGTCTCTCGCTTTTTTTTTATTCCTCAAAAAAGATGCCGAACTGGTCTGCATTGACCGCAACGGCAAAAAGGTCGAGGAAGGTGGTGACTACATTCCCCCTGGCCACGATGCCTGTGCCTCTTGTCGCTGCCTTCAAGGGCTGCCAGAAATGTGCATGATTACCATGTGCGCTAAGCCACACTGTGAGCTGTACCGCCCTAATCCCGAGGAGTGCTGTCAGTACATATGCTCAGATGGTGGGGACGGAGACGACAAAGGCTGTAAGATTGTTATTTATTTACAACCATCTTTATTGAGGGTAACCCATCCAGCAGAAGCTGATCATTTGGGGCCCTCAGTATAGAGAAGACAATGAGAAGAAGGTACAGTTTTAGAGGTGGGAAGAAAACCCCAGAAGAATATCCTGGGGAAAACCCACGAAGTCAGGCAGGGACTGAAAATCCAATCCACAAATTGGTCCAGGTGGAGTTCGAACTCGGGTCATAGTGGTGGAAGGCGAGGAAAGAACCGCTACGCCAACCTGACTCCTGAGATCACGTTTGCTTTTAGTTTAACCTAAGAGGATTCCAAAGACCTTGCCAAGTAAAAGAAACAAGGATTTTGACGTAGTTAGAGGCGTGCATTTACTGCCTGTACATAAACTGGGTAACCGATCAGGCCTCGAAATAGTACTAGGCCGGCGTACAAAGTCTAGCGAAAACTGCTCCGGGCTACCCAGACCCACTTCCTTGGTTCCCCAGTGGGATAGTGAAAAATTCAGTAACCTACCTGTAAAGGTTTAGATCAAAATACATGTAAAATTGTCTTTTTGTGTATTAAATAAATATCGGATCAAAAAAAACAGAATTTATACTTTTGTTTGTGTTTTTCGGCATGATTATCGATAGCCTGGGAGCGCTCGATCCACGCGTGCATGCAGTGCACTGCGATCTCACGAACATAGTAGACTGGTGGGCTTCAGTGAGATTAGTCTAGTATAAACTATGGCGCAGGGTACCACACAATGTATATGTGCACTATTCTCTTTCACATCGTTCAGCCTTTCTTACCATAACGGCCCACTGCGTAGCTGTATAGAGTATGAGCGTTCTGCCGTGTCACTAGTAGTAGCTTCTGATACAGAGTCTGTTCAGAACAGCGCCCTCTGTGTACGTTACTACGGATGTACGTACGTGTACGTGCGCGCCGAATGAATAGTTTTGTGCATTGTGCATACGGGCTAGCAAAAATGTAAACGGGCTAGTAAAATCTGCAGTTTGTTAGCCCGGTGGGCTACCCAGGAAAAAAGGTTAGCACAAGGCCTGCCGATTGGAAATGACACGGGTACCTGGGTACCTGTTAAACAAACCCAACCCTAAAATTCAAATCTCAGAAGTTGCGGTTCAGATTGTTCGTGAAGGTCCGCTCGATAATACTATCCTATTAGTATATTTGTAAAGTTTATATGTATACAATGAACTTGGTAACTGTAAACTGTCAACTTTTGCGGTGTCACTCACGTGGAATTATTATTTTCCTATTTAGCCTGGTTTCTTCTTTTAAAAGTTTCCCACAAATTCTAATCAAAATTTTTCGTTTTTATTGCCTGTGAAGTTACCAAGTAATTTGTAAAGTTGGTTACGGGTACCGGATCCCATAATCTGGAATCGGTTCCTGACATCAACGTTCGGGCACTCGGGTACCCGGCTCCGATGCCAGCTCCAGCCAGACACAATCGCTTTTTCACCAAACAGGAATGCCCTTCTACAATGGGTGTCTGATCTTTTTTTATAATTTCTCATTCTGTTTAATTCCTCAGTGAATGTCTCGGACAACATGCGCTGGGTCCTGACCATGCTGACGTCTTTTATCCTCCTGGGTATGATGTTGTTCATGGTGTATCGCATGAGGCAAAAACGAATGGCCTACCTGCGATATCGTAAGTACAGCAAGATCAATCCGTGTCTAAAAAGTGGTTCCTGACGTTTGGGCTCAACCAGATTTCTTATAGTTTAGTTTTTAAAAAGTCTCCAATAAATAGGCCTCAATAAAAACAGTTAGTCTACAAAAATTGGCATCTGACAATAAAAACACAACTTGTTCTCTTTGATTAAAATGATATCACATTCACATGATATCGTATATGATATCGTATATATTTGAAACTACATCGCATATTTGGTATATTCAAGACCGCCATTATGTAAACAGTGCGTTCAAGAGTACCTTTCCAATGGTACCCCAACACCTCCACCATCACTACCACCAACTTTCTGTCCGAAACCGTTCAAAGGTTTAGACATTGTGGTAATTATCAGAGTTGTTGTCGAGTCCCTGCAAGTCCTTTCACAAGTCCTTTCGTGAAGCCAGTCACAAGTCCCTTCATAAAGGCAATCACAAGTAACTAGATGAACAATGACAAAGGAATGCTTTTGTCCAAGCAGATTTGAATAGCTTGTGATTTGAATTAGAACTGATGGACTTGTGATGGACTTGTGATGGACTTGTGATGGACTTGCAGGGACTTGCAGGGACTTGCAGGGACTTACAGGGACTTACAGGGACTTGCAGGGACTTTTGATGGACTTGACTACATCCCTGGTAATTATATTCTATTGTTTGAGGGATTTTTGATGTCTGTGATTTGTGTTTTGTGCTTGTAGGAGCCCAGCAGATGAGAGAAGGTAGCATGACTGACTTTGAGCCTGGCTCAGGCCCGCCGCCTCCCCCTAATCTGGATGACATCGATGGAGCAGGCTACAGGGAACCCCCACCCCCATACTCGTAAGTTGAATGGGACTTTCTGAAGATATTTAATGTGGAAAATATCATCTTTTAGCATGAACACACCCAGTTTGGAAATTCAGCACGGGCGGCTTGTGCGTAAAGCGCTCGCCTCTCACCAATGTAGCCCGGGTTCGATTTGCGGCCCGGACCATATGCGAGTAGAGTTGTGCGTTGGTTCTCTCCTGTTTCACGAGGGTTTTTCTCCGGGTCCTCCGGTTTTCCTCCTTCTGGAAAAATCAAACACTTTCGATCTCAGGCTGTGCTCCGTAGTCATATACGAGTCGATATGGCCGGCTGTCATAGGCGCCTTTACGTGCCAGCGACTCGACTACGTTGTAGCCACATCCTTTGCAATTCAGCACCTGAGGGCCTCCATGGAAAGCAGTGCTTGGAGTTTACCCTCATTAAATATGACATAAATAAAATAAAGCAAATTTTACATTCTTTATCAACTTGTCTTAAATTGACAGCCGGTATTTTTTTCTCTTCTTCAGACATGTTTATAGAGTAAAATTTGCAGTTAAGTTTATTTGTACGAGTAGCAATTTTTTGTCCTAATGTGCTACGCCAACAATTCTCCAAATGCAAAACCAAATGGAGTGCTGTGGCCTCGTGGTCTGGAGCATTCAATTCGCGGTCTGCGGGTAATTCTGCAGGTCGTGGGTTCGAGTCCAGCCTAGGGTTACGGTGTGTGTGCGCTCTTGGGCAAAGTACTTTGTCACTCATTGCTTCACTCCACCCAGGAGTAAATAGAGTACCTGTGAGGGCAGAGATGCACCATAACTCCAGGCTGGACTCGAACCTATAACCCGCAGAACTACTCGCTGAATACCATTTCAGTGCTCTAAATTGACAAAAGTACACCATCCCGATTGTCTTAAGTATGATATTGCAAAGTTATGTTGGTGTTAGGATTTTCAAATTTTTGTATATTTTATTGATTTATCAGGTTCATAAAAGACGACCAACACCTTCCGACTGACCTGCCCCCACCGTATATTTCCACGGTTACCTTGCCGATGGACGTCAACCGTAACCGGGACAGACGAAACGTCTTTCAACAAGATAGCGATGCAGTAGCCCTACTAGATGGTTCCATGAGCTCAGAGCCGAACACCCCTACACTTGTAACAGGTGGGTTGCAGGAACTAGACCCATTAACTTCTACATTGTTTAGACACAAAGGCTGTTTTTCAAACCTTGGCTTCAGCTTCGGACACACTGCCTGTGCCAGTTCTGAAACCTTAGTGCCTTGTCGGTGATAAAAACAATTAGAAACATTTGAAGGTAGAATGAACAGTTTGTCATCTGTGTGTTGTTAGAAAAAAAACACTTTCTGCTCTTACATTTTTGTTTTTAATAAGTTTGCTGCCTCTTTTGTGTTTTTTGTTTTAAAGGTGTTCCAGCTCTCCTACCTAGCCCCCCTGCGTACACAAGCATTACTGAAAACAGCACCGCGTCATCCCCGCAGACAGATCAGTGCACCCCAGGGGGAGGGAGCGTGACTGCCGGAATACCCGCACAACCGACCATTCTGCCCTCGATCAACACAATAGTTTGAGCATGTGCACAAGTTAAGTTGACCCTTCAGAATAAGCCAAACCCTCTGTTGGCAAATTGTCCTACTCCATTTACCTATAGAGTTTAAATATTAAAACAAAAATTCACCCCATTTTATTTTGATCGGTCGTAGCACAAAATCAGCTATTGTGACTTGTTTCGTTGGAGCGCGTCACAAAATAAATGTTTCGGTCCTCAGATTTATTTGACTTACATATTTTGTAAATTCGTAAACGTTGAGCTTCACGACTTCAAATTCAATTTGCATTTGCATAAATTATGAACTGGCCTTTGTTTGTATCTCTACATGTTTGAGCAGGTCCTATTTTTAAGTGTAATTTATTCTCAACTTACATGTAAAAAGACGCATGAAAATCCAACATTGGCACTTTACAAAGGATTTGATGATGAATACACATAGTTAGAAAGTGCAATTTGCTTACTGCACGAGGCAGGTTTCCATCAAATTAAACCCCCCAAAAAGGGGCGTTAAAATGCCCCATTGTACAAATAAATCAGTTTTTTTGTAATTTTGGGCTTTCACTGCCAGAAATGTCTTGTGCAGATGTTTTAAGATTTCAAAGTTAGTTTGATTTTTCATGGCAAGTTGCCAAAAGCCTCATTATTATTTTTCAAGAAACTGCAAATAGAACATTTGACAGTTGATGCTTTGTGGTTAGTTGGTGTTAAAGGTAGGATACACCATTGTTAACTGTTTAAGTTGTCTGGAATGGGTGAATTTGAGGGGTTGTATTTCATAGTAAATATCGTTTAACTGACCTGTCCGAAGTTTTACAATCATGGTTGCTGAGAAAAGCAAGAAAAACAACGTTTTCAACGGTTTTTTTTGCGATCGCTGTCCGGCCATCATGAATTTTAGTTTATACAATTCAATTTTTTCGGAAAAATTACAGAATATTATCTAGCGCAATCATTTTTGCTGGATGCCTACAATCATTATTAAGTTTCAAATAAGTAAGATATTTCTTAATAATTTGGTAGTGAATTGTTTTGATATCTGCAAATGGTGTATCCTACATTCCATATGTTTGTGGTTCGAGCATGTACCCATGAGCATATTGAACAAGGGTCAAGTAAAAATGTAAATAATCCTGTTTTGTTTGCCGGCATTTTGTCATTTTCTGTGTTTTGGGGCATTGCATTCATACACTTCAGTTGTATTGCTTTTTATTATTGTACTCATGATGAACTACAAAGTGTTTCTCTAAGTTAACTATTTGTATTTGTAAATAAATTCGTTATGTAGATGTTAGCAATAATGGCCACAGTAATAAAAACAAAAATCAACCAATAATCTTTTCAGTTCGCGCCGGATGACGAATATAAACGCAAAAATTTCCCCAAATTCAAAACGGATGACGAATATATACGCCAAGTTCAAGTTCGGAAATATATGTCAGCAGCGCGCAAGGCCGGAAATGCGTGGGTGTGCTACCCAGCACTATAGGCCTGAACACGCTTCGGATCGAGTTTCGTTAAAAATAATCCCGCCCGTCGGCTCGGCGATGTTAAAATAATCCCGGCGCGAACTGGTTAAGTAACTGGTCATGAAGTTGTTATATTTTAAATGACGATTGTGTACATAATTGATCTGGTTGTTGAATGGGAATAAGTCTTTACTGCTGGTAACTATATTTTGTACACCTGTAGATTGTATATTTGTATGAGTGTCGAGAAGAAATTGTTTTAGTTACACTTAGTGGGGATAATTGTTCAACTCTTTTTCCGTCTCATCTCTTGCTTCATATGCAAAAATTGTTGGACTCTGTGGCGGTATGCCTATTAACCCAATTTAAAGGACAATTGTGACCTTGCACCACGAAATGGGTGGAAAGTCGCAAAATAACAAAATTGCAAAATTGACATTGTTTGACATTTCTAGAAAGAAGACGTCCTAAGCTTTTAAATGATGTATTGTGTGTTGCTGTAGCTTATTCCTAGGCGCCGCTATACTCTCTTGAAATTGCTGAAGTCATGCTCCCTTGTTTTAAGAAAACGGAGTTCAAAGTCTGTTAACCGTGCCAACTATACTATCACTCGGTGCAATTTAGCCACCAAAAACACACTTTAGAGTTTTAATTGAGCTATAAAAAGTTGGGATATGATAAAGAAGGGTTGTTTGTATGTAAAAACGTTAACAACTCGAAACCGACCTCCCACTTGAAAAATAGACGTTTCGGCCAATAACTCGTTTTGGCCATGTGCGACTTTCCGCTCATTTCGTGGTGCCAGGTCACAATTAGTTTGAGGGTACAGATTCTAACAAAACATTTTGATGGCTCGATTAGGTTTTAACTTGTGATAAAATACAATTATAGTGCCCCTCCTATCTGAATCATCCAATCATTTTGTCGAAATGTAGATAAATATTTTCATGTAGATTTAGATTAACTAACTTTATATCGATGATGTATATTTATGGTTTAATGAAAACAAATTCAAATTATTAAGCTGTACAGTGCTTTTTGTAATTGTGGTGTTAGGTCATTAGACATGTACATAATTTAATTAATATGTGACCCACTTCACACTAAAAGGGTATTATGGTGCAAACAAATTGAAATTGAGTTATATACATGGTTGGAACGCCCACAATGCAAGCTCTTTTGTTTTGGTTTATAATAGAGCTCTATAGCCCCTCCTTTTCTGGAGATATGACACGTTTGCATATTGATTACTTCCTTGGAGATCAAATTACACAACTGAGAAAACGGGCTTTGAAATACCTGGCTCTTTTGTAGAACAGAACGATGTACACAAAATTTCATCAAAATCGACATTTCTGTGAACGAAACCTGAAACATTAGGTTTCAATGATGTTATGACCAAAAAAAAATCACATTTTGACCAGATTTTCACCTTCCTAATGTTGAGCGAGCCATTACATGATAATGCACAGCGTGACTTAATACCCTTTTTTATGGAGCCGGTCACATATTAGGAATTATTAATGGGTAAAAAATGGTCCATATTTTCCTACTGGCTGTTGCATTTTGCCATAAATAAGCTCATCTTTGTGATGGTTTTTGCCTGTCCAATTTTCAAAAATTATTTGCGAATTATTGATCAGTAACCCATGTAGAACCTTAAAGAGATCGTATACGTTTGGTAATTACTCCACAAATTAAAGGCAATACAAACTTACTTGGTAAGAAGTACAGCAGCTTTGGATAATGCATTTTAAGAAACTTTTCACTTTGAAGTACTGCGTTTATGGAAAAAGATCCCCAAAAATTTGAATCTGAGAAGCATTACTGCAGTGACGTTTCTCAGATTGTGTATTCCAATGCAGATTATTCTTCCTGCGTGTACATAACCGCTCCAGATTTTTCGGCAATATCTCAAAATCGCTACCACCTTTTGAAATGAAATTTTTACAGGTTAATTTTATGGTATATATCTATAACTATATAGGATTGAAACGAACAGTGGGATCCAATTACCAAACGTACACGATCCTTTTAACCAGAATATGATGTGCTTAGAAAATAGAATTCTTAAATGTTTAAAAGATTACTAATTTTTTTGAAAATTAGTAATCAAACAAAAGTAAATCACTTCAATTTGTGCTTTATACAAAATACACGAATGTCATCTAGGGGTCATGACCTTCAGGCATGTTTCCAAGTCTGGTGTACAACTGACAAATAGTAAACACGTACTAAACTTTTAAGTATATGTATCGCATCCTATGCGTATTTACAGCCGTCATTTTATTACAACACAGTTATATATTAGTTCATCAAATTAACCTTTGACCTGAGACAATTCTGTTAAATGTTTACTCCAATGATATTTACAACATGGTTGCTCATTAAAATTCTCTCTAAAAATTTGTAAATTTATTTGTTATTATAAACTTGAAACACTGTTATTAGTACCCTGGGCAATAAAATACGACATTTTCTGATTTACAATGTGCAGGCTTAAATCTGTTTTCAGTTCAGTGGAAAAGAATCGACCAGAAATAATATGATAGTTAGTGTTCAGGAGCCAATTCCGTGAAAGCATTCTAAGCCTAGTTGGTTGCTAACTTCCTTTCTATCTCTAGTTCCTTGCTAAATCTATTCCATAAAATCATTATATGCTTAGCAAGGTTCCTAGTTGCTTGCTAACATTAGAATAGGTTTAAGGTATGTCTAAATCCTTAGCACCATTCTAAGTCACTTTCAATCTTTTATCTTTTGGGAATTTGTATTTACATCCTTATGCGCAGAGTCAAGGATAACCTTAAACTCCTCATAGCGTTCTGCGCAAGGAACAGATTTTCCTGAGTCGAGTAATTAGGCTTCTTTCCCCTTTTTGGAGTTGAAACACCCTCTGAATTAGCCATTTCTGAAACATGTGCTCAGGCCATACAAATGTACATACCCTAAATAGGGTACAGAGGAATGCATTGACAATAAAACCCACAGCATGACCTGATTTGAACTCTTTTCCTATTGTTAACTCAAACTGACCATGTACTTTGGCGATTATGCAAACCCCACACCATTCTAGCAAGCTGCAAGCAAGCAACTAGTAAGAATTTTTCATAGAATGGTGTTATGGAATGCGATTTAGTTGATTGCTAGCAAGCAACCAACTAGGCATTTGGAATCTTGCTAAAACCTAGTAATATACTAAGTTAGAATGCTTCTATGGAATTGGGCCCTGGTCAATATTTTCTAGCCTGATAAGCTTTTCTTTAATGTCGGGCGCTGTGAGCTTGGTATAGCGCGGTATAAATATTTTGTATTAGCTGTGAAATTGTAAAAGATCAAACATAATTTTTAAAAAAATCAATAAATCCTCATTTGATATTGGAACATGAAGACAAATATATATACATGCATAGAAATACTTTAATCTAAAAGGCTATGCCTATTGCTTATTATCAGAATTGTATTCAAGTCCCCACAAGTCCAGTCACAAAGCCGGTTGCAAGTAAAGGACGAATAATGAAAAAGAAATGATTTTGTAACCATTCACTTTTATAATAGCTAGTGACTTGACTTGAGACTAAAGGACTTTTGATGGACTTGAAGAGACTCGAATACAACGCTACTCGTTAAATTTTTGTTCAATGGTACCACTCTCACACAATTATAAAAAAATATTTGTTTAAGGACAAGTCTAATCCAAAGCCTCCATGTGTCATTAAATCATAATATATCTGAATATAAAGAAAGTTTTTCAATGAAATTAAACATAAAAGGAAACCCGTACATTGCAAAGCAATTACAATCTGGTTTTGAGCTGTAAAAAAATAAGATGAGTCACATTGTAGAAAATTTCTAAATATTAACCAGTTTACGCCGGATGACGTATATAAGCGCAAAAATTTCCCCAAATTCAAAACGGATGACGCATAAACACGCCAAGTTCAAGTTCGGAAATGTATGTCAGCAGCAAGCAAGGCCGGAAATGCGTGGGTGTGCTTCCCAGCACTATCAGCCTGAACCCGCTTCGGATCGAGTTTCGTTAAAAATAATCCCGCCCCTCGGCTCGGCGATGTTAAAATAATCCCGGCGCGAACTGGTTAATGAACAAATTATGCATTTTTTTTGTTACTATTTAACATCCTGTCGCATCTTTAAAAATCATATAGACTGCAAATTGTAAAACTAATGCAAACAACTTTTACTGTTCAAGAGGGGGAGTTTTCAAAACAAGAAATATACATGTTGTAATACTGATACAGTTAATGTGTGAGAAACTTTTGACTCGCCCGGGTTCGAATACCGTCTGGGCCAAAATGCGGATTGGGTTTTCAGTCCCTGCCCGATTCCGTGGGTTTTCCCCAGGATATTATTCTGGGGTTTTCCTCCCATCTCTAAAACTTGTACTTCTTCACATTGTCTTCTCTCTGCAGGTTTCTTAAGGAATGCCAGTGTCGAACACTTTTGCCAATAATTCTTATAATTCAAATAATAGAGTAATCATAAAAACTTATCTGGAAAAAACCTATTCACTGCGCTGATAATAATTTGTAGTGCTTATAAAGCACTTTATCACCAACGATATCAAAGCGCTTCACAATAATCAGCACATCACCTCTCAATAAAAAAAAGAAATACAAACGATTTATTCATCGAGTTGAAAAGCAGCTTTCTGCAGATCGGTGTTCACGGATGCGTGAACCTCGCCTACCACCTTAAAGTACCAGGAATATACTTGTCGATGAGAGTCTGGTAATACGGCCGAAGGCTTTCTAGATCCGGCAACTCATCACACTTGGAGTACAGGTCAAATTGGCTATTGGGCAAACGGGAAGAACAACTTCATAAATCTACTTTTCCCCAATACAGGGTGGCCCAACTCCACCAAGAAAAATGATACTAAGAAATCCCGATTTGGTCCAGATTCAGACCCTATTTTGATATAATTTTTCTTCCAGAAAGACCTGTCTGTACCCAATTTGGCCATATTGTGTGGCGGAAGCACGCTTTGGTTTTATTGGGTTTTTGTTTGTTTGGGCACCCTGTATAGCAATGAAGTTTAATCTTGCTATTTTACGGACAAGATGTCAATAAAATACTATTATATACTATGGCACGAGGACACAAATTTTGTTGAAAACTGGGGTCAAATTTTGAACTTGATAACAAAGATGGAATTGGCACAACCCTCTAACCTCCTTAATCTTTCAAAATCCACCAGGAGCTTGGTGGATTTTGCAGGATTAGGAGAGAGGAAAATTCCAGCACCATTTAGTTTTGTACGGGGCCCGACGCCCCTTTTGAAAAATTATCTGCAAAGACTTGATGTGCTTTTCACTACAACTTGGGATTAATGTGGCATACAACTAGAGCGATTAAGTAAGGGTTCAGACAGGCGTTCCACAGTAGCGCCGAACCAAATTGATATCAAGTCGCTCCTGAGTCGCTCTAACAACTCCAGCAATCCATCGTTCGCCATCTGGCACGCCTTGTCGCCTTTATTCATTTTAGACGTCGGTCTCAATTCACTCATTTGGTTTGGCGTGACTGTGAAACACCTGTCTGAACCGAGCGTTACTCACTTGAATTCTTTGACCCATGTCAGCATTTCTTTGTCCTTGTTGTTGCATATGTGCATGTAGTCAACACCGGTGTGCCAGGGGTAGAAAGAATGATAGCGAATCATGTACATTGCCTGTCAACAATTAAAAAGTGGCTGCTTAAACAATAGTTTTCTATACCAAAGATCCCACAACGTTTTACAATTATTAGCCCTAATCAGTTACGAGCAAGGCCGGAAATATTGGTCACTGACCCGCTCGCAGCGAGAAAGGCCTGGAAATATCAGGGTGTGCTACCCACAGCAGCCTGAACCTGTCTCGAATCGAGGTTCGTAAAAAAACAATCCCGAGCCTGGGCCCAGTCAATGTCAAAATAATCCTGGCGTGAACTGGTTAAACTGTCCAATCGTTTGAAATATATAATTATTTTCCTTCTAGTACGATTATTTACCTCTTCTGGAAGCATGCAGTTGTTTTCAATTAGCACCTTGTACAAGTACTCTGTGAAATGACATTCAGGACATGAATTAGCACACATTACTGGTGAAACGCATACGGGCCGCACCATACGCACGCGGCAATTTTTGAAGCAGATAAAACACCCCATAATTTATTCATGATTACTCTTTCCATTATGACTGGACGTAAATAATACGTCGGTTAGATAAAGCACATTGTGCTTTAATTTTTCGTTTTCTGTAGCCCACACCTTGAGTGGCCTTTAGGCCTTGTGATGCCATGGGCAATTTCCAGTATATATAAAAACAAATTCTGAAGCAAAAATTGCAAACCTACCATCGTGACCCCATGACATCATCACGTTGTCCAAACCACAGTTTTCTTCATAAATGCCAAACTTTGAGCTGAGGAAATTTACAAAAAAAGGGGTTAGTTTCAGACCCCCGGGACAAAGCCACTAACATGGAAGCATAGACCTGTAATACTGATAATACTAGCCAAGTGATTTGGACTCCCACCCAGAAACCCCACCCAGAAACCCCACCCAGAAAACCCCACCCAGAAAACCCCACCCAGAAAACCCCACCCAGAAAACCCCACCCAGAAAACCCCACCCAGAAAACCCCACCCAGAAAACCCCACCCAGAAAACCCCACCCAGAAAACCCCACCCAGAAAACCCCACCCAGAAAACCCCACCCAGAAAACCCCACCCAGAAAACCCCACCCAGAAAACCCCACCCAGAAAACCCCACCCAGAAAACCCCACCCAGAAAACCCCACCCAGAAAACCCCACCCAGAAAACCCCACCCAGAAAACCCCACCCAGAAAACCCCACCCAGAAAACCCCACCCAGAAAACCCCACCCAGAAAACCCCACCCAGAAAACCCCACCCAGAAAACCCCACCCAGAAAACCCCACCCAGAAAACCCCACCCAGAAAACCCCACCCAGAAAACCCCACCCAGAAAACCCCACCCAGAAAACACCACCCAGAAAACACCACCCAGAAAACACCACCCAGAAAACACCACCCAGAAAACACCACCCAGAAAACACCACCCAGAAAACACCACCCAGAAAACACCACCCAGAAAACACCACCCAGAAAACACCACCCAGAAAACACCACCCAGAAAACACCACCCAGAAAACACCACCCAGAAAACACCACCCAGAAAACACCACCCACAAAACACCACCCAGAAAACACCACCCAGAAAACACCACCCACAAAACACCACCCAGAAAACACCACCCACAAAACACCACCCACAAAACACCACCCAGAAAACACCACCCAGAAAACACCACCCAGAAAACACCACCCAGAAAACACCACCCAGAAAACACCCAGAAACCACACCCAGAAACCACACCCAGAAACCACACCCAGAAACATCACCCAGAAACATTAGTCACTTACTTGTAGGCGGGGTTATTCATATCAGGGTTGTCCACAAAGCTGGTTTTTCTGTAGACGATGGAGTCAGCAAAGGCACATCCAACGACAAACGTATCGCCAACGACAGACCACTATTAAAAAATTGAGGTGACATTCAATCACGATTTGCTACTTGTCAAAATATTGCAAGAATCAAGTGTTTTGCTGGTAAATTGAAGACAACGGTATATTTTTAAGGATTACATTAACCCTAATTCTTCTCAATCCTGCAAAATCCTTTTTGATTTGGACGATTTCAGAGGATGGAGGCTGAATGGTAAAAAGTGCCAGTTGATTATGGAAGATACATTGGGTCCTGAGCTCGGAGGCTGTACCCGGTTGTTTATTAATGTCATTGGCACTGACTGAACCTATAACATTGATTGTTATAGGACTGAGGCCGGCAATGCATGGTCACCCCTCCACTAAACAAATTCAAGAAATAACAGAGGATTTTAGTGGATTGAGGCTGAATTCCATTTTTACAAGGTGGCACTTGGAGGATTTTGCAGGATTGAGGATGGTTCTTAACCAGAGGTCCTAGAGGGTTAGGGGTGAATAAAAAACAAACTGTCGGGCGTTTTAAGTGACTTTCAAATCATTGTCATCATCTCCGGGGCGCATACTGCGCACATAGATAGCAGGGATATGTAGTCGAGTCCAACACAAGTCCCTGCAAGTCCCTGTAAGTCCCTGTAAGTCCCTGCAAGTCCATCACAAGTCCTTATCAGTTCCAATTCAAATCACAAGCTATTCAAATCAGCTTTGACAAAAGCATTCCTTTGTCATTGTTCATCCAGTTACTTGTGACTGCCTTTATGAAGGGACTTGTGACTGGCTTCACGAAAGGACTTGTGAACGGACTTGCAGGGACTCGACTACAACCCTAATAGATAGTCAATTTATTTCTACCTGTGGTTCGCCCCACGCTGCCATCACCTTCCCCAAGTCATGAATAAGCCCTGTCAGAATCATCCACTCTGTGGAAAAATTTAGAAATTAACCTTAACCCTTCCGCAGCAACTAAATGCAGCAGGTGGACCTGATGGATCTCTGGCACTGAGCAAGGTTGACACTTTGACAAACGATGCAACCTGGTGTGGAAGGCAACTCACAGAATACACCTTGGGGTCAGGGTTAAAAGGATCGTATACGTTTGGCAAGTACTCCAAAAATTAATGGCATTAAAAAAACTTACTTGGTAAGAAGTACAGCAGCTTTGGATAGTATAATGCATTTTTAGAAACAGTTCACTTCGAAGTAGTGCGCTTATGGAAAAAGATATCACTTTTTATCCCCAATATTTTTAATATGAGAAGCGTGACTGCAGTGACATTTCTCAGATTGTGTATTCCAATGCAGATTATTCTTCCTGTGTGGATATAACCGCTCCAGATTTTCGGCAATATCTCAAAATCGCTACCCCCTTTTGAAATGAAATTTGTACATGTTAGTTTTCTGGTGTATATCTATAACTATATAGGATTTAAACATACAGTGGGTTCCAATTACCAAACGTATACGATCCCTTTAAATTAAGAGAACTTCTATAATGTTATTCATTTGAACACAAATTTTGATTTCTAATGTACAACCCTAGAATCAAGCTAATGCATAATCTGTTTGACCTCTGACCTTTGTCAGGATGTTGTTCACGGATTCTTTCAGCTGTCTGGAAGGCATGGTAAATGTTAGGCACATCGGTCTGCGAAGGAAAAGATGCAACAGTTTGGGAATCAAATGCAAATATTATCCATTTCTGATTTTTGTTTGCTAATTTTACTTATTAAAAACGGCTTTTTTATGTTGTTAATTTTCTGTTCTATTTGATGCATTATTCCAATTTTTTTAAAAGTCGTTAATATTTGTCAACACTTTCAGTAAATTGTTTCGATTATCATTAAGACAGCAGGATAGATTATGTTAATTCTTGTATGAGAACAGATCGGAGACCATAAACTCTAAATTTAAAAAGAGCTAATTAAATTTTTTGAAAAAGCCATTACTTACATCTGGGTCAGATTCATCAACAATAGTGTTGATAAATTCCAAAGCTTCCATTATTGTGAATTTGCCTCGATCAAATCTGCCCCACTGCTCATGCTGAGAAAAACAAACAATATTTCAAATTAGATATTGTAGAAACCAAAATAAATGTCTGGAATCTCAACTTAGAAAAGGCGATCTAAATACTCTGGACCGTAATTGTTAAACTGAACTTTAATTTGGCTGACTGAGACAGGGTTAAAATTCCATTAACTATACAAACCTTCCCAAATCCATCAAAATCCAATCCCCAATTTGGTGTTGTATTTTTGGGTTTTTTTGTGGGGTTTTTTTTGGGGGGGGGTTCGGTCCTGCAGGCTTAAGGTGAATAAATTTGTTTGTGATAGACTTATTTGTGAGGAGTTGAGACGTTACTGGGCAGAGGTTGAAATGAAGGTTCTCAGGTATTAGAAAAGAGGATAACATTCTCCTTAAAATGCCGTTTCTTGTACTTCAATCGGACAATTCATTAACAAGTTATGACGGTTTGCATTTATCAACATGTCACAAAAGTAAAATATTTAAAACATGGCCTTTGAAGTTTCGAGTTTTGTACATGTGATATGGAAAAATGTTATTTGTTTTTCCTTAAAACACTTTTATTTAATTACTTTCTTACTATTTCTTTAGAAATATGGTTAGTAGACATAACAAGGATCACAAATATCAATAAATCTAAAAAAAAAAGGAAAAAATATCACTACCATTCACTATTTGAATATTTCTTTTCTATAGCCTGAGCCTGTGCCCAGTTCTCTCATTTTGCCAAAACCCCTGACAGTTGTCCAAGAGGCCTAAAGGTAGCACTACTGGGGGTCCGTGGGGGAATCCGATTGATTTTGTCCATCATTCTCAGAATAAGGGGTGCGCGACTTACTTTCTTACGGACGTACTCCACCGTTTGATGAGTGTGCATCAGCTTGTAGGTATTTTTTATTGTGGCCAAGTGGGGGTCATCTTCGGCAGGGTGCTACAAAACAACAAAACAAAAACGATTTGAATTAGCCTGAAAGATAACTTTAAAACAAAAATGTAATCAACTTGATATAAAAGTGTTACTGTTAAAGGTAGGATACACCATTGGTAATTGCTTTAATTATCAGGAATGGGTGGATGTAAAAGGTAGGATACACCATTGGTAATTGCTTTAATTATCAGGAATGGGTGGATGTAAAAGGTAGGATACATCATTGGTTATTGCTTTAATTATCAGGAATGGGTGGATGTAATTGGATGTGATTTTTATTTTATTTTTTAAATAACAAATAACAAAAAAAATTGGTGCGGCGTTCAAAATTGGAGCGTGCGGGGACGATCAACATGTAATTTTATTTACTTGGCCTAATGACAGATTTGTACCACATACTGGTTTAACCCTTTCTTGTTACTTTTTTTTTTGGGGGGGGGGTGGTTACATTTTTAATAGTTTCAAGAATAGTATCCCTAACTTAAGGTTCATCTGTGAAAAAATTTAAAAGAAGCTAATTTCAACTGATTTGGGTAGGTATGGGTATGGACAACTACCAAAAAAAAGGAAGGAGGGATAGGGGTTGGGGATTTTTTTTATTGGAGGTCAAAGGTCATTGACCCCTGCCCAAATCCCTAAAGATTATATTTCAGCAACAAAATATGGTATATAGATGATCTTGTGTCAAAATGCACAGAATTACAATAGAAGATGACATCAAATAATTATTGACCCTTGGGACCAAATCCTGACCTCCGAAAATGAGGTCAAAGGTCACAAAACAATTTTATTACAAAAATGTCATATTTATAGCAACAAAATATGGTATATAGATGATCTTGGTGTCAAAATGCACAGGATTATGAAAGAAGATGACATAGAATAACTACTGACCCTTAGAAAAGAGGTCAAAGGTCAAAAATAGACGTACATGTATTACTAAAATGTCATATTAGTAAAATAACAGGAAAATTACCATGAACCAAAACAAATCTAAGAGGCTAATTTCAACTTATTGTGGCGGGTATGGGGGTTATTATTTATTCCAAGAGCAAAGAAGGAGGGGGAAATTCCCTTTCTGAGGATCAAAGGTCTTTGACCCTGCACTAAAACATTATAAATTGTATCTCAGCAGCAGTATGTTTTTCATAGGCCTAGACGATCTCGGTGTCCAAATGCACAGAATTATACTAGGAGACAAACACAATATGAAATGGATTCTTCACCACCAAAATTCGAGGTTAAAGGTCAAAATGAGCAATTGGGCGGGCGGGGGGGGGGGGGGGATTAAAGTTCATTAGTGTCAAATAGTTTGTGTATGTAAAGTAAACTCCTCTTCTTATTAATAGGAAACTTTTGGAACATCTCACTTCACTGGGGTAACTAGTCAGGGTACATGTAGGCTAACTAGGTGTTATGAGTAATCACTTCTTAAACAAAGACATAATTCATGTTGTTTTATGTATACTGTAACGTCTCACTTGGGTAGAGCCGTTATCAAAATAAGAGTCAAGATACAGCATCTTACACACACTATACTACTGGTTTATTCAGAAGTATTTACATCACAATAGAGGGCGCACTATATACAAGATCTAGTTACATGTTATCTGAGTATTGAGAGAGTGAAGCTCTGTGGCTAGAGCATACAGCTCATGCTGGGAACGAAGCTCTCTGTGTATGAGCTCAGCTCGGATAATAATCTACTCCGCCATTTCCACACCCTTTATATAGGCTTTTGGGTGCGCGTCTTAACCAATGAGAGCATTGGATTCTGGTAGTTATGAATAATGCATACGTGTACAAAGTCAATGGGGATGTTCCTATGGAGGATTTGTACACGTTCTGACTTAGACATTCTTGTAGGGGAAAGTCCGAGAGTTGTGGTGAGCGGGTGAAGTAGGATTACTCGTGGGTGCGTTACGGGGAGTAATCCTCGAGGAAAGGGACAGGGGTAACTTTCTCGGTACATAGGGTTATGCACAAGACTTAGTCTCTAGACTAGATGAGAACCTACACACAGTTCTATGGAGTAAACTCTTGCGTGGGGAGGGTAACTTGACCTCTGGTGTACCGTGACAGTACAGTGTGGTTTAGCGGCTCCCAGTCGCTATGTATAGGGTCAGATACACGGGAAGGTTTAGCGGTCCACACTCGCTAATGTGAAGGGTCAGTTTGGGTCGAATACAGGGGTAAGGTATATGAGGGGAATTCACATCGACTCCGGGGAAAGTATGGAGGGAAAACGACTAAGTCATAACTCGCTGTGAACGAGGTCATAGCACACAGTACATGCTGGATGCATTGCGCGCTATACAATAGCGTACCGTACCATATGTGCTGTACACGCGTACCAGTATTGGTGCGTGATAACTTCGCGCTGTGTGAGGGCACACATATCGCTGCAAGAACGCTGCGCGTTGGTTGGGAAAGAAATAAAGACCGCTCGCTGTATGCGTGAACGCAACACTATCTCCCCCCAGTTTTTACAACGTCCTCGTTGTAACGTAGGTAATAACATACGGTAAACAAAATAATAGAAAAGCGAAAATTGAACTAAAGTAACTGAATACATCAAAGTTAAACGGAGCGCTAGAAAAGACACACTAAAGGTTAACTCAAAAAGAAAATCAAAAGAATACAATCCTTTAACATAAGAATTATGAGAGCGAAAACAGAAGAATAAATATCCATCTAAAACGACGAAAGTAAAAGTTCAGTGTCCATTGAGATGGTAGTGAAATCACTATAAGTTCACAATTGACGCAGTTCATCGCGAATATCGGGCTGGGAGACTAGAAATAATCTTGAAGTCTCGCTGGCCTACTCTTAGTACGTGCACTTCTCCTCTCTGACAAGGGCGACGTTCCTGACGTAGATGGCGCTACAGTTGGTTTGGGGGAACCATGTACTTTAGCAGGCCGGGCTGACGAGGGGGCGCCAGTGTTCCTGGTGCCAGGTGTTTTTCTGGTGTTACTGCGGAGGACGGCATCATCCGTTGAAGGAGAACTTTTCGCAAGTAACGTCTTACGGATGTCCACCATCCATGAAGGGACTTCATCGCTGAAATAATGTTTAAGCCGGTCGTGATGAAGAATTTTTGCTTTTCCTCTTTGCTTGACCCGTATCTCAAACAGGAGATCACTCATTGTTCGGAGAATGATGCAGGGGCCTACCCATTTAGCTTGTTTTAGCTTAGGGGATAAACCAGGGGTTCTGGTGCTATCGCGCATGTACACCAGGTCACCAATTTGATAGTTTCTTTGGGAAACTCGGGGATCGTGGTCTTTCCTCTGTCGTTCAGCGGATTTACCAAGATGTTTGCGAACCAGATGATAGACGGTTTCCATCCTCTTCCTTAATGATGCAACATACTCGCATTCATTTTGGGGTGGGTCCTCTGTGGCGGGGCCACCGAGTACAAACGCAATTGGCAAGTGTGTTTCTCGACCCAACATCAACATGTTGGGTGAGTAACGTGTAGCTTCATGCTGACAACTTCTGTACGCTGAAGTTAGAAGTGGGAGGTGGGTATCCCAATTGCGTTGGTCACCGTCAACATACGCTGCGATCATGTCGACTAAAACTTGATTAAATCTCTCCGCCTGTCCATTGGCGGATGGATGGTATGGAGAAGTTCGAGTTTTGTGGATTTCCAACAGTTTACAAACTTCTTGCATGAGATGAGACTCGTACGTTCGACCCTGATCGGAGTGAATGTCAAGGGGTGGGCCAAAACGGGAAATATACTCGTAGACGATTTTATGAGCTACCGTCTCTGCCTTCTGGTTGGGAATGGGGTAAGCCTCCATCCACTTTGTGAATTGGTCACCGACTAGGAGAATGTATCTGTTGCCATTGTCACTGATAGGAAACGGACCAAGGATATCCGTGACCAGTCTGTCTAGCGGCGCGCCGACTCGATAATCCTTGAGATGTGCTCTGGGGGTTGTGTGTGGCCTTTTCCGTGCACCACACTTCGCACACTTCCGGACCCATTCACGAACCGTTTCCTTCAGTCTGTACCAGTAAAACTGGCGTTTGACTTTCTGAGAAGTTTTCTTCACCCCGAGATGAGCAGAGATGACGGCGTCGTGTGTAGCTTTAAGAACGGCACCCTGCAGTTCTTGTGGAACAACTAGTTGTAAGTAAGACTGGGTTTGATCAGGGGTCACCCATCTTTTGAAAAGAACACCGTCTTTTAGCACCAGCTGTTGCCATAGCAACCACAAGTTCCTTGAGGCGGGACTCTCTCGTGCTATCTGGTCTCTGCTAGGTCTGTCGGGAGATTTGATCATCAATTCCATGATGATTCTCAGGTCTGGATCTGCTCTCTGCAGTTCAGCTATTTCCTCTGTCTTATAGCCACCGACCCAAGATGTGGCTCGTCCGGCGCTGGGACCGGCGGGGGCACTCGAAGGGGCACGCTCACTCGTGTCCTCACTATCTTGGTCGTCTTGCTGTTCAGTTGGATTCGATTGTTCTGCAAGTTGCTGCCCGGCACTTGAACCGGCGTCGGCATCCTTACGAGGGATGCAGGGCGCGTTGCAGTTCGACTCTCCTCCAGCTGAATCAGAGGATCCTGTAGCAGGTTTAGTTCGGTTGGGCGGCCGTACTACCCGAATGGCAGTGGGCAATTGGGCTTGCCCGGTAGTTTCTCCAGGAGGCGTGGTTGTGCGCAAAAAATGACCGTTGAACTGTCCATCGTCAAGGTCGCCGGTAAACTCACTGCACGAGCGCCAAATAAGTTTACCAAGGCTGCACACAGGAACCAGTAGGAGTGTTACTATAATTGCCATCAGTGCGAGGACTGTCCGCGGGGATGCGGGCATGGCCTTAGGGTTGACGTCATTGCTCGAGGGCTGATCGTCAGGTGAAGTTCTCGGCGGAGATTGAACTTCAATGGTGGTAGCGTTTACGCGTTTGGTCGAAAGGGGGACCACGTCGTCGATTTTGACAAAATCGGACCACATCTCGCTTTTGGCTTTGCACTTCTCGCATCCGCCGCAAGGGAGATCAGTGAGTATGGTCGTGCCGTCGTAGCACAGGCAGTCGTCAGGGTCACATGGCACCCTAGAGAGGGCATCTGCGTTGCCATGTTTTCTCCCTGGTCGATGCTCGATTTTGAAGTCGAACTGGGACAAGATTTGAAGCCATCTTGCCATCTGGTCGACAGGCTCACGAAAGGACATGACCCATCGAAGAGCGCTGTGATCAGTTCTGACGAGGAACTGTTTTCCCAGTAGGTAGTGCCGGAAGTACTGGAGGAAGGTGACGATAGCAAGGAGTTCTCTCCTCGTAGTGCAGTAGCGGCGCTGCGGCTTTGTCATCGACCGACTGGCGTAAGCTATCGGTCGTTCCTCCTCCCTCTGGGTCCGATCACACCACTGGAGTTGCGATAGAGTTGCACCAATGCCAGTATCTGAGGCATCGGTATCAATGATGAACAATCCATCATCATTTGGATACGACATGACTTCGTTGCCGGTGAGGGCGGCCTTTAATTTCTCAAAAGCCGCTAGGCAGTCAGGCGTCCACTTAAACGTCTGTCCGGCCTCTAACAGACGATGTAAGGGGCTGGCCATCGTGGCGAATTGGGCTATGAATCTACGGTAGTAGGAACAGAGTCCAAGGAAAGAGCGTACTTCAGTAATGTTCTTGGGAGTCGGCCAGTTCTGCACGGCAGAAACTTTACTAGGGTCGGGTTTGACACCATCTGGTGTGATGATGTGGCCGAGAAACAGAACTTCCGTCTGGAAAAGTTCACACTTGCTCGGCTTCAGCTTTAGTCCAGCTTTCCCTAGTCGGCGTAGAACTTCATCAAGACGCTCAATATGCTCTGAAAATGTTGATGACTGGATGATGATATCGTCTAGATATATCAGAAGAGTTCGCCATTGCAGACCCTTGAGTACTAGTTCCATACAGCGCTCAAAGGTGCTGGGTGCGTTACATAACCCAAAAGGCATTGTCACGTATTCGTACAGTCCACTTCGGGTTACAAACGCGGTCTTGTGACGATCTTCCTCCTTCACCTCAATCTGCCAGTAGCCCGACTGCAGATCAAGTGTACTGAAGATTTTTGCCCCACTCAGGCAATCTAGACAGTCGTCAACACGGGGTAGGGGGTACGCGTCACGGCGCGTAACATCGTTCAGTTTCCGATAGTCGACACAGGGACGAGTTGTGCCGTCCTTTTTTCTGACAAAAACCATTGGCGATGCCCAAGGGGATGTAGACTCGCGGATTACACCCGCCTTGAGTTGGCTCTCGAGCACTTTCTCCTCCTCGCCTTGGAATGCCTTTGGGGGACGGCGGGGAGGTTGTCGTATAGGACGTGCGTCGCCGGTGTCGATAGTGTGCTGCACTATTGAAGCTTTTCCCAAATCCTCCGCGGATTTGGCGAAAGTGTTCTCGTGGTTAGCCAAAAGTTCACACAATGATTTCTGCTGGTACGGGGACAGGTTTTCACAGCTCCTCTCGTACAGTTTCTGAAGATTTTCTGACCACTTGTCAGAAGGATTCTTGGGGTTGGGGGCGGCGGGGCTGACTGGGTTGACTGCATATGATGCTGGGCTGGCATGCTCTCTGCACACACGTGTTACTCGATAAAGGTGATCGATTTCACCGTTTTCTTGTTCGGCTATGAGTTCGACTGCATCAACTTCATGCAGGTAACCAAGTGTTATACCCGCCTGAAGTTCAATGTTCTCGGGTGATGTGTTCATAACTCTGACGGGTATGCCGATGTCCTCTCGGTAGGGATCAGTTAATGAACTTCCGACCACGAGATTGTGACGATGGTTTACAGGCTCAACGACTGCAAACTCTGAGTTGAGTTTGTAATGATCGGCTACACCCTCTGCAATCCACTCGCTGCATGCTGGAATTGTAATGTTCTGCTTCAGTGCAATCTTAATTGCATGGGGAGGGGCTCCTTTGACTGTCCATTGAACCCAGTCACCAGCAATTCGCATGCCGTGTCGTGCCTCCAATACGCAATCATAGTGGTACAGAAAGTCATAGCCAAGGATTCCTTCATCGCTGATGGGGGCGACAAATGCATCCCATTGGAAGTGCCGTTCACCAATCATCATGTCTATTGTGGCAACACCTTCAATGTCAATTAGTTCCTTGTTTGCCGTTTCTAGTTTTGTGCTTTTGCAGGGGGGTTTGAGTTCAGGGCGTTTTTCAGCGGGGATCTGGCTAAAAAGTGCTGAAGAAATGATGGTCACCGCCGCTCCGGTGTCGACTAAAAGTTCGCTATCTTTGCCGCACATCTGCACTTGCAAAAATGCAGACATGCCTTGAAATGTCTGTCTACCCAATCGGATAGTGTTCTGTTCATTTGGACGGACCGTTGCCAGGCCGGACGGCACGGTCCGCGTTAGTTTTCCGACTGTATGACGACGACCTCCTTGGCCGCTCTGTCGGGGCACTTGTTTGCAAAGTGGCCGGGCTTACCACATTTGAAACAAGTCACATCGTCAGCTCTCCTCTGCCTCTTGGCTTCAGCGGACGTGGAAAATCTCTGTTTGTTGGCGTTGTGGGCGGGCGTATCTTTGATCAGCTTGACGATTCCATTCAACCGCCGGTCGAGGTTGTCCTGAAACTGCTTGAGCTGTTTTTGGGTGACAAACCCCGGCTCCGCCTCGGGTGGTGCCTGCACGGTGTTCACTCGATGTGCCTTTCCTGGGCTTGTGGTATCACGGAGGCTCAGGAAGTTTTCCACCGCTGTAGTGGCCTCCTCAAGGGACTTGGGATTTGTCATCCCAACAGAAACTGCCATCTGCTGATCAGAGAGACCCTTCAGAAAGTGGCGAAGGGCGATGCTTCCCCTTGTAACTGGGTCAGCCGTTGGGTAGCCACGAAAGACGAGGCGGCGAATGTCAGCTACAAACTCCGCCAGCTTCTCCGCCGGCTGATGTCTCCTCGCTTCTAGCTGGGCGATGTAGTAGTTTGGCAACTGTCGCTCGCCAAATCGCTTGTCGAGCTCTTTTATCAAAGTGTCTGACGACTTGATTGCCTCAGGTTCCATTTGTTGAAACACGTACTCAGCCGCCGTCCCTCGTAAGCTGCTTACAAGTCGAAAGCGTTTTTCTTCTTCAGTCCAGCCGCAAGCCTCGGCGAGACCCATCAAAGGACGGACAAAGCCTTCCCATGACTTCGTGCCGTCAAATTCTCCTTGGCGAGGGAGAGGAACATCCAGCTTATGACTCGGCTGTGTTCTGGAAAGACGGGACTCTGCTGCTGTTGGCATGGGGACAGTAGAAGGGTTGGTACTGGTGGTTGACATCACTGGCTGTGATTCCTGGGGCGAATTCGCTGAAACATCTGCTCCTGTCTGCTCAGCCGTTGGCGGACTGTGAAATGCAGCAGTTGCACGGAGCTGTTTCAGCTCTTTCTCCGCCTCCACTGAGCAAAGCTTCAAGAGTTCGAATTCTTGCTTGAGTTTTTGAAGTTCTGAACTTTCTGCCTGTAGACTTGAAAACGACATGTCGCTGTCATCACCCTCATACAATGACTGCAACCTGCGAGATTTTCGCCTTTGCTTGGTAGGCATGGTAGCGTTCGAGTTTGACGGGCTGAAAACCAGAGTTCAAAGCTAGCAGATCCGCTCAGTGGAGGGGCATGCGATGTGACTTAATTAAAAGTCATGATTGAGTTCGATGATGTGTGTAAGTTCATATCCCACCGCTTGCCACCAGTGTAACGTCTCACTTGGGTAGAGCCGTTATCAAAATAAGAGTCAAGATACAGCATCTTACACACACTATACTACTGGTTTATTCAGAAGTATTTACATCACAATAGAGGGCGCACTATATACAAGATCTAGTTACATGTTATCTGAGTATTGAGAGAGTGAAGCTCTGTGGCTAGAGCATACAGCTCATGCTGGGAACGAAGCTCTCTGTGTATGAGCTCAGCTCGGATAATAATCTACTCCGCCATATCCACACCCTTTATATAGGCTTTTGGGTGCGCGTCTTAACCAATGAGAGCATTGGATTCTGGTAGTTATGAATAATGCATACGTGTACAAAGTCAATGGGGATGTTCCTATGGAGGATTTGTACACGTTCTGACTTAGACATTCTTGCAGGGGAAAGTCCGAGAGTTGTGGTGAGCGGGTGAAGTAGGATTACTCGTGGGTGCGTTACGGGGAGTAATCCTCGAGGAAAGGGACAGGGGTAACTTTCTCGGTACATAGGGTTATGCACAAGACTTAGTCTCTAGACTAGATGAGAACCTACACACAGTTCTATGGAGTAAACTCTTGCGTGGGGAGGGTAACTTGACCTCTGGTGTACCGTGACAGTACAGTGTGGTTTAGCGGCTCCCAGTCGCTATGTATAGGGTCAGATACACGGGAAGGTTTAGCGGTCCACACTCGCTAATGTGAAGGGTCAGTTTGGGTCGAATACAGGGGTAAGGTATATGAGGGGAATTCACATCGACTCCGGGGAAAGTATGGAGGGAAAACGACTAAGTCATAACTCGCTGTGAACGAGGTCATAGCACACAGTACATGCTGGATGCATTGCGCGCTATACAATAGCGTACCGTACCATGTGCTGTACACGCGTACCAGTATTGGTGCGTGATAACTTCGCGCTGTGTGAGGGCACACATATCGCTGCAAGAACGCTGCGCGTTGGTTGGGAAAGAAATAAAGACCGCTCGCTGTATGCGTGAACGCAACACTACGTATCTCGAGGGTGGTGCTTTGTGGATTCAATATGGGGCTTCGAATAATGACCTTTGACCTTTAAGGTCATATGTTGCGGTCAATTTGTATCCTACATTTATATCACAAGAATTTACATTTTTCTACTTCCAGTGTAATTATGACCATTTTGACACCAAGATCATACAAGTACATGTTGTTGCCGAGATAAAATTTATAGTGTTTTAGTCCAGGGTCAATGACCTTTGACCTCTGCTCCTAGAATAAATAATAACTCCCATACCCGCCACGTAAGTTAAAATTAGTCTCTTCGATTTGTTTGTGCTCATTTTTATTTAAGGATAATTTTCCTGTTATAAATATGACATTTTAGTAATAAAATTGTTTTTTGACCTTTGACCTCATTTTCGGAGGTCAGGATTTGGTCCCAAGGGTCAATAATTATTTGATGTCATCTTCTTTTGTAATTCTGTGCATTTTGACACCAAGATCATCTATATACCATATTTTGTTGCTGAAATATAATTTTTAGTGATTTAGGCAGGGGTCAATGACCTTTGACCTCTAATAAAAAATTTCCCCAACCCCTATCCCTCCCTTTTTTTTGGTAGTTGTCCATACCCATACCCACCAAAATCAGTTGAAATTAGCTTCTTTTAAATTTTTTCACAGATTGGCTCAATATATGGCTAGAAATTACTTGGTACAGTAAATTTAAGTTACAGAAAAAGAACATGTAAAGAAACCACCTACTTCCAAAAACTGTCGGAACTTTTCGATCTCCTTTGCTGACGGTTTGAAATCAGTTCCTTCGAAATGTTTCTCGTTAACATCGGGCCTGTAAACCTCTGATGGGTCCAAGATGGCTACTGTTCCCTGAAGGTCAAATTTTTAAAAATGAATTCAGGTATTTGCTCATAATTTTTGTTATAATAATAATAATAGGGTGGTATATTTTAATAATTTAGTATTCAACAATTTGAATTTACACTAAATAGTTAGGTATTTAGAATTTAAATGTACATGAATTGCCAACAGCTGGATCAATTGGCAAGTGAATAGCAAGATCCAACTCTATAGAAGGATGCGACTTTCGAGGTTCTTCCTGTTTGCCACGGTCACTGCCATTGCGAGGTGAACACGTACACTATATCATCGTGTAAAGCTGTTTTCACCTTGCATTGACCCGAGGTCATGCAAGGTCATCCATCTATCACTGTGACTGAGGCCTGAAGACTTGAAAACCTTTTGTTGAAACGAAAAACGTAAAAAGTAAAGAATAGGCCCCATCACTATTTTGTAATACGTAAAAAAGAAACCTATTTTACTTTTCCCATTTTTCGTTCCATCAAAAGATTTTTACGTCTTTGAGCCTCGCAGTGTATGCACATCCCAGCTAACCAAAAAACGTTCCATGAACGTTCTTACAACGTTACGGTAATGTTTCCGGAACGTTTGGAAAAAACGTTTCGGGAACGTAAATGTGTGGAGTTCTCTTGACGTCCTTTGAACGTTACAAAGAAACAATGTGAAATAACATTCGTACAACATTCAGAGCACATTGGCAAGATAAAAAAATCTACTGTTGAACACTCTAATTATGTACATATTTACTGCGTGTACAGATTACGTAATACCACATTAACTTATTACACATTGCAATTACACATACATACAATAATAACCTATTCCTATTAGATATTACCTACTGAACACTTACTACAAACTTAGCTATTGCCATTGTTAGTTTTATAGTTCGCTTTTTTGTCCACGAAAAAGTCACAGCAAATTTTTATGAATAATGTCAACATTTGAATACGAATAAAATGTAATGCGATTTTTTTTCTCACTATTGCCCAAAAATCAAAATTCAATCGAGGAATCGTTTGAATAATTAAATATCATGGTCAAAAAAGTGAATTGTTGGACTAAATACCACAATTTAACATCGACTATTGTGAACACACATTTCCTCCCTTCTGATTGGTCAGTTGCTGTAGGTAAATTTCCTGACGTACGAAGAACGTGTTAGGAACGTTACAAAAAAACGTTACATTCCGACGTCCATATAACGATCTTCGAACGTTGTTAATAACGTTATCTGAATGTTACAATGCAACGTTTCTTTCAAACGTCCGCATAATGTTCCGTCAACATTTTCACAGAACGTGACCAAGGATGACATTCCAGGAACGTTATGAAAACGTTATGTGTTAGCTGGGATGTATTACCTTCATTCATTCAGTGACCTTGCTCCGAGTCCTTATTCAAGTTCATTTACTGAATTTCAGGCTGACTAACCCAACAAGAATTCAACTGTGGCCAAGGAACAATGCTGGCCATGCAAAAGATCCCAAGGCCTAATTGGTCACAAAAACATAGGTTTGTGCATAAACTGCATTGCTTGTTGTTTGTCATGAAATTCATATGTTTTAAACATTTTTTACAATGACTGGACCTTCATTGGGATAAAAAGTGGCGTTAAGATGCAGCATTTTTGTCTTTAGATACTTACATAATCCATTTTGACAGCAAGCCAGCTTCTGAGGTACATGTATGTAGTACGAAAATACGGCCGGCCTGGCCTAGCAATGACGTTGATCGGCTATAGCTCGTACTCGTAGTCTAGTCGTACGGAAACCAAAATCATAAACATGCCACACGTGACACACCACCTGACCTTCAGCTTAATACGTCATAATACGGTGTCCTGGAAGAGACACATGAATCTTCGCGATTTCTTTTTGTTTTGTTCCAAATTCATATCTTATTTTTGAGGTATTGTATTGCGTTGCGGAAATGTTGTACCGTGGGTTATTCCTTGAGGTTGGACTTGGAAAACAGAATAAGACAATACCTCCTATAAACGTATTGCTTAAAAGTGCTCTAAGATGACCAATTTTGCCTGCCTGGGCCTGGCCTTTTCTCATGCCGTCGGATATAGCTCGGACTATGCTCGGACTATCATAATTCAGCAGATATTACTAGTTCTGAGGTGGAACCAGTTTAGTTACGCTCGCGATACATCACAATATACAATGCGCACGTGCGTCTTCAAGAATAGGTGCCAACCAACTGTCGCCGGTTTTTGAATCTATATAGTTGATATCAAATACGGGCCCTGTGAAATTATTCCGCCCGAAACGTTAACGATTGGAAGATAATAACAAGTACGTTTCCGCGCGGGCATTCGTGCATTATATACATCCTCCTCCCCACCATGAAAAATATGTTCTTTTTGCTTTCTGTATGCCTAGGCCTATAGTTTGATGTTTATGCGCACATTAATTTAGCTAAAAATGCGCACCTTTAGTTAACGAAAAATGCGCCCAAATGCAAATGTTTCCATATTGGTTTGTGTAATGGCCGTGTATTCCTTTAAAACAAATTGCACTAGGCCTATCTAGGGAAGTGGTACAAACCATTGCAAGGTTCGTGGGTTAGGCCCTATAAAACACACGCGCGGTCAACGTTCAATTTTAAGTCCATTTTATCTCAAAAAACTATTATATAAATATTAGTAATTCATTTTATTGCATACACAATAAAATACATTATTCTCCGTAACCGCACAGTGGGGCGCCCTCTCTAACTGTGGATTTCGCGGCAATTGCAAGGCTTGGTAATAACTTTTTGGCTCGAGTCCAAATGTTTGGCGCGCATGATTTTCATTGGCAGAGGGGTACCCGTGAAAGTAGAATTCTTAGTATGCCGACCAATCAGAACATTGCCTGTTTAGCCTAAGTTGTGAAGTACCTTGCGCGCGGTGGACAGCAAAGCTTCACTTTGGTTCAGCCAACACCAGAGTCAACATTGTTCCGTGTCCGAAGTTGTTTTTATTGCGGTTTGTCTGAGAATAATTACAAAAATATCGATATTTTCACACACACATCAATAGGTGCAATACTCCATGATCCTTACAAACTACACAGTTTATTTATAGCTACATTAAAATCCAAAACAAGTTTGGGGGTTTTAGTACATGGTAAACTCTTATTCCTCCATGGTCTTTCCTACAGCGACTTTTATTCTAAGAATGAACAACTACATGTAGACTACCAAATATACAAAGGACAAGTTCAAAGACATGTGTCTCGTCTGAAAGCTGAAACTAGAGTGGGTGAAACTAAGAAGTATAATGGGCTGGCTACTATCCAATTTAAAAGCAATAAAGACAGGAAACCAAAGGAATGCAATAAGTGGCTTTTTTAGCTAGGTGATGAGATATGGTGAGCAGGACAAAAGTGAGGCTTAATTGGCTCAGTATTAATTTAGTAATGGCAATCAATCAATTAGGGAGCTTGACACAATGGGTCAAAGTATGAACTATACTGGGCTGTTGTTGAGGGCCATGTACAAAGGGTCAAAAGTTTATTTTCTGGGTTCTTTTAATCTATAATTATATGGACGTACGAAAACGCTACACAAGCACCAACATTTAGAAAATACGGAAATGTTTCTCAATCCTTTTACAAAAAAATGTCAAGTATAGACTCAACAATTAAATTGTCTGCAATGATTGGTCTTCAATAATATCCCCCATAACTTGTAGAGTAGGAATGAATCACACTGCAGCAATCTTTAGGTACCAACATTGTGCAAATTAATGTTTACTTATCGTTAAATTGTTTATACTATACCTACAGGTTTTTATACTATTTCTTCATAGTGCTGATTGAACTTGTGATTGGACTTGTGATTTAGAGTGCATTGTTGTGATGGACTAGTATGAAGCAGAATCAGTGTCAAAAAGATCGGACGTGTTTTTACAACTCGGATGCTTTCCTAATTCGGATGTATTCCTAATTCGGATGCTTTTTGCAAAATCGGATGCTTTTTTAATTCGGATGAATTCGTAATTCGGATGCTTTTTGTAAACTCAGATGCTTTTTTAATTCGGATGCTTTTTTAATTCGGATGCTTTTTTAATTCGGATGCTTTTCTAGTTCGGATGCTTTTTGTAATCTCGAATGCTTTTTTAATTCGAATGCTTTTCTAGCTCGGATGCTTTTTATAAACTCGGATGCTTTTTTAATTCGGATGCTTTTCTAGTTTGAATGCTTTTTGTAAACTCGGATGCTTTTTGCAAACCGAACATATTCGCAAATCGGATGCTTTCCCAATCCGGCACTAGGGTGGCCCTGAAAGGACATCACACATCGCATATTCTGCGATTTCGCGCATTCTGCGCGAATTTGAACGATGACAAACATGTTATCGTATATAAGCATATATCTGAGATGTGGAAGATTTTATTGTAGATTTCTGCACACATTTATGTGATAATGAATATTTTCTGGGCAGATTTTTGAAAAGTCGCATATTTTTATTTTAGATTTCAAGTTCTGCGCAGATTTCTTAGTACGCAAATTTGTGCGATGTCGCACGGATCATGGGCACGTACATGTACATTTTCATTGCACATTTAATTATGCGCAGCTATATGTCGCACTCACGTAGGCCTACAGCAGATTTATATGCAGATTTATGTGCACATTTCTGCCGCGATGTCAGCACATACGACGTTTTGAAAGTTGAACCGCGACGTTTTGACTGTTATGATGCTCTAAAACGGACAGGCAACGTCGTGGTTCAACTTTCAAAACGTCGTAGTTCAACTTTCAAAACGTCGTACTTCAACTTCCAATTAACGTCGTGGTTCAACTTTCGCGCGCTTTTACCTGGCTCAAGGTAGCCGCGTATTCGGCCGAATCTCTCCGCGCGGATTTAGTCCGCATTCACCAAAAGGCGACAAATATTTAATACATGCTGCAAAAGGTGATGCATTTTCTAAAAAAAAAATTGTCAATTTATTTAAAGAATTTTTCGAAATAAACCGTAAATATAACAATACTTGTTCAAACCCTTGTAGATCATACAGCATATTAGCCACACTTGTTTAACCTTTCCTGTAATTGTGATGAAAAATTACAGTTAAAATAAAAATTGTAAGAAATGGAAGCTTCAGCCAGAATGGCGACCGTTCCGGTTGCACCCAACGCCCCCAAGACTAGTGCAGAATCAGGATTGACTGTTGAACAGTGATTAGGCATTGGCGTTGGTATCGCTGGTGTCGTGGTCGCCGTGATTGGGATAATTCTGGCATTGCGTGAGTATGATTGGATATGCCTGATAAGCTCCTTTCATTATTGACTCCATCCACGTCAAGAAAGTGAGAGTTAGGGAGTCACTATCGCCGCCATCTTGCCTGGAGCAAGTCCTATTTGTCAATTTACGATTTAAATTATGAGATGGGAAGATAGATGTTTACATAAGTATGTGAAACCATCGAAATCGTATTTTATGTTACCCTCCTAATCCTATGGGACTGTTGAAAACGAAACTAGTACAATGCGCCGAAACTGGGAGATGACGTCAGCAAACAAGATTAGTCTATGGCGAGCCGATTTAACATATATTACTTACGCTACAAAATTCGAGATATTTAGAGATATCTTTAAATGAATTTAAGACACAGTTAATTATTTTTACATTTTTTAAAATAATTAAAGATATATCTAATTGTTTGAAAATATTTCTAAGGAAATAAATATAAAAATACACAAATAACAATAATAATACAAAAATAAAAATAGTTGTGTATTATAATACGAAAAAGTCGATGAAAAGGTTGTATCGTAAAATTGGGCGTGATCCCTGGCCACACACATTGTGGTATTTATGACTTCTGACTAGCGCCCTCTAACAAAGATACTGACAATTTGGGGGACCGGCTCATGCGCCTAGAAGCGTTAATGCCTGAGTCAAAGGTTTGATCTAGTGTGTCAGGTTGGGGTTATAATAGAGCATTGATAGCATTATGTACAAATAAAATCATCGTTTATAATAGAAGTATTGTCACCTTAATTGTTGGCGAATTACACAAATGGTAAATTTGATATACAACCTGTCAATGAGCAGTTACTGAATAAGAGCATTTTCTTTTTTAGTGAGATATTTACACGGTGATAACGTTATTGGTAGGTGCCCGGAGCGAAGGAGAGAAGGTATGCATTAGTTAATTACGACTACGCCCAACCACTGCCTGGTAACCTGTTTAATGTTTGAAAACGGGCTCATGCTTAATGCCAATGCGAATCTGAATGCGATGTAAATGTGGCACCACAAAGAATTCGCTGCAAAATTTGCCGCAGTTGACATGGGTTTAACTTTTCCGAATTCTCAGCGCGAACGCTCAGCCCTGACGTCATAGATTCGCGTTTTGAGCTCGTGTGAAAATCGGACTCCTATTACCTATAAAATGGTTGAACCCTATAATCCTAATTATCTTCACTTTAAACATGCGCAATGTTACCAATGAACCCGCAATTATTGGAGTCTGAAAACATTTGTTTAACTGAATGGCGAATCTGTACGTCAGTGGTGATTTCTTGTCAACATTCGTGGGACGGGAAAACCAGCAACTTGCAATATTCGGAAGAGTGGAGAGGGGGTCGTTTGACTCTAGATGGCGCTGTTCTCATATGTAGGTACATATGTTACGCCCATTTCTATAATTTGTTTTTTACAAACCAATCAGTATTTCGAAGAAAAAAAATCGGTATGAAAGAAGTGAAGTACATTTGAAAGAATTGATGCATGTACTGTGTAGTTATGCGGCTGGGGATTCCGGAAGGCCTAAAATAGGAGGGATATTCCAATTGCGTGACTGGAAGGGACAAATCATCAACACAAAAGACTGTATAGGGACGCGGCTTGGCCACTCCCGTGTGCTATTTGTATTTGTTCAGAAAAGCCCCAGTCAAATAATTTGAATGCGACCTAACTCTTGGATGTCACGTTTTATTCAGGTCGGAGACGTCACTCAGCGAACCAGGGAGATGACATCGAACAAGGGACACCATCGACAACTATGCCTACTGATTCAGGAGGTAAATCCACACGCAGAAAAATGGACGCATAATTATGATTTAAGAAGTATCCGTTGATGGCCTAGGTTAAAATGATCCACGTTAAAAAAAAAAAACACTTTGGACAAATCATGACTAAATACTTTACCGATAGTTTCTCGAACACTCTACTTCTATTGATCTTGAACTTTCTCAATAAATGAATTACAGACGAAACGGAACCCATTTTCATTATGTTTTGACAGGATTTTGTTGTTTTACTCTTCACATCTTAAACGAGTCAGCCAGGATACAGTACGACAAGGGATACTATAGACTCGATATCCCAACTCAACTTGCTGCCAATAAGTGTGAGCTAAAATTAAAATACCCGATTAACATGGTTTGATTTCGATTTGTCCTTTTGTTACATTAGAAACGAGTCCGTCGAGTGGGAGGGGACCAGGATGCAGTACGACACAGGAGACTCGACTCGATGACCCAACTCAACTTGCTGCTGATAAGTGCGAGGAGGCATTAAAAGACATCTACACCAGCACAGGTAGCTATGTGCAGATGCTTCCATGGGTGGATGATGACCAAAAAACACATCATGGACATCTACACAAAGCTACAATTAGAAAAAGGTGATAGGGATTTGAAAGGAAAGGTGAAATCGTATTGGGATATTTTCAAACTCAAAACAAGAGAGGGTCATCCAATTATACGGGCAATTTTAAGCGGAGGGGCTGGTCTAGGGAAAACGACTCTCCTTGACAAAATAGCTTACGATTGGGCCTGTGGTAATGTTGCTGCACTGAAAAAGTACAAGCTTGTTTTTGTGTTGAAAATGCGTTCCCTGCAACAAAAGTCGGATGTGATAGATGCACTGTTTGATGAAGATACCATTAATAGGGAAGACTTGAAATCCTTCATTGCAGCCAACCCTTACGACGTGTTGTTTCTGTTAGATGGTTTTGATGAATTCAGGTCGACTGAGCTTGATGAGTCGGAGTTCGGTTCGATTCTTAAAATGCTTTAATCGAAAGGGAAAGTACGCAAAATGTAGTGTACTTGTGACAACCCGCCCCTCACACTATTACAAGCTGGTAAGCGAGGACGATGTTGGGGAATATGTGCACAAATTTTATTCAGGAGAATCATCCAAAGCTGATGGACTTTTTGAGAGAATTGTATCCTCTGATGTTTTATTAGATTTGGCCAAAAGTCACATGCTGTTGTTATTGATGTGCTTGTTATGGAAAGACAGTGCTACACTCCCTGACACCATGTTTCGACTTTCATAAGCAGGCACTGCGTTACATATTTCAACGTAAAACAAACATGTCAATAGAAGAGATTTCAAGGCTGGTTACTGCTATTGGAAAGGTTGCTTTGCGTGGTCTACTTTCTTCTCATCAAAAGTTATCATTCCAAGAGGCGGATTTTGAGCCAGATGTGCTTGAAAAGGCCTTGCGAGCTGGCATCCTCACCAGCGAGCGAGTCCGGAAGGGGATCGACATTTCCAAAACCGTTTATTATTCACAAGACGTTTCAAGAATGTTCCGCTGCGATATACTACCAGAGTTTAACGGAAGACGAAACGCGTGAATTTGAAACGTTCTTTCGTCAAGTGTCTAATTTTGCTGGGTTTGAATACCTTCTGCGTTTTTGTTGCGGTGACAGTGATGGGCCACGGACAAATTCAATTTTGCAGATTTTATTGCATAAAGTGAAAAATAAAGGACATCTAAATGATAGCGCTATACAAATAGCCTTGCATTGTTACTTTGAAAGTCAGAACCAGACATTGCCACCGTTGGAGTTAATTAATTCCGTCATTGATTCAATTCTAATTATGAAAGATCTAGGGAGTGATATTTCGACATCGTTTATGTACTTCCTAAACAACGTTACTGATGACTAAAAAGGGTGGCGGAAATACTTGCCTCGAAAAGATATATATATTAACAATGGATCCTCACAGCATTCGACAGTTGGGTACAGAATACGGGAATTATGTGAACAGAATGACAAATCTTCAAAGAATTGAAGTAAGTAACCGAATAGTTGGATTTTCAGACACAAGTATATTTCTTGAAGACTGTACACGTTTCCTTTTGTCTCTATACGTCTGAAGAAAATGACGCAGCTTCAGGACGTGACCTTCAATGATTGCAACCTAACAAGCAGTGACATGGAGCACATTGTTGGGCAACTGAGTAATCTGCCCAACCTTGTTAAATTGGATCTGTCTGACAATAATACCCTTAGTGGATCAGGTCGGCCATGGTCTCACTTGAAGGAAATCAAAAGCCTCAACAAACTAGTCTTGTCTCAGTGCGCATTGAGAAGTGATGACTTGAATCACATTGCCGTGGCGCTGAGTAATCTGCCCAACCTTGTTGAATAATTGGATCTGTCTGACAATGAGACCCTTGGTGGATCAGGTCGGTCATGGTCTCAATTGAAGGAAATCAAAACGCTCAACAAATTAGTTTTGTGTTGGTGTGGATTGAGAAGTGATGACTTGGAGCACATTGCCGAGGCGCTGAGTAATCTGCCCAACCTTGTTGAATTGAATCTGTCTGGCAATAAGACCTTTAGTGGGTTATCAGGTCGGTCATGGTCTGTCCTGACAAAAATGAACCACCTCGTGAAGCAGTGAGTCAAATGACCAGCCTGAAAGTGCTTTATAAATCATAGTCCCATCCATAATGGGCTCCGTACATGCAGCATTTTGAAAGTTCTTGGATCGTGCGCGTTTGCGTGTACATAACTTCACTGCGCGATGGCGTTATACACTATTCTACTGACTTGGTATATATCAGCAGCTAATGTCAGAAATGACTTCCCTAAGATAATTGATCATGAAAGTCTCTTTTCATAATTCTATTCAGTACACAGACGCGGTCTCGGAGAACAAAGGACTAGAACAACTCTGTGGTAGTTTGTGTTGAAACAACCGTTAAAACCCAACGATTGCCAACTTTTCAAAATAAAATAAAAACACGGTTCCAGTTTTTTCACCACCACTAACTTTTTCTCCGTCAACTTTTAGCCCCTCGTTAAACGACCAGTTCCTTATTACGTCATGCGGATCGCTTTTCACGGAGCAATTATCTCGTAATTTAAACATGCATATTTGGTCTCACTTTATCCTAAACAAAAATGGAGTGATTTACATACAATGTCAAGTAAGTAGACCCTTTAATAAATAGTAATAACATGCGTTTCAAGAAACCACATATTTTAAAATAGTTAGGAGAAACCTAGAATTCCGATCCCTGCAGCACAATCAAAAGTACAGATTTAAAACCTGAGCTTATTACGGCCAAAAGGTTCGATCTTCATTGTGATTTCTGACCAGAAAAGTGAGTTGTGTGGGTCTGGAGGGGCAGGGAACGAGAGAAAAAGAAAAGTATGTCTGGCACAGATCTGACAAGATTATTGAGAAATAAACCGAGACAAGATGACGTCATGGTTGGTTTACACTCTCAAAATATTCTGGTCAATTTGGACTTGCAAAAACAGTCCCCAAACGTACCCTATAGCTGAATTCGGCTGTTGGAAGATGAACATCACACAGGCTAATAAACCACAGCCGACGTAAGCTGCATAAATACACAAAGTCGATTGAAAATTGCCAAACCTACGAACCCTTGTTATACTTCTGATATTACCCGAGATAACAATCCTGCTGGAATTCCCGCCAAGAATTGGATGACCCTCTTGTAAAATTGTAAATAAATACTGTGCTGTTGTCGATTTATATTCTGTATAATATAAGCTGCATGTGTTTTGTGTTTATCGCTGCGTGCATCGAACCAGTAACATTGTCATGTATGATGCAAAATGTGTGTAATGTAAAAGTTATGTATAAAATAAGACATTGTACATTAATGGATTTTATATGTGATTAATTGAACATCAGATGTTCCACTGTCAAGAAAGTTTTAAAGTGAAGTTTATACTTCAACATTTAATGTTCACCTGAGAGTGAAGCCAAGTGGTTTCATCTCGAGGCTTTATAGACTGGTGCATGTCCATCTGTTTGGAACTAGACTGGTCTCTTTTCAGTATAGTCTGGTGACAGACTAGGGAGAGATTTTGACACAGTTGACTCAGTACTAAAGGCGTGTTGGACTGGTTGTTTCATATGCCAGTCTATTTTCTTGTGTTGCATGTTTTCAGTGCCGTAAGTTTTGAGACTCTCATACACAGTATCGAGAGTCGCAAATTTATGGACCAATGTTAACCTTTGACACCCTGGGTATGTAACGCAAAGTATGAATTTTGCAATAAATAACAACATGGTTGAACATGACATAGTAAGTACTTAATTGAATGAAGTTTAAAACAATGGGTTTTGTTGTTGATGAAAGCATAATATCTTAGAAATTATCACGACTAGTTTTAAATGGTCCATCCCATTTTGGGGATCAGTTTATTGTGAAACATTGATTACAAAACAATGGGGAAAATGGTAGTTTAAATTGTCTTAAAGGGATGATACACCATTTGCAGATATCGAAATTGTTTACTATACCGAATTATTAAGAAATATCTTACTTATTTGAAAGTAAATAATGATTAACAGATATTTCCATTTTTGTTAATCGCTACTTTCTAAGTACATGTAATAATAACATCACCAATGACGTTATTTTCTGGTTAAAATGCTTTTCAAATATTCAAGACTACAGTTTTTTTAAATGTAGTTTGTCATGTAAAATTAGTTACTCAACAATGGAGAAATTGGCTGGCTTAAATTCTCTTAATTAAGCCTTTTGTAATAGTGTTATCATACTAAAGGTACAAACATAACTATCTATAGAGCGTTTAAATGTCGGTTTTACATAAAACAGTTTTATATCTTTTTGTATAAAGTTTCACACAGTTTTAACACAGAGACGTACAACTGTAGTTATCTCTGTGATCGCTTGGAGTTTATATCAAAAACCTATCGAAGATATTTCAAAGGAACCAAAATAAGAATGTCTTGTCAAAATTTGTATCTCTTTAAAGTTCTGTTCATTCAATCGGTTTTCTCTGTCATTTCTTTTTGTTTCGTTTCCTTTATTTAATCTCACCGTTCAGTTTAAAAGTTAAAAATCTTCTTTGCTTATCAAAATAGAATACATGCGTTAAATACGGACTATTCATCAATACCTGTGACAATTTAGCCCTCTAACGCAGTGGCGTAGACAGGGGTGCATGGCCTACCCCTCCCCCCCCCCCCCCCCCCCCCCCCCACAGACTCCCGGTTCCCCCAGGTGCCCCCCACAACAAACTTGACCTTCCCGTTTTCTTCCAAAACCAAACAGAGACTCAACAGACATATAAGCTAGTGCTGTGTGCATTTTCTAAAGTTTAAATGGAATATACATCATTTCGCTTGCTGTAATTTTCAAAAATGGATGGATTGGGGGCGGGGAGTATGTTATAGCAAATATTGTTACACTGACTTTCTTTAGACGTTTTGGGTTCGTAGATGCTGGACAAAAATCCACAAAAACCAATCATGTTCTTGTAGTCAGGTACCCTGACCCAACGATGAAACGAATCAATTTGTAGACGTTGGGGGAATTGTAAGGTCTGAGAATCAGTTGTATATCCCTTCACAGGTGTGTAATCAATTGCAATAAAATGTGGAATAACTAGATATGAACAATTAGAAGCAGTATTTGAAAAAGTTGTGTTTTCCTCCAACGCTGGTCGGCCGACCAGCGTTGGAAATCGATACACAAATACCACTCTACCGGGAGCCATGATTTTACAGGATATGCTTCAGACTGCCATTACCTAACAGTCCAGAGTAAAGTGTTGTGTGATCATTTAGTAATTTATTTTGTTTGATGCTTGCAAATGTTGCATATTCCCTTTAAGGTTATAGTCTACCATTTGTCAGTTGTGAATTTTTATTCAACCGTATAAACCGTGTCAGCAGGAGTTCTTAAAATCTAACAAAATTGTACTTAACAACTAACCTGACAAAGTTTTAGCTTTGTGAATGCTTTAAACTCTGAGAAAACATTATTCAAAGATTGCGATTTTGAACATATTATGTTATTGACGTCACGATGACGTCATCTAGTATCAGATTACAAGCGACCAAATAGTTTCAGATTTCCAACCAAAGCCCGAGAGTGATGATTATTGATTTGCATTAATTGATACAGGCGCATACGGCCACACAGATCTGCCATTCTCGAATGTCAACATTTTCTTATCAGCTTCCCGCCAAAACAAGGCAAGCTTGCTAAACGCAAGGGCGACTTGAACATGTTTATGGGGAAGTACAAAGGTACAAAATGTTATACGAAGGTATACCATTTTGATCTGATGACGTGATCTCAGCCGATAGCTGGCACTTTGGTTGGAAACCAGCGCCATATTAAGTTGGTCTTTGCATTGTTTTAATGCACACTCGTGACATACAAGACTCGATATCTATTGCCGATACGGAGGTTGAAATATAAAGGTGAGATTGGGTTCTTAATTATTGTAAGACAAACGCATTCTTGTAGGTTTTGGTGATACTAAGTTTTGCTTGCCACGCCTATATAGTCATTGGAACTGTTGTTCCCATTGGAATTAAGTGCTGCGTCATACGTGCACACAGATACGTCTGGTTTGGTGTAGTATACGCGTTTGTTTATTTTGTGACGGCGATCACGGGGTTGATAGAGGCAACACTAATTCATCGAACAATGTACTGGAATCGAAAAGCTGGAACTCATTATAGTTGCGCTCTGTACGTGGAGAATCGATTCTAGCGTAGATTTAGGCTGAGCAAGTATCGAGGGTATTTTTGGTTAAATCATTTTAGTCGCACACACGTTACCACCGCGACTATTAGCCAATTTCCCGTACTCTATTTCAATACTTGATTTATTAGGGTAAAGTCCAGGGCCCATATTCATAAAAGCCTGCTAAGCCTAGTTGGCAACTAAAATGGTATTTAGCTGCTTACTAAGCCTAGTTGGCAACTAGTTGCTATTCATAAAAGCAAACTAGTGTTGGCAACATTCTTAGTTGGTAGCTAAATTTAGCAGAGAACAAGAGCACATCTAACTCCCTAGTTGCCAACTAGAGTAAGGCCTACATGCTTTTAATCATTCCTTCACTGATCACGGACCTGACAAAATGGCACGGCGAATCATGGAATTGGTAGAACTTTGTCGTGCTAGACGCAGAGAACGAATATTTCGTGACAGAAGGAACCCATTGGACTTTTTCAGTGATATACAGTTACAACAGCGATATAGATTTTCACGAGAAGGGATAATGAGAATCACTGATATAGTTACACCCGATATTGAACATGCCACAATAAGGAACCATGCTCTCCAACCATATGAGCAAGTCCTAATTGCACTGCAGTATTATGCATCAGGGACCTTCCATATGCTTGTAGGAGATCCAATCCAAGTGTCCCAGCCCACAGCCTGCCGAGAGATTCATCGGGTGACCAATGCACTATGTAGGAAAATAGACGACTTCGTGAAATTCCCAAATGAGAACAAAGTGTGGGACATTATGGAAGATGGAATAGTCCGTGGTTGTATCCTTGGTGACAGTGCGTATCCATGCCGCAACTGGTGAATGACACCACTCTTGAATGTGCAAACTGCTCAAGAACGTCGCTATAACGCAGCACAAAAAGGTACAAGGGTGTTGGTCGAACAGACAATTGGAAGGTGGAAACGTAGATTCCATCTATTACACTTGTAAAGTCGAATGATAAACCCAGAGTCCACCTGCAGAGTTATAGCTGCAATTGCTGTTTTGCATAACATTGGAATAGAGAGAAATGAGCCATATGGTGAAGAATTGCAGAGGTCCAAGTGCAACTGCTGCATGAAGACTACAATGGAGAGTTCAATGGATCAAGATCAAGGGCAATGTTGATTGCAATAGATTCTAATGAGGATCTTAACACAAACATAACATTTTGGTTACAGAACATTATTTATTTAAACAAGTTTTAATTATACTATGTTTCAAACAAGATGTTTGATCAATAAATTATATATGTATAGAGTTGTTATACTCATCTAAAGAAATGGACTTTGTGGACGCACAAAAGTGCTTCCTAAGACTGCAATTAAAGCAATTTGTGATCGGATGAACAAAAAGGCAACTATCAATAATTAATTGTGTAGATTTGTATTATAGTGCTTTATTTACTTCTTTCTCGTGTAGTTGCCTCAAAGTAATAACCGAAATGTATTTCCTTCGGTTTGAGAAAATGAAAAACATATTGAAAAAACAATGAAAAACAATGTATTATTGGCCTATACGTTTCAACGTAGATATTTCATTGCATGCAGTATAGGGCTTATACAACAGTCGGTATGTAGGACCATTCTATCATTCTATTCTATCTATTGTTATTGCATTACGGAAAAAAACATTACGCCCAAAACACCTAATTTAGCAGTTAACTGCATTTTCCTAGCTGGCAACTAGTTAGCAGGGTTCTTAGCGAGGTTTTATGAATAACAATTTAGTTGCCTGTTAGTAAGTTGATAACCAAGCATTTTAGCATCCAACTAGGGCCTAGTTGCCAGCTAACTTAGCAGGCTTTTATGAATATGGGCCCAGACCCACATTGCACACAAAAAATAGCTTTGCGAATTTGCAACAATTATCGTCTGCTCGATGTTACGCAATGTTTGTTTACTGCCGGTCGAAGTACCTTATGATATTGACGTCTTTATCGGTTTTTTTAGTTGCAATTCAATGCACCATCATTACAAATTATTGAAAATTTGCTACAAAATGAACGTTCGCGCTGCCGCCATTTTGTTTTGCCTGAGCTGGACAACTTCTCTTACGGCTACATTTTTGTGACGTTGTATAGCCGTAGCTCACCGCTGTTTTTGCCATTGTGTAAAGCGACATACAGTTGTGCGCATGTGCCATTTTCAAATCTAGATTAAATAAAATGCATTATTCATGAGCGGTGACCCGCGACAGAGGGACGATAAAAAAAACGGACATTACCGATGAATACTGACATTAGGGGCTTTTTTATTTTGATGATGATTCATTCATAGGAATATCCGTGATTTAATAAACCCCCAAAACCAAACAAAATTGGAATGACAAGCGCAAAATGTAAACTTAAATACAGACGCTCCGTTTCGTTAGTCATTAAGGAAAGGATGGTTTTCAGGACAAATTTGACAGTGAAGATGACTTTTTCCAAACTCAAAAAATGGTTTGTATAAAAAAGCAGATTGTGATCTCTTTAAATCATGTGTTTTCGAAAGAGCAAACCCAGCAAGTGATAAACAAAACTAGGTTTGAATATTTAGTTTTTTCCATCTTGAACGGAGTTTTCCGCAACGCGACATTGCGGTTTAGCATGATACCCGTCCAAATGGAATACGCATATCGTTTGGGAATACGCGGTTCTAGATTTCGAATCCAAGTTGGCAAATCTCGGGCCGAATACGCGGCAAATTAAAAATTGTAAACAGTATGATTCAGCCTGATATTTGCCCACTCTGGTTCGAAATCTAGAACCGCGTATTCTCAAACGTGTCCTTAAACAATATGCGAGACTTATTTACACGGGTATCATACTAGGCCGCAATGTCGCGTTGCAGAAAAGTCCGTTAAAGATAGAAAAAAATAAAGATTCAAACCTAGTTTTTTGTATCACTTGTTGGGTTTGCTCTTACAAAAACACATGATTCAAAGAGATCACAATCTGCTTTTTTATACAAACCATTTTTTGAGTTTGGAAAAAGTCATCTTCACTGTCAAATTTGTCCTGAAAACCATCCGTTCCCTTAATGCCTAACGAAACGGAGCGTCTGTATTTCAGTTTAAATGTTGCGCTTGTCATACCAATTTTGTTTGGTTTGGGGGGTTTATTAAATCACGAATATTCTTATGAATAAACTGATGAAAATTGAAAAGCCCCTAATGTTAGTATTCATTGGTAATTTCCGTTTTTTTTTATTGTCTCTCTGTCGCGGGTCACTGCTATTGAATTATGCATTTCATTTGATCTGGATTTGAAAATGACACATGCGCACAACTGGTTGTCGCTTAAGAAACGGCGGTGAGCTGTCGCTGTAGCTCTAGACGGCATTTCGGACAGCCTGGCGCCTGTTGTGTTTCAGAAACATTCAATCGATTGATATGAACCCACAAGTTCGACTTTTATTTTATTTTATTTTATTTGCTTCTCAGTGATTCGGAATTCGGAGGCGAAGCCGCAGACGAAGCAAGATTTCGAAAATACGTTATGATGCAGCTAGCTGTGGCGAATGCGTTGTGAATTTGTTACCATAAATACCGACTCGGTAAAAAGTATAGCGCATGCGTTGTGAACGTTCAACCAATAAAACGATAAGGCACTCTGTATTTTATAGGAGTCCAAAGTTCATATGACACTGGAAAAGTGTTTAAGACCAGCCAGCCATGTCTTTATCATCCGTTTAATACCGGCCATGTTGTAGCATTAATATACACTGACTTTTGTGCACAGTTTGGGTTCGTATGCTCAGAAAATCAGTTGCCGACCAGCGTTAGAAATTATTACAAAAATACAACTCTACTTGAAAATGTCAGCACACCAGGAGCCATGATTTTACAGAATGCTTCAGACTGCCATTATCTAGCAGTCCAGAGTAAAGTGTTTTGTGACAATTAGTAATTTATTTTGTTTGATGTTTGCAAATGTTCATATTTCCCTTAAGGTTATAGTCTACCATTTGGCAGTTTTATCGTAAAACAGCAGAAGTTTTCAAAATCTAAAAAATTGTACTTGACAACTAACCTGACAAAATTTTAGCTCTGTGAATGCTTTAAACTATGAGAAAATATGATATTCAAAGATTGCGATTTTGAACCTGTTAATAAGTTGACGACGTCACGATGACGTCATCAAGCATCAGATTACAAGCAACCAAAGATTGTTAAGATTTCTAGCCTAAGCCTAGCCCGAGAGTGATGATTATTAATTGGCATTAATTGATACAGGCGCATACGGCCACATAGATCTGTCATTCTCGAATGTCAACATTTTCTTATCAGCTTCCCGCCAAAACAAGGCAAGCTTGCTAAACGTAAGGGCGACTTGAACATGTTTATCGGGAAGTACAAAGGTACAAAAGTGTTATTCCCATCATACGGGCCGCATTTTGATGTATTGAAGTTCAAAACATTCACAAGACCCCAGAGCTATTTTGTCATAAATTATTTAATGTCTCAAAAAAGCACTCTTCAGCTGAATTGTACTCTGTAGTTATCTCACAATTTTGTTGAGTTTAACTGTACCCTGGATTTGGGTGAGACCCTAAGAATCCCCCCCCCCCCCCCCCCCCCAACAACAAAAAATTAAAATAAATAAATAAATAAATCATATACGCGCGTGTATAGTTGTGCTTGTTTCCTTTTGCGATCGAGGATCGAAACACACAAAAAAACAAAGGGAACAAAAGATCCTCGAAGGACGGTTTCTTTGTCCTTGATCGCCAGGATAAGCGCTAAGCAATGGGGTTAGGTTTCAGTAAAGGAATAAAGGAAAACACAATAGGGGATCCTCGGTCGTAATGGCAATTCACGAACTATAGGGTGCGTATTTTACACGCGTGTACCGTGGTATACAGATGGCCGAGTGCACACAAACGCGTCTGGTTTGATGTAGTATACGTTTGCCTATTTTGTGACGGCGACTCGTATACAGACAAGGGTTGATAGCACTGACCTCAACACCTGGACGGATCATTGTCCATATTCTGCTGTGGTAACACTTGTGAAGTCGGCGCGAACTGGAAGTGCAACATGGCGTCACTGCTGTGAGCCAATGAAATGTCCAGTTGTAGAGGTCAGTGGATTTACCAACCAACTGAACTCTACACCTGGACATTTCATTGGCTCACAGAGTGACTTCGTGGGTCCGCCATGTTGCACTTCTCTGCATGCCGACTTCAAAATGAAACAATGGATGATCTGTCCATGTATAGAGGTCAGTGGTTGATAGAGGCAACAATATTCTCATCGAACAATGTACTGGAATCGAAAGGCTGGAGCTCATTATAGTTGCGCTCTGCGGAGAATCGATTCTAGCTTAGATTTCGGCTAATCAGTATCGAGGGTCAATATTATGTTGAAATCATTTTAGTCGTGCACACGTTACCACCGCGACTAAGCCAATTTCCCGTACTCTATTTCGATACTTGATTTATCAAGGTGAAATTAATCTTGACCCACCATTGCACTTAAAAACACAGTGTTGCTAATTTCTCGGCATTATCTTGTTTTTCTCATATTTTAGGTAGAACATCTGTCATCATGTGTCTTATTTCTCCATGGTTACATTTAGTCATGATTTGCCATGCGTACAACCCTTTAATACAAATGTATTGAAAACCTGGGGTTGAAACAAAGAAAAGAATTGCCGACGATTTTTTACAGGAGGTCACATATGCCCGCCTTTTCTTTTGAATTTAAATGTAGAGATTATCTTATTGGCTGATCATTTAACATCAACATGATCAATACAAACCTGCTTCTATAGTATAGGGATGATTGTCAGTTTTGAAACTGGATCTACGACCATTGAAATAACAATAACTCCGCTCCGCAACATCGTATCTCAACAATCGAGGTGTCAAACAAAATTATGCACTGGGTTATTTACTTCGATTATAATCCATACTCTTTCGGGCCGTTAATTATTGGCTCATTTTTAAGTGTCTCGATACTTTTTGTGCCTGAGTTTACATGTATACAGTATATACCTATAGCCTTGGGCTGTCAATATTTATCATGAAATAGCTAGATCACAAGTTACAATAAACCAACAATTAAATCAACAAATAAATCATGCATCGAAATAGCTCTTTCATTGGTCTCCTTGGAATATAATGTCTAGAGAAAACCAGATGGTATTGGGATTAATTGTTGAAATGCACGTGCAACTTTATCATGATAATGCACTGCGAGCGGCCTATGAGTTTATGATCTGTCCGTAAAGTATAACCTAAAATGTTACGGTTACTCAAAGCGAATATAAACACACATTTCACCTTTAGGCCACTAGCAGAGAATGTTGATGCTTAGTCATTTTTACCACACACTTTATAGATGGTACTGTCTTATGCTTCGCTAAGAAATGGCACATTATCTTAATTAATTCGTTCAGGCTCCTCGGTGTACTGCAGTACTTGGACCTGATTACTACCAAGATGCCGAAAAAGACCGTCCAGCAGTTGGATGCCTACATTAAGGCAACAGCCGTCGTGTACGACCACTCCAACACCAAACTCATCAACAGGAAGACTAAAGTCAAACCAAGGAAGAAACAGGCTTTCCTGTCTGTACTGCATTACAGGAAATCGACTTATGATGATAGCTGTGCAGAGAGACAACCATCGAAACGATGGATTCAAAGACAATCGAGTTGCAAGCCTGAAAGTCGAAGGTAAAACAAAATCAGCTATTGTAACTCAATTTCGAAGAATGTTTTCAATCTTTGACACTTTCATGACACCCATATTAATGTGGCAGCTATAGTGGACGTTACTTTGAGAACATAATCAAAATGAACTCTTCTATAATTGTAGAATAACGCGTTTCTAAAACTACACAGGATTGTCCCTCATTTTCACAGTGATACCAAAGACGTAAAGCAGACACTGCAGGTATTTGTCCAGACTCCTCTCTTACATACACCCAAGAAACTTTGTTTCCAACTTCATCCCGAGACGACAGTCTCATTCCTAAAAGAAGAAATAGTCAAGAAGATTGGTGTCGAGGCACGATATCAGCAATTGTACACCAGGAGAGACTTCCAGGTAGGTATATAATTTATAAACCGGATACTTCGTTGTATTTAAAATATCAAAACTTAGATTTGTTCATCGTGGGAGTTACAAATGTTGATGTAAAATGCAATAGCTAAAATGTTCATGTTTGATTAATAATCTGTCGCTGTTCATGAAACTCCCACACACACAATAAAGCTCAATTAATCCCCCATCTAAAGGGTTAAACTAATTGACTTATCTAGATGTTTCAATTAACGATGCACAACTAAAACCCAACACGTTTCTTAATTTACTCTTTAACATTATTCACTTTGTCAGCTCTGTGACTTACTCACGCTCGAGGAGAATGGTGTCAGCAAGGATGAAGTCATCTCACTCCGTCTATCATCAGATGACCAGAATGAAGATAATGAACCAACAGGTAAATGACAAACTTTGGGAATAGAATATTCAAGTGAATAAACTACCTGCATGTAATATTTTCTGACTGATAAGTAAGCAATTCAGAACAAGAGTATATTTTTGGTGTAGGTGTAAGAGATATCTTTGTCGCTACGTTGGTAACCTATACAACACTGGACACTTTTAAAAATGTTTCACTGAAGTCACACATTATTTTGGCAGACAAAGTCAAGCTTGATGAAAAGTATCTTAAGGACTTGTCCTCGAATATTGAATCATCGTGGAAGGAATTGGCCAAACACCTAGGATACGAAGAAGCAGAAATTGCGGACATCCAAACCACCAACGAAGGCAGCACTGAAGCGAGCCATCACATGCTACTCACTTGGTGGGAAAAGACGACAGATCGCGACGAAGCAGCTCAGAAGCTGAGACGAGCATTAGAAGCCATCGGGTTGACTGAATTGGCTCAAGATGTACCAGGTGAGCTAGCAGTAGAGACTAAATTTAAAACAGACTCCGTAATTTCAAGAGTCATTATACAAAAGACTTGAATACTCATTTAACCACAACCAAAACTTTACAAAACATAGTTTACTTGTATTTTAAACAACAGTAATGTAATTAGTTTTTAAAACTAATTTAAACTGTAAAATGAAATGTGTTGTTATTGCCTCAGTAACGAGCGAATCAAGAGACGAAGCAGCTGGACCCAAGCTAGAAAGGCGTCAAGATTCAGGAGAAAAAGAAGAGAGCAAACAAAACGAAAAAAATACACTGAAAAAGGACGTCTGTGATCAAGAAAAACCTGTTATTTGGTAAAACATGATAAAACGCTGCAATTTATAACGCACATTGTGTTTAAATAATTTAACTACATGTAATAGCCGAAAAGCTAAATCAAATTTGGTTTTGTAGATCATGCATATACTGCCTTAAAAAAAATCTAGTAAAACGGTGTATACAAAATGTTTACAATGGTGGTCTTCATTCCTTTATATTACAAGAGCTCTAACATAAACACCCCACTCTGACAGTTTCAGATACGTGGCCCAGAAGCTGCAAGTCTTTGTCCGATGTCACATCTCGCACAAACCACAGACACTTTGTCTGCAACTGAATCCAGAGACATCCGTCTCGACCTTAAAGGGGATAATACACGAGAAACTTGAAGTCCAGCCTCAACATCAACGACTGTACATCCGGAGGAACTTTCGTAACTTTGAGGTAAAGATGGCTCCTCATAATTATTTCATGTATAACTATAGGTACCAATTGACATGTCGAATTAAAAGCAATCCCAATTGTGCGTTTTAGTGACAACATATTCTGTTTAAAACCTACATGAGTGTGCTCAAATATTGCTGCTTCTGATGTCAGTACAATGGTGTTTTAAACACTTCAGTTTAGGAAACGATCAGCGGTTAAAGTCAATCTCAGTATACAAATAAATACAACCAAAAAAGTTACCTTATCCTTTTAATTTTGCCAGCTATGTAACATACTGACACTTAACGACTGTGGAATTCATCAGGATGAGAACATCTCACTCCGTCTGTCTATACTGATGGCCTACTGGGCGGTGGACCAAAAGGTGAATGCTAACAAGAAACATTACATATACTATTTCAAGTTGGGACTAACCCTGCGATCTTAGCCTGACAAATTACCTTCGAATCCGCATCCGCCTCTCTAATTTGATTGTGTCAGCGTTATATTTTGTTTGTTAGCATTGTGAATACTAGCAGTGGTACGCACACTTGTAGTGATACAGAGAGTAGCTTAATGTGCGTACCACCTAAATATCTGCACAAACAATTGAATCAGAAGGACATTAGATATAAACATATCGTGTGTTTTTTCTTCAACCAAACACTAATGTCTAACATGCATTCGTTATTTGCCCCTCAATCTGAAAAGGCAGTACCCATAACATTATGCTGACTAAAAAGCTGTATTTTTTTCCTTTCTAGACAAACACCCTGTTGATGATCAATTATTTCGGGACTTGGCTTTAAAAACTGAGTCATACTGGGAAAACCTGGCCAAATCTTTGGGAAATAAAGAAGCAGAAATCAAACAGATCCAAACCAAGGAGCCTGCAGATGCTAAACTGTTGGTGGAGTAAGCAAACAAATCAAGAGGAAGGATTTCAGAGATTGAAAGATGCATTAAATGCAGTCGGGCACGCTGAGCTGGCCTTAACGGTGTCGTCATATGAGCAACAGTGGAAAGAACAGAAGGAACATGATCATCGACACCAACCTCAACCGTCAGTACAAGTTGCAGGACCTACAGTACAGAGAAGGCAGAAAGGGGCTACATCAACTGAGAACCAGAGATTAGAAGAGAGAGAAGTTAGTTCTCGAGACAAACGTAAGACTAAGGTACAATTGGAAGGGGCTAAAAAACGAAGCAAGCAGAAAGGAACTACACCATCTGATGACCAGAGACCGAGACAGTTGGTTGGTGATCGAGACAAACCTGCATCGGTACAAGTGGGAGGTACTCAAGCACAGATCAATCAAAAAGGGGCTACGTCATCCAAGGAACAGAGACCGACAAAGGAGGAAGTTAGTCGCCCAGAGGTTCAAGACGGAAGGGCTAAAGAACAGAAAAAGCAGAAAGATGTTACATCACCAGAGGATCAGGCGTCGAAACAGGAGATTTTCGCGCATCGAGACAAACCTCAACCAGAGGTACAAGATGTAGGAACTGAAGAACAGGGCGAGCAGATGGTGATTATATCACCAGAGGGAAACAGACCAGCTCAGGAAGAAGTTGCCCGTCAAGACAAACGAGTGGTCAAAGAACGGAGCAAACAAAGAGATGCAACATCATCTGATGACCAGATACCGGAACAGAAGGAAGTTACTCATCAAGACATCCGCCAACTATCGGTACAAGTTGGAAAAACTCAAGAAAAGAGCACACAGAAAGGAACTGAGTCATCTGAGAAACGGATACCGAAACCAGAGAACGTCGGGCATCCAGATGATCCTGAATTACCCGTACAAATGGAAGTGACTGAGACAGAAAACAAACCAGGTAAATAATTACACAGAATAAAAAATGTCGTTCTTTCTTCAAGCTCTTGAATAGTGACGTAAGAGACGTTCAGCACCAATACATTGTTCACAATGGGTGAGAATAGCACAAAGACACCAGACCATTTTGTGATATACCAACAGTGTCTTTAATCTGGAGAATTCAAAGTTAAAACGTACCAAGCATTTGAAACAAGTCAGTGTACCAGATGTTATGTAAATTTAACACGCAAATCGCTTATTCGGTCACTTTATTTTTGACTCCCCCTGTATTTTTTTCGTGCATGTTCCTTTTTTTTTTACCACAGCGTTGGGGGCGAGTTTCTATTCTGAATCTTGGAATAAGTACCCTTTGAGAGACCATTTTGCGTAATTTTAGGGAGACCATGGTCATTAGGGAGACATTTAACAGTCCAGATCGATAGAGTAGGGTCCAAAATGCATAAATATGAAATTTCGTGGAAAAAGCTCTAGGTAAAAACGGGTTAGGTTACAATAAAGTATGGACCATTTTGTGCACGTCATTATGGAGAGGTCTCCCAAATGCCCCATTTTCGGTTATTATTATTATTATTATTATTATTATTTATTCGGCCTTCAACAACAGGTACAACAGGTACACACATACATGAACAACATACAATTCCAAATTACACTAAAATTAAAACAAAACAAAGACAACACTATCTAAGTTGGCCAGGACCGACAAAAGTATAAGAAAACACTTTGACTCAAAAGCCTGCCGATCCTAACTTGAAAAAATGACACACAGAATAAAATTAAATGTATTTAAAAATAAATGTATAAATAACTATAATTATGATGAATTTAGCTCAACAGAAAAACATTTAAAAAAATTAAAAAATATTTACATTATTTATATTAACAGAAATAGTATTATGGAGCAATCATTTAAAAACGGGACATTAAACAAGGGATACTGTCCCACAATCACATGTAATGTCAAAGTCCTTTACTTTTCATCCAAAAAGGCTGCAAACACACTGACGCATTGAAAGAGATTGGATCTTCTGAGGAGCAGAGACAAAAGCAGCAAGGGGAAGATGGAACGGATCCAAACATTCAAACGAAGGAGACGATGCAATCATCAGAAGGTCCTGGATTAAAAGTGTCAACGCACCAGAAACCAGGCCACAGGCAAGTGGGTGCTACACCAAGCAATCCTTCAGAGACACAAGAAAAAAAGACGGGGACTGCATCTTCTGAGGAGCAGAGACAAACGCAGCAAGGAGAAGAGGGAACGGATCCAAACATTCAAACGAAGGAGACGATGCAATCATCAGAAGGTCCTGGATTAAAGGGGTCAACGCACCAGAAAACAGGCCACGGGCAAGTGGGTGCTACACCAAGCAATCCTACAGAGATACAAGAAAGAAAGAAAGGGACTGCATCTTCTGAGGAGCAGAGACAAAAGCAGCAAGGAGAAGAGGGAACGGATCCGAACATTCAAACGAAAGAGACGATGCAATCATCAGAAGGTCCTGGATTAAAGGGGTCAACGCACCAGGAACCAGGCCACGGGCAAGTGGGTGCTACACCAAGCAATCCTACAGAGATACAAGAAAAAAAGACGGGGACTGGATCTTCTGAGGAGCAGAGACAAACGCAGCAAGGAGAAGAGGGAACGGATCCAAACATTCAAACGAAGGAGACGATGCAATCATCAGAGGATCCTGGATTAAAGGGGTCAACGCACCAGGAACCAGGCCACTGGCAAGTGGGTGCTACACCAAGCAATCCTTCAGAGATACAAGAAAGAAAGAAAGGGACTGCATCTTCTGGTGAGCAGAGAAAAACGCAGCGAGGGGCAGAGGAAACGGATCCAAACATTCAAACGAAGGAGACGATGCAAGCATCAAAAGGTCCTGGATTAAAAGTGTCAACGCACCAGAAACCAGGCCACAGGCAAGTGGGTGCTACACCAAGCAATCCTTCAGAGATACAAGAGACAGTGGTAAGAGATGTGGCATCACAAGACCAACATCTAATGCCGGGTCCAAGTTTAGTTCAAGACATCGTACCTGCTGGTAGACACCAACTGGAAACATCACCACTGTCATATGCTGTACTAGCACGTGGACCTGTGCAACACGTTTCAGTGGATTCCTTGAATATACGTGGCGAGAACTGTCCTGTCTTTCTTGGGCCGGTTAACCAACCGACTATCAACATAAACGTTCAAAGTTTGAAAGTGACAGGAAATAGTTCAGGTAAGACATGTTCCATAACTTTTTGACTTTCTATAATTTGGTCTTAATTTATTTTAAATCTTTTAGTTTTCGCCAGTAAAGGTACTATACAAAATTTGCAAATTAAAACAAAACTACCAAAGTATTATGACACACATTGCATCACGCACACCAAAAACTGCTGCATTAGAATGACACTGAATCTGAATCTACAGGGTGAACCTAAAGAAACGAAACCCACCGGAAAATGGCCATAATTCCGAAAGTATATATTTCATGGAAAAACTGAAGTCAATATCAGAAAGTAGGAGCTACAAGCTTTCTTCTGACACCTACATCGCAGGCCTACGGTCACTGGTAACTGAGTACCATTGTCTTGAATAGGCAGATTTCAGAAATGTCCAAATAGGTGTGCGTGTTGTTATCTTCGTGTAGGCAAATAAGGTCGCCTGGAAAAGAACAAGAACATAATTCCCTTTTTTATAACCTGTTTATTTGAAACAATAAAAATGAAAACACTTATTTGGCTTTCATAAGCATCTTTCTCAGTCCTTAAGGTTCGATTCCTTCAACATGGCCGCCACCTCTCTCAACGCAAATTTCACATCGTCTTTGCATATCCTGCACTGCTCTCCTCACCATCCCCGGATCTTGTCGTAAAATGTCAACTTCTGCTGAATCCTCTCCCGTAATTCCACAAGGTCCCGTGTGGGACTAGCGTAGGCCTTATTCTTAAGGTATCCCCAAAGGAAAAAGTCACATGGAGTTAGGTCAGGGGATCGTGGTGGCCACTCCACTTCATGATTCAAGGCAATCACACGGTGTGCAAAGAGTTCTCGAAGACGTTCCCTGACAGCGATAAGTCGATGGGCGTTGTCTGTCAACTGGTCATGTCAACTCCGTGCTTTAGTGTATGTCATTGTGTTATTTAGTGAACGGTTCATATAGAATCTGGAAACTTGTGATTTTTTACTTTCTATGATCACACTGAACACAAAACAACCTGTTTCCATTTTTTTAATTCATGTCCAGTGGCAAAATTCAAGATGGCCGCCAGCATATACCGAAAAAGCAATAAATCGTTATATTTGAACCAACGTATTCAATATATGCACAATAATAAGCTTATTATGGACATGCTTTTGATTACAATATATTTGTATCTACATCTGGTTGTATGAAGTAGACTGTCTTCAATTGTTTCATTCACATCCAAGATGGCGTCCACCAAATTTTGAAAAAATACGATATTTTTATATCTGAACCATTTATTTACATACATGTATAATGATAAGCTAAGGACAATTTTGTGATTAGAAGTTTTGAATGTTTTCATTAATGTCGTAGAATAAGTCCAAGATGGTGGCCACCATTTATCAACATACTTGTGTTATGGAAATTTACCTAGGCATGTTATGTATCTAACAAACATGGGGAAAACAAAATGGTGTTCATACACATATCAAATTGAATGCTCAATTATGGATGTATCCGGATGCTAGTTATCTGCCACGTTATTAGTCATCAGATGTTCATAATGTCTAAACTCAGCAGAAGCAAATCCAGCAAGAGCAAGTCCAGCCACCCGCCTCCGTCTTCATACAGTTCGGTTTCAAGCATACCTTGCGGGCAACGCACACCACTTGGCACCGACGATGAGTCTCTACTTCTATCATTAGAACTAGACGACCAACCCCGCCCATCAACATCAAGTAACACACCACCGGTCTCTTACCGTTTACCAGCGACAAAGTTCAAAGAAGTGAAAACCTTAGCAGTAAAGATCAACATTTTGACTTTTGCTAAGGATCACATCGCTCTACAAATAAAGTCGTTGTCCCGACACTTAGAGACCTCCAGACCACCTCCATACCTGGAAATCAGAATAAGGCAACCAAGACCACAACGATCGGTGAAACTTCAAGAATCGTTCACAGAACGTTGGAATAAACTGCAAAGCCGAACATCGCTACTCTTCACAAAAGTCGCACTAGAAGAGTACGAACATCAACTCGACCTGGCGGAGGCGAAATACACCGACTCAAGATGAGCTGATCAGGAAAAGCTTGCTGAATACCAAGGCCAAGACCACCAAACAGTACAACAGCTGCTAAGTTTCTTCACAAGGCCCCGACAATCAAGAGGCATCAAGAGGAAACATCCCTGCTAAAAATCCCATCAAACCAAATGGTCTTTTTCAAGACCACCACAACTTCTCAACAAAGAAAAAACCGTTTTTCTTGTTTACATTGTGCCCTACCATTCGATTTTTTTTTATTATATTGAAATAACATTTTCGCATAGGATAGCCATGGCAAGAAGAACAAATTGAATAAAGAAACAAAGAGATCCCTTAGCCAACTAAAATTAAACCTTCTCTTGCAAATGCAAAAGCAAAAAAGCCAAATCCAATCAACAACAACAAAAACTATTAGCAGAACAATGCGAGTCATTTATAACAAACCTATCCAAAGCAACACTATCGCATACCGAGAAAATTGTTTTAGGAAAAGGCCTCAACTTCGTCCCTATATACTCCTGCTAAACACAACACTCGTGAGTGAAATAAATACATTCAACCCACCATCCAATTGGCATCCAAAATCAACACGTAGTGCAACACCAGAAAAATACCTGGAAGCCACCAAATTCGAAATAGCCCACATAAGGCTAGGAAAACAACAAAGGAACCTGACTAAACAAGAACTATCCGCCACAAACAACCTCAAAAGCCATCCCGACATCGTAGTCAAACCATATGACAAAGGTAGAGGCATACATGTATGTATAATGAACCACACAGACTATTTACAAGTGGGTTACCGCCATCTTGAGTCCCATCATTACACCCAACTGGACCAGGATATTACCCATCAAACCACAACTTTGGTTCACAACACAAATGAGAAACAACCAACACATCGACACCAATACTCTGAAATACCTCGACCCACTTCCACACAAGTGCCAATGTCCAACAATGTATTTTCTCCTGAAAATACACAAAATTTCACCAAGGGGAGAACCATTTGTTGGACGACCAATCGTAAGTGGCTGCACAAGTCCTACAGCCAATTTTTTTTAGAATACATAGACTATTTACTCCTTCCAATTGTAACCGCGCTATCCACATACGGTATGTCCGCGACACCGCAGACATTTTGCGCAAACTAGAAGGAAAAACATTCTCACAAAATGCTCTGAATCATTCATCAACTACCTTGACTTAACCATCTTCAAAGGAGATCGTTTCCGAAAAACAGGAATCCTAGACACCAAAGTCTACACAAAACTAACGGAAACCTTCTAATATCTCCATCCCACCCACCCCACGTTTTCAAAGCGTTCATCTACGGAGAAACACTCCGATGCGCTAAAAACACCACCAACGAGGATGATTACCAAAACAAAAAGAAACTAGTCAAAAGAGGATACAGCCCCACTGAAATTGAAAAAGCAACAACCAAAGTATCGCATACTGACGGAACAAGATTGATACACAGAACCAAGGTTGAAGACAAATCCAAACAAATTCCACTTGTCTTCTCCACTACATACAACCCAGCCATAAACCACCGTGACATACATCAAGCAGTAAACAAATACTGGAACTTAATCCAAGGAAATAAAATACTCTCGGAAATATTTCCCAAACCCCCATTCATTGCCTTCCGAAAAGCCCAGAACATCCGGGAAAAACTATTACGAGCCAAGTTACAACAACAAAAACAAGTGCTCAAACCACTCCCATCCGACTCGGGCTTTGAAGAACCTACTGAAAATGATGATGATGATCATACTGCTCTCTTTACTAGAGGAACAACACGGAACCAACTAAAAACTTATGGCTATGTTCCAAACACTTCCAATTAACGATAATTGATTGGACCACACTAAACCCACACACCCTGCGAGTTATTACCGATTCCTCATGGAATCACCCATATGCAACTGACGAGTGCCACGACAGCAGGCACGAAAGCATGCTCTTGCTTACAAGAGGATTTGCGAACACAATCCTCTTCTCGCACCCCCAAAACAAATCACATTTGATTTACCTAAACCTACAACGGTCACCCAGTCTATTATGTCCGCCCATTTCATTTATTACGGACATAATTGGCATAGACTAAATCACGATTATTTAAGCCATACAAGTCACCAGAGAAGAAATGTCACTGAATGGGAAAGCGCCATCATTCTCTTAACCGGTCAACTCTGATTTCATGGCAGATTGCACCCATGCATCCATTCCTGTGGTTACATTATTATGGCTCATGCCATGCAGTCTTCCATAGAACGATCAGGACAGATTTATTTTGCTAAAAAACAAATATACATTATTATAACCAAAATATTTGTGTACCATTCATTGGGTATTTATGGGTGTGCCATGCCATATGGCGCCAATTATACCTCACATTGGATGATTATTCACTTTGTTCTTTGTGTTATTGATGATATAAGTACTTCAATGAATTCAGTGACCAAAAAAAACTATAAAACGATATACTGGACAACTATATCCATTACAAATGTCCAAAATAGTTGGTGATTAAGCGATTATCGTGTTAAATGGCCGCCATCTTGGATTTAGTGCGTATCCATGCTGGAAAAAAATTGGAAACAGGTGGTTTTGAGTCCTATGTGATCTAAAGAAGTCAATAAGTACCAGTTTCAAGATTCTATATGAAAGGTTCACTCCCCTGTTAATTGCAACACAACAACATACTTCCACTTTCAAGGACATTTCCTTATTTTAAGGATTTTTTTACTTCTCAAGGAATTTCTAATGAAATGGAAAAAAAGGAAGTTGTGAGGAAATCCCCCAAATCTAAAGATTTGTAATGAAATTATTAAATTCTGAGCAAATTCTACAATTAAAAAACAAATTGAGGGGTTCATATATTATGTTCAATATTCAGTAAAGTTGCCGATATTGGTGTGAGCTAAAATTAAAATACCCGATTAACATGGTTTGATTTCGATTTATCTTTGTGTTACATTAGAAACGAGTCCGTCGAGTGGGAGGGGACCAGGATGCAGTACGAGACAGGAGACTCGACTCGATGATCCAACTAAACTTGCTGCTGATAAGTGCGAGGAGGCATTAAAAGACATCTACACCAGCACAGGTAGCTATGTGCAGATGCTTCCATGGGTGGATGATGACCAAAAACACATCATGGACATCTACACAAAGCTACAATTAGAAAAAGGTGATATGGATTTGAAGGGAGAGGTGAAATCGTATTGGGATATTTTCAAACTCAAAACAAGAGAGGGTCATCCAATTATACGGGCAATTTTAAGCGGAGGGGCTGGTCTAGGGAAAACGACTCTTGTTGCCAAAATGGCTTACGATTGGGCCTGTGGTGAAGTTGCTGCACTAAAAAAGTACAAGCTTGTTTTTGTGTTGAAAATGCGTTCCCTAAAACAAACGTCGGATGTGATAGATGCACTATTTGGTCAGTTGTTAGATAAAGAGACCATAGACAGGAAAGACTTGGAATCCTTCATTGCAGCCAACCCTGACGACGTGTTGTTTCTGTTGGATGGTTTTGATGAATTCAGGTCGACTAAGCTTAATAAGTCGAAGTTCGGTACGATTCTTAAAATGCTTAATCGAAAGGGAAAGTACGCAAAATGTAGTGCACTTGTGACAACCCGCCCCTCACACTATGACAAGCTGGTAAAGAACACTTTGATTCAAAAGCCGTTTGCTCTTGTGAATGTTTTAGGGTTTAGCGAGGACGATGTTAAGGAATATGTGCACAAATTTTATTCAGGAGAATCATCCAAAGCTGATGGACTTTTTGAGAGAATTGTATCCTCTGATGTTTTATTAGATTTGGCCAAAAGTCCCATGCTGTTGTTATTGATGTGCTTGTTATGGAAAGACAGTGCTACACTCCCTGACACCATGTTTCGCCTTTATAATGAGGCACTGCGTTACATATTTAAACGCAAAACAAACAGAAAAAAAATGTCAGAAAAAAAAGAAATGTCAGAAGAAGAGATTTCAAGGCTGATTACTGCTATTGGAAAGGTTGCTTTGGCCGGCCTACTTTCATCTGATCAAAAGTTATCATTCCAAGAGGGGGATTTTGAGCCAGATGTGCTTGAAAAGGCCTTACGAGCTGGCATCCTCACCAGCGAGCGAGTCCGGAAGGGGATCGACATTTCCAAAACCGTTTATTTCATTCACAAGACGTTTCAAGAATTTTCCGCTGCGATATACTACCAGAGTTTAACATCAGAAGAATAAACGCATGAATTTGAAACGTTCTTTCGTCAAGTGTCTGATTTAGCAGGATTTAAATATCTTCTGCGTTTTTGTTGCGGTGACAGTGATGGGCCACGGACAAATTCAATTTTGCAGATTTTATTGCATAAAGTCAAAGATGCAGGCAATCTAGATGATGAAGCCATACAAGTAGCCTTGAATTGTTACTTTGAAAGTCAGAGCCAGACATTGCCACCGTTGGAGTTAATTAATTCCGTTATTGATTCAAATCTACATATTGGTGTTCCAGGGAGTGATATATTGACATCGTTTATGTACTTCCTTAACAACGTTACTGATGACCAGAAAAAGGGTGGCGAAAATACTTGCCTCGAAAAGATACATAAATTAAGAATGAATACTGTCAGCTTTAGACAGTTGGGTACAGAATACGGGAATTATGTGAACAGAATGACAAATCTTCAAAATATTGAAGTGAGTAACCCAAACGATGAATTTGAAGACTGTACATGTTCCCTTTTGTCTCTACGTCTGAAGAATATGACGCAGCTTCAGGCCTAGTCTTGGTGCAAGACGTCCCTGCTATCACTCCACCAACCGCTATCACCCATGAAACGCTATCACAGGAACGTCTTGGGAATCTTGTGGTAAAAAAGGGCGTGGTCTTACTGAACAAGAAATGCATAATTCAACAAACGGCAATAAAATATTAGCGCACGCTCACTAACAGCAATAAGTGCATTGGTAATAAGCTGTACAGAATGGTACCGTTTCGCTAAAGTCTACGCATACAACGTGAACTAAATCATGCAGACGTGCAGGTACTAGACTCATGACTTGAATGATTCGTCGCACGCGCTCATCGGTTATACAAGCTACGTCATAATGTATGCATACGCACACTGAATTCTGCTCGGAATTTCCCGAGCAGAATTCACAAGATTCCCAAGACGTTCCTGTGATAGCGGTTCGTGGTTCATGGAAATACAAAACAGGGACGTCTTGCACCAAGACTACTTCAGGCCGTGACCTTCAATTATTGCAACCTAACAAGCAGTGATATGGAGCACATTGTTGGGCAACTGAGTAATCTGCCCAAATTTGTTGAATTGAATCTGTCTGACAATGAGACCCTTGCTGGATCAGGTCGGTCATGGTCTCACTTGAAGGAAATCAAAAGCCTCAACAAACTAGTCTTGGCTAGATGCACATTGAGAAGTGATGACTTGAATCACATTGCCGTGGTGCTGAGTAATCTGCCCAACCGTGTTGAATTGAATCTGTCTTACAATGAGACCCTTGGTGGATCAGGTCGGTCATGGTCTCACTTGAAGGAAATCAAAACACTCAACAAACTAGACTTGTTTTTGTGCGCATTGAGAAGTGATGACTTGAAGCACATTGCCGTGGCGCTGAGTAATCTGCCCAACCTTGTTGAATTGGATCTGTCTCACAATGAGACCCTTGCTGGATCAGGTCGGTCGTGGTCTCAAACGTGGTCCTGGCAAAAATGAACCTCCTCGGAAAGCTTTATTTGAGGCGCTGTGATTTGACCGCTGACGATAGGGCAGAAATCACCAAAGCAGTGAGTCAAATAACCAGCCTGAAAGTGCTTTATAAATCATAGTCCCATGGGGTATATTAGTCTCATCCATAATGGGCTCCGTACATGCAGCATTTTGAAAGTGCTTGGATTGTGCGCATTTGCGCGTACACAACTTCACTGCGGGATGGCGTTATACAATATTCTACTGACTTGGTATATTGGCAGCTAATGTTAGAAATGACTTCCCTTAAGATAATTGTTCACGAAAGTCTCTTTTCATAATTATATTCAGTACACAGACGCGGTCTCAGAGAACAAAGGACTAGAACAACTTTGTTATAGTTTGTGATGAAACAACCGTCAAAACCCAACGATTGCCAACTTTTCAAAGACCATAAAAACACGGTTCCTGTTTTTTCACCACCACTAACTTTTTCTCCGTCAACTTTTGGCCCCTCGTTAAACGACAAGTTCTTTATTACGCCATGCAGATCGCTTTTCACGGAGCAATTTTCTGGTAATTTAAACAAGCATATTTGTCTCACTTTATCCGCAAACAGATTAGATGATTTACATACAATGCCAAGTAAGTAGACCCCTTAATAAATAGGAATAACATGTGATTCAAGAAACCACATATTTTCAAATGCAGCACAATCAAAAAAAGTACAGGTTTAAAACCTGAGCTTATTACGGCCAAAAGGTTCGATCTTCATTGTGATTTCTGACCAGAGAAGTGAGTTGTGTGGGTCTGGAGGGGCAAGGAACGAGAGCTGCGTTGTTGAAAAAGAAAAGTATGTCTGGCACAGATCTGACAAGATTATTGAGAAATAAACTGAGACAAGATGACGTCATGGTTGGTTTACACTCGAAATATTCTGGTCATTTTTGACTTGCAAAAACAGTCCCCAAGCGTACCCTAGCTGAATTCGGCTTTTGGAAGATGAACATCACACAAGCTAATAAACCACAGCCGACGTAAGCTGCATAAATACACAGAGTCGATTGAAAATTGCCAAACATAAGAACCCTTGTTATACTTCTGATATTACCCGAGATAACAATCCTGCTGGAATTCCCGCCAAGAATTGGATGACCCTCTTGTAAAATTGTAAATAAATACTGTGCTGTTGTCGATTTATATTCTGTATATTATAAGCTGCATGTGTTTTGTGTTTATCGATGCGTGCATCGAACCAGTAACAGTGTCATGCATGATGCAAAATGTGTGTAATGTAAAAGTTATGTATAAAATAAGACATTGTACATTAATGGGATTTTATTTGTGAATAATTGAACATCAGATGTTTCACTGTCAAGAAAGTTTTAAAGTGATGTTTACTTCAACATTTTAATGTTCACCTGAGAGTGAAGCCAAGTGGTTTCATCTCGAGGCTTTATAGACTGGTGCATGTCCATCTGTTTGGAACTAGACTGGTCTCTTCAGTAGTCTGATGACAGACTAGGGAGAGATTTTGACACAGTTGACTCAGTACTAAAGGCGTGTTGGACTGGTTGTTTCATATGCCAGTCTATTTTCTTGTGTTGCATGTTTTCAGTACCGTAAGTTTTGAGACTCTCATACACAGTATCGAGAGTCCCAAATGTCTGGACTAATGTTAACCTTTGACACCCTGGGTATGGCACGCAAAGTAGGCAAAGGAATTAATTTTGCCATGAAGAAGGACATGGGTGAACATGACATTTTATGGCACGTGTATTTAATTGAATGAACTTTAAAACAATGTGTTGTTTTGTTGAAGTGTGAATAGGTTTTTGTCGGAATGCTATCACCATGGGGATAAAAGCATGATATCTTGAAAATTATCACGACTACAGTTGTAAATGATGCATCCCATTTTGGTAATCAGTTTATTGTGAAACATTGATTAAAAAACAATGGGGAAAGTGGCTGGTTTAAATTATCTTAATGAAGCTTTTTGTAATAAGTTGTGTTATCAAATCAACATTAGGGCCTATACGAATGTATATGCTTGTACCTGAACTGTTGTTATGTATTTTCACATATAACTGTTTTATATATGATTTACAGTTTTGTCATATTTACAATTTTGTTGATCACTACTCTCCAAGTTCATGTAATAAATAACATCATAAATGACGTTATTTGATGGTTAAAATGCTTTTTTAAATATTCACGACTACAGTTTGCAAACTGTGGTTGATCAGATAGTTATGTAAAATTGGTTAAGTTAGAGAAATTGGCTGGCTCAAATTCTCTTAATTAAAGGTAGGATACACCATTTGCAGATTTCGAAAATATTTACTACCGAATTATTAAGAAATATCTTACTCATTTGAAAGTAAATAATGATTTTAGGCATCCAGCAAAATTATTCCGAAAATTTTTATTTTATTAGCCGGACGGCGATCGCGAAAAAAATAAGATAAAATAAGAATAACTACTCGACGCCGGTTGAAAACAATCGCTGTTTTTTGTGCTTTTCTCGGCATCCATGACTGTAAAACTTCGGACAGGTCAGTTAAACGATATTTACTATAAAATACAACCCCCTAAATCTACCCATTCATGATCATTTAAGCAATTACTAATGCTATCCTACCTTTAAGCTTTTTGTAATAGTGTTATCACAAACGTAAAAACATACATTTCTGGAGCGTTTTAATGTCGGTTTTACATGTACATAGAACAGATTAAACTTTTTAAAATGAAGTTTCACAGTTTCGACAGATGGACAGTTTACATGTATTTTCAACTTTGTCGATAACTCTCTGTTGAGTAATATATATTTACATCACAAATGCTTTTCAAACAATGATGTGTAACTGATTTTAACCTATCAACAAAAATAAAATGACGTGTTCCAAAATCTTGTCAAAATGTGTATCTCTTTAAAGTTTTGCTCATTTCATCGTTCTGGAGCCAAAATTCGCTTTAGTTTGTTTGCAATGAAGTCATTGAAGTGGATGAAATATTTTCGTTTATATAAATATCTAATACGAATTAGATATATCTAATTCTCTAAATTATCGTTGCGTAAGTAAAAAAAAAAAAAAAAAATTAAATTGGCTCACCATAGACGAATCTTGCGAGCTGACAAGATGACGTCATCGATGATCATGATGCTCCCTAATATGAAGCAGAATCAGTGTCAAAAAGATCGGACGTGTTTTTACAACTCGGATGCTTTCCTAATTCGGATGTATTCCTAATTCGGATGCTTTCTTAATTCGGATGAATTCGTAATTCGGATGCTTTTTGTAAACTCGGATGCTTTTTTAATTCGGATCCTTTTTTAATTCGGATGCTTTTCTAGTTCGGATGCTTTTTGTAATCTCGAATGCTTTTTTAATTCGAATGCTTTTCTAGCTCGGATGCTTTTTATAAACTCGGATGCTTTTTTAATTCGGAGGCTTTTCTAGTTTGAATGCTTTTTGTAAACTCGGATGCTTTTTGCAAACCGAACATATTCGCAAATCGGATGCTTTCCCAATCCGGCACTAGGGTGGCCCTGAAAGGACATCACACATCGCAGATTCTGCACAAATTTGCGTACTAAGAAATCTGCGCAGAACTTGAAATCTAAAATAAAAATATGCGACTTTTCAAAAATCTGCCAAGAAAATATTCATTATCACATAAATCTGTGCAGAAATCTACAATATAATCTTCCACATCTCAGATATATGCTAAGATATATACGATAACATGTTTGTCATCGTTCAAATTCGCGCAGAATGCGCGAAATCGCAGAATCTGCGATGTGTGATGTCCTTTCAGGGCCACCCTAGTGCCGGATTGGGAAAGCATCCGATTTGCGAATATGTTCGGTTTGCAAAAAGCATCCGAGTTTACAAAAAGCATTCAAACTAGAAAAGCATCCGAATTAAAAAAGCATCCGAGTTTATAAAAAGCATCCGAGCTAGAAAAGCATCCAAATTAAAAAAGCATCCGAATTAAAAAAGCATCCGAGTTTACAAAAAGCATCCGAATTACGAATTCATCCGAATTAAAAAAGCATCCGAGTTTGCAAAAAGCATCCGAATTAGGAATACATCCGAATTAGGAAAGCATCCGAGTTGTAAAAACACGTCCGATCTTTTTGACACTGATTCTGCTTCATAGACTCGACTATATCTTAGTCTTCGATAACTATAGACCCTCTTCCATTTTTCCTTGGTCTTGTATATCAGTCGTCGCAGTCTCAGAGCCACATCTAAACCAAATCCACATTCTCAGTTTGTAGAGGGCCCAGATCAGTCCGTGCACGACGACAACGGCCACAAAGATGCCAACAATCACGCCAGCGGCCAGCCCCGGCGAGTTGGTGTAGTCGATGAACGGGTAAATGGCGCCGGTCGAGCTGAGGGTGCGCCCTCCAGCGGCCCAGAAGATAAGGGTCAGGACCAGGTAGGCCAAGTCGAAGGCTAAAGGGTAGACGAAGTGCAGGAACCGCACTGGGATGGGGGTCAGAAAGAGGTCAAGGAGGGAGACGATGCTGGTGAAGGTGTGCACGTGGAAGTCGTAGAAGAACGGGACGGACGGGTTGTAGAGGGCCCCCCAGTAAATTATGGTGACCAGGATGTTAAGGTTGACTGTGATGTTGAAGAACACCCATTGCATCTTATGGCGTATGCCCAACGAAGCATCACCTGACAATGTATGACAAAGGGTAAGTGTGAAGTATTAGTTAAGAATGTACAATCTAGACAAAACTTCATGGGACCGTTTAATGTTATAATTGTTCCAGTATCAACATTGCAGTTTGATACTCGGCAAACCGTAGCCGACAAATCAAATGCGACCCCAAAACCTGTCACGAAACTGTAACACTGGCTCAATTCGTTTATAAACCATTGGCCTAAATGATAGAGGGGTAAGAGTGGGTTTTCACGGCCGGCGCACGCGAACGATTCACGAAGGATGCGAATGCCAATAAAATGGCAAAGTCCAACATTCGGAGAAGAGTCTCCGAATGTGTCGCGACAATGCAGTTTATGTGCGTAGTTCTCACAACGTATGTGCGAATGTGGTGTGTAGCGTGCCGAACTATGGCCAGTCCCCATACACGAAGAACATGCGACTAAAATGCGAACAACACCAATGTTGCAAGAATCTCGGGCAACATTCGTGCGGACATTTTGCGACACATGCGAACTTTTCGTGCATATTTTTCAAAAAATGAACGTCGTGCGACATTCATGCGACATTCGTACATATGCCGCGCGATTATCTTGCGACCGGCGATCCGATGCTTCTTTGGCAAAGTCATCAGTCTCAAGAAGCACGCGAACGGTTCGTAGATAGCTCGAGAAATTATCGAACAAACTTCGCTACTTTCGCGAGACATACGCGAGACATTCTCCAAACTGTTGGAATCTGTTTGGGGTTTCAAGAAGATTTTGCGAACATCACGCACGTCGTGAGTAGCTCGTGCGCACATGACGAAGCTTTCTATACATTTTCGGAGCAAATCACGAGCAAATCACGACCCGGGACGCTGTAAACGTTCGCAAGAAATTTTAAACTTTTTTTAAATTCCCGCCGAACTAAAAACAACTCCCGCGAACAATTGACGAGGCTTTCGAACCACCGCGCATGTTTGGCGAACGTGTATGGAACCTAAAATACGAATGTTGGACTTTGCCATTTTTCGGCATTCGCATACTTCGCGAATCGTTCGCGTGCCCCGTGAAACACCACCCTTAGTTTAAGCTGTTCATTTCTCCCTATGGTTTAAGCCAAGAGGCAAATCGTCAAGGAACATCGTTGGCCCCCCAAGAAATTGCAATTAGCATACTTGCGAAGCCGTAACCGCCAATCCACCCAATACACACAGTCACATTTGTAACACTGATGAGGCTGTGTTCGAATTACCTGATGACTACGGCTTGAATTTGCACTAGCAGGAGTGCTGCAATACGCGTGTAATTCCATGACATAGTCAATTAATTCAGACACGACCTATATACATGTATATCATTAAAATTAATAACCTTCACTAGCACTTTGTCCATTCCGCATTCGTGGTTGGATGACGCCATCCACCACAGCAATGACAGCAGCAATCTCCACGTAGATGACGAACACTATAAAACCGAGATTGGTTAGATACACGAACGCCTGGCCGGCGAACACTTCAATCTGTTGGACATAGTAGACGATCAGTATGGCCAGCAGGTACAGGGCTAAGATCACGCGGTAGATGACGAAGAGGATGTGTGGAAACTTCACCCACTGTTAATTAGGAAGAGAAGAAAAACGGGGATGTTAATTTTGCTGGTATAATCATTGCAGTTACCGTTGTTGAAACCGAGTGGCCAAGGCCGGCAATTAGAAGTTGTCATTGGGGATTTTCCAAAACCTTTGCTTCGATCGTCTTCGTCTTCCGAATTATATAAACCGATTACAAGTTTCTGAAGCACAACATGCACCTTAAGCTTTAGACGATGACGCCAGCCAGAGGTTCAACTCCGGCCTCCAATCTTTTGCTCGGGACTTATGCGCCTGCTCGTAGTTGTACATGACGAAGGGTAATGTTGAATTCAATAATTTTAGCCAACACAAATGTTACTTTTAAGAATGCCTCCTGGGGCCTGACGGCATCTTTTTTTCTCGAAACCTAGTTCTTGTGTTCAATGAACACGAAACTGGAATTCGAATAACGAGAACCAACACGCGAATGGTGTTTGCAAACAGGATTTTATTTCTGATTGAAGAAAATACAAATCAATCAATCAACAAACGCTACACTATACCTCCTAAATACATGTAGTTTTATCCTAAATTGAGATAAACAAAAAGTGGCAGTGGGATAAAACATTCTTTCCCAGATCACTACCGCACGTACCTTGCGTTAATCTTGGGGGCAGCTGTAGTATATATCATGATATTCATGATAATGATAACAAAAAAGGTTTGTACATGAGCTTAGCGCAGGTTTGTCTTTGCCATTTTTAGCTGTTCCGGGATTCAAATAATGTTTATGAATGTTTTAATAGTGTCACACCCCTAAACATTGCTGCTTATGTTTCATTAGTATGACTGGTGGCAACTCTATTTCACAGAGTTGGTATGCCACAGTTTTCTCTCCAGTGCCCCTTGGGTCCACCCTGTGTCAGGCATGGTCCACGTGTAAGGTTTATTATATACGACCATGTGGGAGAGGTTGGTTTGTGTGGTGATGTGGCATTCCGTTCCTGGCTTTGATGTAGACAACATCGCTACTTTAGCATGGAGGAATAAGAAGCTTCTTATTCCTCCATGTTTAGACGGAATCACCATCACCCCGGTTTTATTAGCACAAACCATCTCTTGCCCACAGGTAAGCTTTCCTCAAGTTATCTTATTCTTTAGTAAGTAGTTATTCATTAGGATTAGGGACATTCAGTTATTAGACATTTCTATTGTTTATTTCTCAGATATTATATTCATATTGTGGATAAGAATGCACTTCCTTTTCATTCTTAACTTCCATGCTTGATGTGAGTTCATGGATTGTCCTCTATGAAGTGTATTTTATATATTATTTTGAGTTTTTACTTTATTTTATGAGTCAGAATATATTTGTTTGATCTTATTTTGACGCTCTGAATTATACTCGAACTATTTTGAATTTAAGTTGTTAGACAAGATTTAGTTCTTGAAGATACAATGTTCAACCTAGATATAGTTTCCAACTTTCCCAGTTGAGGACGATTAATGATTTCACATCATAAGGTTGTTTGAGCTTGTTGTAATTACTTAAACTTCTTGTTGGCTTATTGATAGTTGATTAGTTATTTTGGTCCACTATAGTGGGGATACTTGCATTATTCCTTTTAATTATTGGGTTAGCTTTAAGTGGATACTTGTGCGAGTCGTATTCAAGACTATGACAGTTTATTCATTCATAAATTGCGTTGTTTACTGCTGTGCCTGATAATGAAATGGTTTTGATCTGATTCACATAGTTTTCCCCTTTAAGTGTACATAGTTTAATATGTCATTAGCAAGCACTGTTTTGTATTTCCAGTTGCATTACAGCACTGCCACTTTAACTTAGACTGGGCGTCACCATAGTAACCATTTAAGACCCTTGTATAGGTCCAGTAGCGCTGTACATTATCTTTCTGGCCACAGATCGTATTTCGTAGTGTGGGGCCATACCCCAGACCATACAGGCCAGCTGGTATGCAAGTTTCGGCTGACCTTGTCACTGACCTCAACACCTGGACGGATCATTGTCCATATTCTGCTGTGCTAACACTTGAAGTCGGCGCGAACTGGAAGTGCAACATGGCGTCACTGCTGTGAGCCAATGAAATGTCCAGTTGTAGAGGTCAGTGGATTTACCAACCAACTGAACTCTACACCTGGACATTTCATTGGCTCACAGAGTGACTTCGTGGGTCCGCCATGTTGCACTTCTCTGCATGCCGACTTCAAAATGAAACAATGGATGATCTGTCCATGTATAGAGGTCAGTGGACCTTGTGCACTCTGTAATAGGGTTTTGTGCCCTCAGGGAGTCAACTGTTTTATTACCCTTTAGTTTTTGCTAAATGCTAGACTGTACTGTATTTTTGTTGTTTTTTATAATAGAACTATTTTTATCTGGTTATTCTAATGCTTTTAAATAGGTTTGGTTTAAATATAATTTAGTGTAGTGATGTGGCATTCCGTTCCTGGCTTTGATGTAGACAACATCGCTACTTTAGCATGGAGGAATAAGAAGCTTCTTATTCCTCCATGTTTAGACGGAATCACCATCACCCCGGTTTTATTAGCACAAACCATCTCTTGCCCACATAATCTCCTGTTGTTCATCAGTTTGAATGAAGACGAGGACTTCTGTGTTTTGACCACTACTGTGCGTGCTGTTTGTACCCTTTCATCTCTAATCATCTCTACTCAACTCTTCATCTCCCTGATGTTCTCTTCTTGACGATTGCTGGAGTCGTTTCATCGTTCCTGTTTTTCCGATGTCCCCCCGTCGTTCCTTACGGTTCCGTTAATTCGCGGTTCGTGAACTTTGTGCTCGCGTGTACTCGTGGTGTTCGCGGACGGAATTCGATCTGGATTTTCGCAAGACTCAGGATCTACGCATCATCTACAATAATTTATCCTTTGTACAATTTAAAGTTTCGAAACTCTGTAATCTTCTTTTCTTTTCTTTTTGTGATGCATTGCCCCACTGTTTAATTTGTATATCTCTTTGATTGTATTTGATTATCTTGTTGAGTGTATGACGAAACTGAATTAAAAGTCCTTTTTAATTCGACTGTAAATCGACCATTTCTGAAATTTGAATTTATTTGATTATTTTGTCGATCGATATGAACCGGTTGAGTATTATGGCTTTGGGTTTTTTTCTAACTGAATATTACACCCCGTGACAATAAGTTTTCCCCTTCTCTTCATTCGGCGTGTTCATTATGGCGTCAAGCTGCACTCCACACGCGCTTGCCACTTGGGCGTTGTCGAGAACACGCGATTGTTCCCGGGTCACTCGAGAACGGGGTAGTTCGAAATACACTGTGGAAACAATTAACTATATGGCCGGGTGGCCAAAAAAAGACAAAGCGCGTGCTTCCGCCGCACAGCATCTTTCTTGAAAAAAAATATACAAAAATAAGGTCTAGCTGGAGCTAAAGCTAAAGCTACAGGACCCAATCGGGATTTCATGGTATAATTTTTCTTCTACTTCTAGTACATGTACTAGTACTTTTTTGGTAGAAGGATTCTCCATCCATTGGCATATCATTTTGGATTTGGGTGGTGGCCGTGCTTGTCCGTTCAAGTTCTTGTGGGTCACCCTGTATATTACACATTACACCTTACCTGTGTACGATAAAACACGCTGGCGTCATCATAGCTCAGCCGAAAATCAGACAGTTTCGGTCGTTCGCAACACTTCATCGACATGCTGATTACTCACACTCGCACTAAAGTACAGCTAAAACGAAAATGAAAATATTGCTCTAAAGCTTTATCCGATTTGTGATGTTTAGCTCAGTCAAGGCACACTCAAGGCACAATTAGTTTGTCTTTCCGAACGACATGCACAAGAAACACTTTCAAATCCACCCAGCGCTGTTATGGGAATGACTCACTACGATCAATCTATTGCTACGATCGGCCTCGCTGAATGAGGGCAGGAGGTCAAGGACCAACAAAGGAAGCATTGCAATGACCTCGTCACTCGGCGATTCCTTTTTGTTTGCCAATTTTGTGAATGGAAGTACGTGTGTACGAGTATGTACATTGTACATGTACTGTACACAACGTACATTTACAGTACATTTTGCGGATTGGCTTATGGGGAGTAGAGCGTGGAGGAATAGGCTAATAGATTTGACAAATCGCCAGAAAAGGAAAAAAACTGAAAATGCATTGTATTATTCTCAACGCAAACAATACATGTATGATGTAATAGGTTCTGTTAAAATGACAAAAACCGGCACAAAAGCCTAATTAAAAGGTTTTTGTATTCCTTTATTTACTTACAATAGTATCTAGTATAGGATATTTTACATCTATCCGGGATTTTAAAATAATAATATCAGTGATTGTTACTTCGTGAAGTCAAGTTAGGTTGATACCAACAGCAATAAAGGTTGTTCTACCGTACAACTCTTACATCAAGACTATTAAAGTCTTATAAAATTGTGCATACTAAATATATAGCTCCATGATTATACCCACTTTCATAAACATACAATAGTCTTTTACATAGTTGAAGCATATTTACATCATCAGTTGTCATCTATTTACACAGTTTAGCTGAATTACAGAAAATAAACAGTACTGTTTGGCCCTATTTGGGTAAAATATTACAAGACAGTTTTGTTGGATTTTTAGGCAGAACATAATTGTGCCTTCATTTGAAGAGAGAACTGTAACTGTAAGGCCACTTTTCGTACTGCTCCAGTTAGACTGAATGTAAGGATTGAATGTAAAAAGGGTAATGAATGTAAGAAAGCTATAGAACTTTTATGTGTTTTGAATTAATTTTTTTTATTCCTTCGATTGGAGTGCCAACAAAAAATAGGGGTAATTTGGGGCAAATATTAAAATGCATTGAAGTGTAAACAAGAGAGGGGGTTAATGGTGTTTAGATCTGTCCTGTTGTGATTGGCTCGTCAAACACCTCCTCCTCCTCCTCTTCCTTGCTGCACTGCTCCACTTGGGCATCCGATAACCTCAGTCGGGTATGAGCCCCGGCTCTGCTGTCGCATCGGACCCAGATCCAGCGTTTCAATTTGTACAGTGCCCAGACAGCGCCCTGCATGAGTACTACCGCGGCAAAGATCCCCACTATCGCGCCCGCGGCTTGGCCCGGGTGGTCTGTGTAATCTAGAAAGGGGTAGATTGGTTGTCGGTTGAAGCCCCCCACCGCCCAGAAGACGAGAGTGAAGACGAGGTAACTAGTGCCAAGAAGCACAGGGTAGACAAAGTGCAGGAGGTGGATAGGCACCGGTGTTAGGAAGAGATCCAGGAGGCAGACGACAGACGTGAGGGTGTGAATGGTCAGATCGTAGATGAGAGGGAGAAAGCCAGGTGTGTAGATAGCACTCCAGTAGACCAGGGTGACGAGGAAATTGAGGTTAGTGGTCGTGCTGAAGAGGAACCAGTGTGTCTTGTGACGGAAACAAAGCCCTGTTAAACAAACCAAAAACAGGAATTTTGTTGAAAAGACTACCCATTCTAAACTTTTCTGTTTTCAGAAACACGATAGACGTCTAATTTATCTCTGCATGCAAAATGTATACCTTTTTGATCATTGATATATTTTTGAAATATATGCATAGTGGTTTTACATAGTCAACTACTTATTCAGCAGTCTTGCGGGCCTGCATTTTGTTACTTCACCGTGTAAATTTGTCGACGCGTATAGTGTGTACGTTTACAAATGTAAACTGCCCCAAAAGGAAAGAAATGTAGTATCCTGACTTCAGCAGTTGTGTAAAAAGTCTATGGACTCTAAAGGGGAGTCGAGAATTTGTTAAAATTAATTCCTAACAAAATTTAAAATGTTTCTAGGTCCTAGATTCATGTCTTTTCAACACTTTTCAACATTGACCTTTATTGAGATGATATATGAAGAAAAAAAAGGCATCAAGTTAAAACTTTTGGCTGCCAAAAGCAGTGTTGTTTCATCCTGAGAATGGTTGATGCAGGCAGAGTGTCTATACCTTCATCTGTACTTCTCCTCTTGATGCAACCATCCCAGATAACATTAACGCTAGCTGTCACATTGTACGCAATGAAGATCATGAAGGCTATCGTTGTGAGGTAGACGAATGACGCACCGCCCTGGCTCTTGATTGAAACGATCAGCACAATGATGAAGAAAACACTCGCGTACAAGGAGACCACAACCCGATAGATAGCTAAAGCTAACAGCGGAAACTTGGACCACTAAAAACAAAGAGTATTCAAAAATCAATTTAAAGTTTGATTGCCATCTTCAAAACAAAATTACAAGAAAATAATGTTGTTGATTCACAAGTCGGATTATAAAATTTAACTGAAAAGTTCAATCTGAAAAAAAGGAAATATTGTTGCAACCTGACGCTTCTCGTTTTCTTCATGAAATAGTCATTGTCAATGGAGGTCAATCACACTATATACACGGAGCCTACATGGTGCACTACCCTAATTGAAGGGAGAATTTCTCCGCCAGCTCATTAGCATGAAATGTGCCCCCCACAATTTCTTTTGAAAAAGGATGCCGTTTGGTGAAAAAAATGGTGGGATTGTGTAAATATAGCATAGGATCAACTACCTAGTTTTTGAGCTTCAATCTGAGGGCAGACTTGACAAAAATACGGTTGAAAAATGGGTCCTAATTGCCCTAGAATGTGGAGGGATGCCATTTGTAAAATGGTGTAAAATGGCTGCTTGCAGGCTCGGGAAGTATCACTTTTCGGGAGGTGAGTTTCTTTAGTTTTGGTGTGAATATTAAAAAAATTAATTGGCTAACCTACTAAAAATTGAAAAGAAATGGAAAGATAAAGGGCAAGACAATAATCTGATTGTTGTTTGAGAAACCCGTGATGTCGGTGTGCATGAAACTTGGTCCTAAACATTGTTGATTTTACACTGTTTTCAATGGGACTTGAATTAGGCTAGTGCACCGTACAGTAGCAACATCATCCATCAAAATCCGAATCGACTTACTTGCGGAAGATAAAACGCCCCGTTACCATGGTTACTGGCCTCTGTTGTAAAACCAAAATCAGAGAGTTTCGGTCGCTGAATACACGTCGTTATCGCCATTACTCAGATTAAGTTTAAATTGTTTCTTTAATTAATAATACTACTACCGAGTGCTAATATTACACGTATCACTAAAACTGATTCTAGAGCGCACGTTGTCGAAGAGTAGCGCCCTCCTTTGTCCAAAAAGAAAAACACTTATTCTCGCGTTCGGGTACTTTGTACGGCTGGGCTGTTTGCGCGAACGTTCGCTTACGTTTTGAGTTTGCGTTAGTTGAAGTGGAACGATATTTAAAAAAAATAAGTTTTTAAAATGTCGGCGCCCAGTGACAGTGACGTCGTTTGGTTGCTTTTTGTCCAACTTATTATTTCTCTTTAAAAGATCCCTTTGACTGCTCAAAACAACCCACCGTTTATAACGAAAAGTATAAAACGTAAATCAAAACCGTGAAAAGAAAAACGTCGGCTGATAACTTCTCCGCCATCTTTAAATACGTCACTGGCCAACAGCGAACAGCTCGAAATGTCGTTCGCCGTTTTCGCTAACGTTCGCCAACATAATTGGCGCACATTGCGTTCCACTTACGCGAACAACGCTAATGTTGACCAACGTTGGCAACGTTCGCTTGAGCGGAACGCACCCCCGGTTACGGGTACGGTACGGGTCGCCGACGTCAGTTCAAATTGTGTCGCGTGCAATATTGGCTCAATAGTGTTTCACGGTAATAATGCGCCATCTTGTTCACGGGGCGAAATGAACACGGCCCGGGTTGCTGTTACTACGTAGTACTAGTAGTAGACGCCCGCACATTTTGCGGACGTATAGGGCCTTCAAGTATACCGATTTAGAAACGTGCTGTTGCAGGCTGTGTTAAGCACAAAAGCGGCTGTTAAGGAGGCATGCAGATGAGCTGCTTTGGCCGTTTTCATACTTTCACTATTCCTGTTCCACAGGGCAACTATTTTCAAGGCTCTTTCTATTTGAAAAGTGTAACCCTACCTCCGGTGTAACCTAGTTGAAACTTATTAGAAGTACCTGTAGAACTACATACTGAAACATCCATTGTGGAGTCAGATGAATATCCCTCTTTTTGAGAAAATATTGTACATTTACACAAATTTAAATGTAAATATTATCACCATTTCTGCCATTTCAAATGTTAATGTTATTGCAACATTGACTTTAATCAAAATATACGATTTAGTATTCCAAGTAAGGTTACAGATCCAGTGTAAAATAAAACTGTAGGGTTGGGGCGGGCACTATCACTCGTTGATTGTTTCTAATAAGTTAAACATTTTTTTCTGCTTCAGGTTTTATCGGGAATTTTGTTTGTAATACTAATTTCCATGGGCAACTGCTCATATTATGGGACAGTTGCCATCTTGTTTACGGGGCAAAATGAACACGTGTGCTACGCCCGCACATTTTAGAATGAACACTTTAGCGCAACAGTTTTCGATCGACGATGCACAAACACGGCAACGCGTGTAAATTTGCCCCGTGAACAAGATGGTGCATAATACCTTGAAACACAGTTTGGCCAGTACTTTAAAGACTAGTGCGACTGTGACATATTTACAAAATGCAATTCACCTCTACTGCCCAAGCTTGCAAACACTGGTACCGACCACTGATCTCTACAAACTGGATAGGTCGATCGTACATTGATGGGAGAGCGAGCCGTGAAGTCACCGGCGGCCATGTTGGGATATTCAAAACAATGCAGTGATCGCACGTGCGCGCACTGAAATTTTCTAATTTATTTTATTATAAAACTGGCACTTTTTAATGTCTGGATATAAAATTAAACCCCAAAATTTAAGAATTTCCTTGATCCAAAAAAACTTCGTTTTTCCTTTTCCTATGGTTTGTGCATAAGGTTATGATGTTGGAAATGTTAAAACAAAATTTTGGTCTCATATCTTTTCCCGAAAATAGGGCTTTTTAATATTCAAACTTGGCGTAGGCTCTATACATCTCATTATTGGGTGTTATTATGTTTAACTTAATTTTTCTAATCAAACTAGATCGTTTTTGCGACGTTAACTTCGTTTCCTGTGATATTACTAGTTTTCTCGGTCGTGCGCTATACAAACGTGTGTACGCCTGCAATGTTTTGAATATCCCAATATGGCCGCCAATGGCTTCACGTGCAGAGCCGCTCGACCTATCCAGTTTGTAGAGATCAGTGGTACCGACGAGTCTCTGGATATCTGGTGGCCGCCCAATGGCCGAGTGTAATAAATAACGTAACCAAAGTTATCGAATGTTAGCTGGATCGAAAATGGCGGGAATTTGAATACGATGTAAAGTACACTAACAGAGGTACATGTAATTATTCCCATATCATTGATACTTCAGGTTATATCTTCCAATTTTATTATTGATTTGCATCACTAGTGGTTATCTTAAAAAACTATAATTTTATTTTGTTCGAAGTGCTAGACGCAAACAAAATATTAATTACGGTACCAATCGATTAGGTCCATACAATATTCAGTTCTGCCTCAAAACAATCGGAACCCCAAATAAAATAATAATCCTTTAACCCGTTTAACCTTGTTAAGCTTTATCCATTGGTTGCTCTAAGCGTTTTCGAGTTCCAAAATTACATACGCTTGGTATGACGCATCGCAAGGTTTATCTTTCTAATGTTTTTATTTTCCGAAAGGGGGAGGAGGAGGGGGGGGGGTTGCTGACTGTCTTTAAATATAATTAGGTGTCTCCTCAACTGTAGTATTAAATATTACAGTAGGCTCTTCTTGCCTGTGATCGAAAATTCGCCCGTGTATGTAAACGCGCAGACGGTACACCCCGTAGCCACCAAGATGGACCCCGGTTATCGTGAGGCACATCAGAAAGCAGGATAGAACGGTCCAGCCGGCATGAGACCAGTCCAAAAAAAGGGGGTATATAGCCGCTTCTCCGGAGTGCGGGTTCACGCCACCAGACCAATAGTAGACAAGGCTGAAGCTGATGTACAGTATACTGTATATGAAAGGGTAGACGAAGTGGACAACGCGAACGGGTATGGCGGAGACAAGCAGATCCGCGTAGATGAAGACCGTGTTGAGGGCGTGGAAGTGGATGTCTAATGCCAAGTCGAGACCAGACTTTTGCGATGCGAGGAATGACCAATACACCGCTGTGACGATGGGGTTGATGGCCAGACAGACGTTGAACAGAACCCAGACAAATCTAAAGTAGTGAGGCAGGCGAGGGCTAACAGCGCCCTCAAGGGGCCGTCTTGATGGTGTTGGCAGCTCAGTGGACGTAATATCAACATTACACCCGAGTTCCTGAACTCGGACGTTTTCCGGTTGCGATGAATCGGTGTTTTGGAAGTAAACTTCCTCGTTGGAAAAAGGAAAAAGGAAACTGCAGATTAGATCTAGAATACTAGTATAATGTCAGTGTTGTGCAATCTCATGCAGCAAAGTTTTGCTCGGGTATTATAAGCATTATTATACACCATTTGCGTTTTATAAAATTGGATGGAATATGTATGGTACATGTAGCAAATATTAACACACATCTGCATGTTACAAGTTTGGAAAAACCAGTGAAAAAAGGTCTTGTTTATTGTCGGGTTTTCCCAACGATGGTCGATTGATCATCGTTTCATATTGAAAATATAACAAGGACCAATACTTTTATGGGGCCCGGTGACATATCCCGTTTTAACTTACATCGGTTACTGTCGGCAAGGGTGAAATACACGGCACCAATACATGACGACACAGCGTATATAGTCAGCACTATAAAGGTCCAGTCAGTCAGAAAGACGAGGAAACTGCCGATAACCTTTGCTGTTGCCAGATCGAAAACTAGCCAGCCGAGGAGGTACAACGCTAAAAAGACCCGCCATGCCAAGTAGATAAACTGATGGATCGACCACTGCATCAGAACGGAATAGGAGAACAATTCAGGATATTGGAATCATTCTATAGTACTATCATTATATCACATCGTTTAACAAAGAAGTTTTTTATTTTTTTACCAAACTTAGGACGGCTCCAAGCCCAACTTATTTTAGTAACCATCATGTGACCATAATCATGTTTTGCCAACAAATGTTATAAACTTTACCGACAGAAGGGATAAACCAAGTGTTTCACCAATACTGTCACCAAAATGTTAAAATCAAATAAGTTAAGAGCGCCTATTTCGATGTTAACAAGATCTTTTTCAGAGGCAAAATGACTGTGTATATAGTACATGAAACTAACAAAATGTTCACTACCAAATGACATCTATTCATTTGCCAAACTCATAGGACGGCCAGAAAATATAATGCCCTCATTTTCCCCAACCATTAAACAAAAATCGGTCAAAAAAACAGCAGTCTCCTCATATAGGTTTGTTACTCTCATCAATATTATTTATTTTACGAAAACAAAACTATGCCAAAACTCTTGACCACAAAAACAAACTAAGTCACAGCCAATCGTTGTCACTTATTTTGTTTACATTGTCCCGTTAGTTACACTAAATTAAGCCCAACCTACCTGGGATTTGGCAAAGAGGCTTGCGTCTCCGTGATTCAGTCCAAAATCGGACAGCTTGACTCGCCCACCGCACGCCATTTTTGTACAGCCACAATTGCGTACTATACAGGTAAGTCTATTGAGTTTGCCCTCGATGTAGTCAGAGACACGTTGCGGTGCATTAGCAGCAAGTTCTAGCAGGTTTGTGCTTTGGTATGTCGTGCGAATTGTTTCCTTGTTTTGTATATCCGCGTATCGGATGTACATCGCGCGTTGATTGCGACACAATAATATTATTATAAAACTTCACAATAACAATACTGGAATAACTAGTTTCGATTATCATTTCTTTGGTTAATTAAGACCAGAGTGTTGTGGCCACCCACAGCCCGAATTATAATAGGCCTTTTTTTTGTTCTTATTTTTTTTTTTTTTTTTTTTTTTTTTTTTTGTGTTTTTTGTGGTTGGTTTTTTTGGGGGAAACAGATATGGCCGTGGATACATCGAATGCACGGGGTCCTTTGACACTTGGGGGCGCTATTCAAATCCGTTCATAATACGTATTTGGTATATAGGCCTAGGTTTATTTGGTTTTCAGATGCATTGATCTCTTTAATTGTTTACTTTTCCTTTATTCGAGTTAAATCGGAAAAATGTACAAATAAAACCTCCACCACAATAATCTACGTTATTTATAATTATTACACTGGCGTTTAAACTTGGCGTCGAAGGGGCATTTGTCTCATCCACTATTTTATCCTCCGACTAATCAAAGACAAAAATAAACCATTAGGCCTATGTACATTTAAATGGACATTAAACTTTACCACAGCAACCGGTTAGCAAATGGCCTAAACAAATATACGTCAAAGTTTGACATGGTTTTAAAGAAGGATTTTAGCTTTTTATAGCTCCTTAGTTTTAGTGAGAGTACAAGTCAGCATAATTTGTCAGTTTCTTTGATATCCCCCCCCCCCCTAAAACTTGGTCGTACCATAGTATAGTAAGGGTTTATCTGTTTCCGGAACGTGCATCGAACCGCCTGTGAATATATACGCGCAGACGATACACACCATAGCCAGTAAATATATAAACCAAACACAGGAGTACCGACGTCATGCTTATGGCTAACACCGTGTGGCCGGCGTGGGACCAGTCTATCACATTGGGATAGATTGCGATGCTTTTTGTGTCTGGGTTCACGCCTCCAGCGAAGTAGTACACCAAGGTGAAGAAGGAATACGATAAGCCGTAGACTAAGCCATAGACAAAGTGGACAAGACGAACCGGGATGGCGGTAATGGCTAGCTCAGTGTATATAAAAACTGTATTGAGGATGTGTAAGTTGATGTTAAAGGCCCACGCTACTGGAGTTTGGTGAGGGGGCGCCAAAAAGGACCAATACATAATCGTGATCACGAGGTTGGAGGCCAGACAGATGTTGAACGTCAGCCAGACGAGCTTGAAGTAGATTGGCAGGTACGGAACGGGTGTTGGCTCTTCATGCAAGGGTGGCAGAATAAGAGAGCGCCTTTCATTCACGGAGGATGTTGGATCTGTATAATTATTGAGGGGAACAAAATGCTTTTAAGTCCGGATGGAAATTACAATGTCCATTCCAGCGCGGATTCTCCAGTACAGGAACAAAAGTTCATTGCAACAAAAGCGGGGAACGTCAGGCGAGCGCGAACTATCAAACTTTACATATAACCTAATTTCATTTACATAAAACTCTAAATTACTTTAATTACTTTACAAATCCTAACAGTATAAAAATACCTGGAAAGCTATATGCGCTGAATTGGGATCGAATCAGAGTTTGTTATTTTCGTTTCAAATATTTTTATTGACTTACTACTAGAAAATGTGAAGTAGAATGAGCCAACGCACGACGAAACAGCGTAGAGCGTCAATACGAGGTAGGTCCAGTGAGTAAGAAAAACAAAAAACGATCCACATTTCCCGCCTTCTACACATGCATAGCTCAAAAATACTGCCACCAACCATCCACTGGTATACAAGGCAAGAAATACCCGCCACGCCAGGTAGATCGATCGGGGGACTGGCCACTGAATTGGAAAAGTGAAATAAGAAAATTGCGGAAGGAAATATTTAGAAACAGAGGGAATTAAGTCATGATATTTTTATTAATGCCGAGCCGAGGGTGTTGTGCAATAAATTAACGCGAGTCGCGTAAATTAAGATTCGTCTCCACAGCTGAATATTAATTATACACGACGTCTGAAACTAAGTCGATCTTAAGTCGATCTGTACGACTTATAACTTTGCCGCCTAGTTTTAATATGGCACTGACGAGTAGTTTTGCCTTAAAATCAGTTTAATATCATAATTTGACTAGTAACACCTACATAAATAACCACACAAACAATATCCCCTCGAAAGTTCACCGTCGGCGCCCGCCGCCATAGCCATATACGGCGGCGTACCAACTCGGTACAGTGCCAACTAACGTTAATAATGTGAGTATACTTTCGTTTAAACCGGCCAGTGTTCTGTTGTTAGTAGTACATGTAGTATGCTCTGAATTGAATAATATTTTACCAACCTGAGATTTTGCGAAGAGGCTTGCATCTTCGTGGCTCAGCCAGAAATCAGAGACTTTGATTCTCCCACCGCACGCCATCAAAACCCGTCGGTGAGAAATCTATAAACACACTGGGACTGGGAGTGCCTCGCCCACCGTGACGCCTGTGAATTATGTGCCTTGTTGCCCTATTGCCTTTTTGTGTGCATCGTTGTCATTATTAACAAGTTACGTAGTTTCTCTCCAGGTCGTTTAAGCATGGAGGAAGGAAAACAGATGGTTTAAGCAATTAAACTGTTACTAATTAACACAATGCACGTGTACAATGTACTTTGCTTTCTACCAATTTGTTGCTCGTAAACCACGTACAGCTACCTGTATAGAGCCGCTGCGGGTAGCGTAGAATTTCTTTTTTCTAGAGGTGGTAAGGAGTAAATGTTGATTCGGTTGAGTGCCGGGCGAATTAGAATAAATCGACTTTACCATTGTTAATGTTATAATGATTTACGGTTCAGCGCCGCGGTACACAGAGCAGGTGATTTGAATATGAAGTGGTACAAGAGCCTAAGAGGTGATCGTATAGAATGAAGATAGGTCACTGCACGCTTACGAGCAGCAAGTAGCAACGACAGCACACGATTTTCAACACAGGTTCTTTTCTTTTTTAAAATTTATTCTGAACTTATGTTCCAAGTTTATTCAATTAGGCCTACATGTTATTCATTACAAAAAGTTAATCTGAGCAGAGTGATCATTGCTACCCTAGTATAAAGGCGTTGACTTGCATTGATCATGGAGGTAGGAAACATTGATCAGGTCTACGTTTCCACTTTTTTATTATGTTTTTTTTTGTTTTTTCGTAGCTGGCATGTCAACACAGCAATCCTTGTGAAAACGAGGTGTGATACAGACATGACCAGGGGCCAATTTCACGGAGCTGCTAAACACAAAAATTTGCTTAGCATGAAAATGTGTCCTTGGCGAAAACAAGGTTACAGACCAAATTTTCACGAGATCTTTGCTCTTTTTGATTGATAATTAACTGTTTTTTGCTTATAGACCACAGGGCATGGCCGATTATCTTGCACCTTCTTGACGCATATCGTGAATCTATATAAATTTTACTTTAAACTACTTAGGAAGTTGTTGGGAAACTCACAGATAAAATCCCCAAACGGTCCGCGAACCAGTACTCGATAAAATCTCAATTTAAAATTCATGTTTTTAAACGACCAATCAACGAGGCCCTTCTGTCGTGGTGCGGCACGTTTGTGCGAATAGTGGGAAAATGGACCAATAGCGGGCGTTGTGAAATAGAGCGAGCGTAGGCGCTGTTGACACGAGCTGCTCAGATGATAGCGATTTGAACAACAAAAAGTGTATTATGCACGGTTCAGATGCAGATTCCAGGGTTTTATTGTTCTCTGAAAAGAGTTTAAAAAAATTCCACGCTTGTGCCGGTAGGTGGCAAAATGTACCCAAAAACAATCGCCGAAAAAGCGGAGATGATCATATCGGCATTCCAATCGTACACGCACTGGTTGATGTACCGCAGGAATCCGCATTGTCAACAGTACGTGATGTAGTTGAGTATATGCCGTTAAAAAAATAGAACAGAGGTGGAGTTTGGACAAAAAAAACCGAACAACTGTCCTTGACAAACTTTCACAATGCCAGACGCTAACTGCAGGAAAGCTTCTGGAAGCAGCGAGGAAAAAAGAAGATCAGTGGCTGCTCTCACAGATCGAGGGGAAGGATCTTAAAAAAAGATTATAATACAAAAATCAAACAATAACAATAAAAAAATGACACTCTATTAAAAAGTTCAAATTATGGCAATGAACAAAATGAAAATTTGTATTAAGACATTAAAACACACCCTAATTCCTCTTTAATCGAATTCTGTCTGACGATTCCCTTTTGAGCAAGCAACTGCAATAAGCAATCTTTTCCTATTGAAAATGTACACAGCTTTCCAATCCTGGTCAATAGAGGGCGCCCGTTATACACAGGTGATTAAAATGCAAATATTTAATTAACTGGTGAACTTGCGATTGGGGATTTTGGTTTTTCGTGATCCACATGATCCCAGCTAACAGGCTGCAGTGATTCCACTTAGATTCAAGAGGTGCGCCAAGGAAATTGATTTCTGAGCACATTTTGCAGCCATGCCCTGTGGTCTATTAGTATGAAAAAAACACGTAGAAATTTGGCTGGTAACCCGTTTTTTTCTGAGCAAGATTTTTTTGTGCTAAGCAATTTTTTTGGCTTAGCAGCTCCGTGAAATTGGCCCCTGTATACATGTACATCTTAATGAACCAGTATCCTAATAATTAAGATGAGAATATTTCATTTTGTGTATGATTGGTGAACCTTCAAGGTTAAAATTTAGCCCCTTGCATTATATGCACGTTGTCTAGAATTTGCTTATGAATAATTGTATAATTAAAACACTGGGCCAGAACGCCCGGCTGCTGCTGCATGCTGTAAGACCAAATTATGTTGGTGTGACTTTTATTGTACAGAATAGTGTAAATGACAATTATAAACAAAGAGCAATAAGCACATTTTTTAATGTTTTTCTTGCGCGGAACCGCCAAAAGTGGAAAACAAATTGTGTGTGCATGTGTGTGTGTGTGTGCGTCAACACCGGCAACCGTGGACGTCGGACGAAGGAATTGGGAGGCAAACAATGGGTCCACGATTGACACAACGTCCACGATCTTTTCTCGTGTACAAATCCTATGGCGATCATCCGAAAACAAACAAAAGAGGGAAGACGGTCGGACAATGCCCCCCCCCCCGTGTATATGTGTGTGTGTGGGGGGGGGGGGGGGGGGGGGGAGGGGAGGAAGGGGGGGGGGGGGGTTTTGACCATTATAATGAAACATGATGCGCTACGTCCAATACGGGAATCATTAAATTCACATTTATTTACTCAATAAACATCTCTGAAAATGAATAAAGAACATTCTTCCCTTTTAAATTAATACATACATTTTGTTTAAATTTCAAACATTTGTAATTATTGTCATTGATAATATTTATATCCGTAAAATTCATTTCTATAACTATTATGCTTCTTTACAAGTTTATGGTTTCAGAAGTAGCACACATCGCAGCTAAATCAGACATTCAAACGGTAACGGTTTTCACAAGCAACAAAGCGATTCTAATCTAAGATGAATCAAATAAGTTAAGAGGGCCTAATATTTCGATCTTAACAAGATATTCAAATGAATAGTGTCAATTATACCTTAAGTCGGATTCCAATTTCAATGTAACCATCCATTCTTCAAGGTTGGATGATCGTTCAAATTTTATAACATGTTGACTTAATGAAATGTTCAAAATATTAAAGTGATATATAATATATGTTGTAACTCTTAACCCGGACTCTTGTTTAAACTTCACTGCACTTCAATTTTCGCCAAAAAAACACAGAAAAACTGTTTTACATGGCACTCCAAAGCACCCCAAAGAATGCCATAGGATACTGCAGGTCAACTGGGTCATGCTCCGAGGCCATGGTATAAGCAAAGCCATATACCCATTTATTAACAACAAAAGTGCCATTCACTGTACATGCAAAGAATCCTCCGATGCACTGCAGCTGGAGTGAATTGGCACGTCCTACCGATTTGCAGTAAAGAACTCTCATAGAGGAAGGGTTAAGAGTTCATTCTTGTATAATCTTTAGAACCATCCCGTTGTAATTTTTATGGTTTCTACACTACACACACTATACTAAAATCTATGTGCTTTAAGCTACACTCCAGTTCACAGTGTTACAAAAATTGAAACTCTATTTTTCAAATAAATTAAAATTAGAAGATCCTTTAATGTAAAACAATGATTGGTATTTTCAAACTACATGTATTTAGTTTAATCTGACAATGTTGCGATTTTCATTGTTTTAATCCAGCATTACAACCTATTTGTTGCAATCTCCATGGCTAATAAAAAACACGCACCACTGAATACAAAATAATTGCACTTTTTTCAAACAGCAAGGATCGACTCTGGCAATTGGCAGTTTGGGGCAGTACAGGAAGTAACAGGCGGGGCAGTACAGGGAGCAACAGGCAGGGCAGTACAGGGAGTAATAGGCAGGGCAGTTTTGGGCAGTTTGGGGCAGTACAGGGAGTAACAGGCAGGGCAGTACAGGGAGTAACAGGCAGGACAGTTTGGGGCAGTAAGGCATAACAAAAAAAATGTTATGTTGGCGTAACCCGACCGACCCTAAAAATACGGCCGACCCTGGATTTTTTTTTTTCAAGGGACGAAATTTAATGATTAAAATCTATATAAATCTAGTTATAAATACGTTTGAAACCATTTCTGACCGTTTCTCATTGTTGTGTGTGTGGATTGTGTATATATTGAACCTGGACACACTATCGTGTATCACTACCGGCTTAAACAATTAGAAAACATATCATTTTCATTGCTGGGAGAAAAAAAAAAAAAAAAAAAAAAAAAAAAATCCCTACTACCTACCCTATTTTTTGGGGCCCGTTACGCCAACATAACATTTTTTTGTATGCCTAAGGGGAGTAACAGGCAAGGTAGTTTGGGGCAGTACAGGGAGTAATAGGCAGGGAAGTTTAGGGCAGTACAGGGAGTAACAGGCAGGGCAGTTTGGGGCAGTACAGGGAGTAACAGGCAGGGCAGTTTCGGGCAGTACACGGGCTATTGGGGGTAACCTTTACTTAACACTTGCTTTTGTTTATACTCCAACGCACTTCAACATTCGCCCCCCAAAAATGCCTGTGTATAATCCAGCAATATACACAGCTGGAGTGCATTGGCATGTACCACTGACATGCAGTAAACAGCTCTTATAGAGCAAGGGTTAATGAAGGAAAGTAACTAATGTTTCACTCGAAAAAGACGATCTACTCGGCCTTCTTTGCCAGCGTCCTCCTGAGGAACCTCCACTTGAGGATGTTGACGCCTAGCAACAAGGCGTTGACGATGTAGGTGGAGATGCAGACAAGACAGGCATCCTCCAGGATGAAGTAGAGGATGTAAGCCAGGTAGACGGAACCGAAGTTGGACAAGATGGAGGTCATGATGAGGAGATTGGTGGCTGACAGGGTGTTGGTCCGACCTGGATGGGAACCAAGAGGTGAATGGAGTCATTTGTACAAATATTTTACTGAATATTGCCAATTCCCAGACCAAATGATGGCTGAACGAAACAAGAACAACCTCAAAAGCCTGTTGTGGAAGACAAAACCCTATCAAAATAAAAAAAAATTGTATCACCCTGCCGCATGCACCCACACGTGTAAATTGCACAGTGCCACGTCACAACTAACTAACGACACGTCAGTATTAAATTAATGAGGCTTCATTAGTGCAAAAACTGTTAATTAACTTGCGTCTCGGTGGAAGTCAATCACCGTGAAAATGGCTCTTTATGAAAATACACTGGTACTTTGAAGAAAGCCTCATTTTAAGGCACGTAATAAATAAAGTACACGTACCAGCAAATGCAATTGTATCACTCATCAGTGGTAATGAGTTTTGGCATCTAGCAGACATTTTTTAATGGTTGTGTATTTTGAAAATTTATTAGACTTTGTATAATTATTGGAATAAAACCCGTTTGTGTGTGACATTCTTCGGATGTACACAAATTTACTGATTGAAATAAATAACGGATATTTTTTTCCTTATTTGACCTAAGCCAACAAAATGAGTTGAAGCTACTTCTGAGTAATAGCCCTTTTAACAGTGTTCTACACAATAGAACTCAAGAGAAACAATGTTTTCGGCCAAATAACATTCTGTATATGTATTAAGATAAACCAAAACAAAGAGAAAATGATGCGCTATCTACTGTAGAAACCTTAAACATGAAAACTTGTCCTTATTCGGTCTCATATGTTTTAAAGGTAGGATACACCATTGGTAATTGCTTGAATTATCATGAATGGGTAGATTTGGAGGGTTGTATTTTATAGTAAATATCGTTTAACTGACCTGTCCGAAGTTTTACAATCATGGATGCCGAGAAAAACACGAAAAACAGCGTTTGTTTTGTACCAGCGTCGAGCAGTTATTCTTATGTAATCTTTGTTTTTTCGCGCTCGCCGGACGGCGATCGCGATTTTTATTTTATAAAATTATATTTTTCGGAATAATTACAGGATATCTAGCGCAATCATTTTGCTGGATGCCTACAATCATTATTTACTTTCAAATGAGTAAGATATTTCTTAATAATTTGGTAGTAAATATTTTCGATATCTGCAAATGGTGTATACTACCTTTAATTAAGGCCACTCTCTAGTACAAGATTAGAATATTCTGCTAAAAAAGCAATTTATTTTGGGGCCGATCGAAAGCAGAAAATTATTTTGCTACAGGGCAATCTACAACGTACATCTGACTACATGCTGTAAGGTCATCGAGGTGGTGGTGCACCTTTGTTTGCTCATTCTACTTCTTAGCAGCAGCCCATTAAAAAATACATCCAAAGTTACAGAATTCTACCAACTTGAAATTTATCTTATTTTTCCTAACTGACAGCAAGAAAAACATTTTCCCCTTTACAAAATTCATCTTATTATTACATTTGTTTTTATCCAACTGTCGTATTGTACCCAGGCTTAATGAAATTCACACAATTTAAAAACCCTTCCCGCACAAAAAAGAAAATGCTGGGCCCCAGTTAATTGGATTTCTCCACTCAATGCCAGGTAATGACTCTTATCTGTTTACAGATGTGTACATCTACCAGGACCTATCACATGATTTTAATTAGTTTTTTAAAAGGCGACTTGTTTGTAAAACATATATTAAACACCCAACTGTATTTGAAAATGTTAATAGGGATAAATGTTGTGCTTAGCATAAACAATATGAAAAATATGTGTTCATTTGGCAATAAATTTGGGGTAAAATTAATAACCTCAACATCCAATTTGTAAACAGCAGTTTGCCTAATTAGAAATGTTAATGAGGCAAATTGTATTATTATATAGAATGTTATCCTAATACTTGTATAACAAAAGACTTAAAAAAGAACAGATAATAATTTCAGAGAAATGGAATAACAGCTTTTACAATTAACTTTCACAAAAAAGAAAATTATATTCTGGACGTTAGTTACAACGATTATTAGAACTCCTTATAACACGCAAATGTACACCAGACAGGAATATCACATATTAACATGGTAAAGGATGAATGTTGCAAATTTAGTTTTGAAGTTGTGCAATTTAATTTAATTTGTGCAATTTGCACAAATTCGACCACGAGATAGTCAAGACATACATGTTGTAGATCCAAACCTTATGGTCACAGACAATTTACTAAAAGGAATATGTTCCCTGATACAAAGTGATTTTTTCGGAAGTACAACAGTATTGATTTGTAAGGACAATTTTATTATGTTTCCAATTACAGGTCTATAAACCATTTTGACCTTTGTCCAGTTCTTTCTCATTTTGCCAAAATGGCTTACATATCACAATTTTTTAAACGGTGCATGTATAAATTGTGCATAATGAAAAAATGACTTACTGATTACAACTTGAAGAATATAGAAGAGAATGCCAAATATACTGTTGGGTTGGTTTAGTATATGCCGTTCCCCAAGTATGGGGCCAACTAGGCCAAATCCGCGTCCATACCTGCAGAGTTAAAGAAAATTAAATCAAAATAAAATCCTGCATGGTTTTAGTAAAAAAGATCTGCTGCTAAACAGTAACACAAATTGTTCTTCGTGATGAATGATTGTTGGTGCCACAAGCCACAAATTGAAATTAAAGTGACTGCATTTAATCAAAATCTTGTTACATTTTTTTAATTTAAAAAATAAACGATGTTTACTATAAAATACAGCCACCCAAATCCACCTATTCATGATAATTCAAGCAATTACTAATCCTACCTTTAACCATGCTTTAACATATAAACTGTGTCAAATCTCACCCTGTTTTTTTTCTTCTTAAATTTTTACATTTTTTTGCTTAATTTCAGGCTAGTGCAAACGATTTTGCCTGCCCTAGTGAGTACTACTACTAGTGTCACTCATCTACAACTGACTATAGCGTGTTTTCACGGCTTGTGATTGTGAAGCCAGTTTAATGAGTTTACTATTATTAGGCACGTTTAAGGTTACTCACTTTGACGTGAAGACTTTGGAGCAGCTAATGCTATGCCCAATATCACACATTGCCGTGTACTCCGGATTGGATTCCTTGCTGGTTTCTACGTACAGCGCGTAGAGCGCAAGCAACGTACCCACCAGGCAAAGCCCCCATCGCCCCAGCCTATATGGCGTCGGTATCTGCAGTTTACTCGTAGATGTGCTGCTGGGATTCCCCATCGTTAATAACACTGTGGCAAAACAAACACCTGTATGTGTATTGTGGTCGACTTAATTACTCTGATCTGATTGTCTCCAGATTCTTTCGTCCTTTTTATACTGTCGACACGCACGCGTGCGCCTAGCCTCCAAACAGCTGGCCCAGACAAAAAGTATTACGTGTTTATATACAGCGCCCTCTGTGTTTAAAATTTGCCAGGGAGCTTATCCTTGTCGCATTTCATTCCATCTCCCAACAAAAATCAGCGAGTTCTTCGCAAAACTAACTTGATACCACAACCGAAATGCAAAACCAACAGATTCAGAGACAGTGCTGTACACTACATGATTAGTTTAATTAATTTTGAATAATCCCTCTATGAACGTGATATTTTATACATTGCCTTGTCTTGTTTTGCAAATCCACAAACATCCCATATTTAAATTTTGAGTGGTCCTTATTCCTAGCCCTTTTTTATTGTTTATATATACATTTTTAAAAATAATTGGTAAATGTTGATGTTATTCAGCCCCTGAGCTGCCATGTCAATTTTTTTTATCAATAAACCATTTATAATAATAATAATAGTGACGAGCTATTTTGGGCGTTTCTGAAATTTTGCTCGGTCGGCCGTTTGGGCTCCGTCCTTATCAGCTTTCGAAGCTTTTATTTTTCTTACAAAAGTAAAACATCTCAAACTAAGAAATATTTTGCGAGGCCGTGTTTTTTTTTACAGGCCTCTGCATTTGTTGTTTTTGATGTAGGTATGGGATTACACAATGAAGGGTTTGCACTGTGAATACTGCAAGACACAAATTGTTCATTGTTATTTCAAATTAAAAGAAATCAACATTTGACTAATAAGACCAATCTATTGTTAATTTAATGAAATCTTATTACAGTACAAAGCACTTTTAAGAAATAGATCTCGGTACAAAAACAATTTGCTATAAACTTAAAAATGTATGGTGCATAGTTATCTGTAGTGTTATCAAAAGGCACAAATTATACAAATATTTTTCCTGTAAAAAACTTATCAAAAGGCACAAATTATACAAATATATTTCCTGTAAAAAACTTAATAAATGGTACAAAATGTTCTAAAGAATGCTTCAAAACGTTAAGGCTACAATTTTCACATCTTGAAATTACCCCTTATAACTCTAACAGTGTCATTAATTCAAGTTGGTACAAAAGCCATCAATGTCCACATGATTTGTCACACACCTATAGGATTAGGGCTAAATATAAATGAACTACCTCTGAAAAAAAAGTAACCTACATGTTAATATTTAGTTTTTCATTTAAGATTCTCAGTGATCAACAAAAGACACGGGTTCACACTGAATAAGTGTGTGCTCATTGATGAATGTTTTAACACCTGCATAAGTAAAAAAAAACGTGGCTTGTTTCAAGTACTTAGTATCTGCATATTTTATTTGAAAGGCAATAATTTGAAAGACAAAGTAAACTGTATTTCAGAGATTTTAGAGAGCTTGGCATTCCACAAAGTATATATACAATAATGCTACGTTCCAAAATGTACAAAAGTAGAATGCCAATATATAATTTACAATAACAGAAACAATATAATAATGTAATGCAATTTAAACTAATTACCAGTATTTCAAACTGAATATCTAACCAAAAATTATCAAAAAGTAACTATGGAGTTAGGGTTAACTCAGGAATTAGATATTACATATCCTACATAGTTTATGGCAATAATTGAATTGTTTTCTCAACAGGCATATCATTTTTGACAAATTTGGGCCTTTTCTAAGATGCGAATTTACGAAAGAAAAAGCCTTAAAAACGTACATGTATGATGAATGATTTAAGAGAACAAATCTAACATAATATTTGTTTATAAAAAAAAATCCTGTTTTGAAACATCAGGCTAGTTAGACTGCCATCCCTTAAAATGTAAAATATTTCATTTCCAAATAAATATCAATTGCTTTCTCACTAATAATTGTTCAAACCACCCACTGCCAGAACGAATGTTCATCAAGCAATTACACAAAAACTAAGTTAAGTGCACTTATTGTCAATTTACATAAAAACCTCACCTTGTCATCTTAACCAGAACGCGCCGGGATTATTTTAACATCACTGAGCCGATGCGCGGGATTATTTTTAACAAAACTCGATCCGAAGCGTGTTCAGGCCGATAGTACCGGGAAGCACACCCACGCATTTCCGGCGTTGCTTGCTGCTGACAGACATTTTCGGCCTTGCTCGCTGCTGACAGACATTTTCGGCCTTGCTCGTGGTGTGTTTATGCGTCATCCGTTTTGAATCTGGTGAAAACTTTGCGTTTATATACGTCATCCGGCGCGAACTGGTTAATTAATACACATTAATCTACATTGTATTTTTCAAAAACAGTGTCTGCTTTGCATTGCAAGTCCGTAAAATAATTCTCAACGTAATAAAAACCAGTCAATTTAAAAGCATGGCCACTGACTCCCCAGGAGAACCCAAGAATTTGCATAGATAAACCTTAGTTCCGAGAATACAAATCATTCAATTTTTTTTTACAAAGGATAGAAAAGCACAGTACAGATGTCATCAGGCCGACCACCAGTGGAATGTTCAATACAAAACAAATGGAAACTCTTGCAAACTGCATAGTTCTGAGGAATTTTGCATAATGAAGGTTGATGAATGAATGGAATGAATATGCAAATTTGCATGTCATGTGATTGTCTGCCAGTTGTTTGATTGGTTTTGATGAGGCAGTTTGGACTGACCCTTTTGTGATGTCATACCGTTTAGCATATCTGGATGCAAATGTAGAGCACCTGGTTTCCCTGTCTTTGATTGGCGTTTCTTTGTCCTGAATGAAATAGAAAACATTTCAAAAAGATTTAATGTTATTCTTCTTTATTTCTTGCTAATAACGCTTTTGCACAAAGCACGATCTTGTTTTGTGACGATACAAATACGAGTAATTTATTTTTTAAAGGTATTTTGACTTTTTTATAAGGAGAGTTTTAAATGCTGGCATGATTATGTTTCTCCTTACCTCAATAAATTCTCTACTTTTGTCTGCCACATTTGCCATTCCCTTTCCAGCTGGTGATTGTATTCTTGTTCAAGTCGCAGTTCGTTTGCCAGGTGATGGGAGTTACTGACAGAGACCTTCAACTGTTCAATGTAATGCAGTGCTGCATAAAAAGTTGGAATTTTTGTAAACCATTGACCTTATGAACAATGTAATAATGCTCCACCATCAAAGCTGTGATTGGCTATATATGGGAAGGGGGGGGGGGGGGGAGCCTAAAAAATATCTTAACCTTAACAATTCCCATCCAGTCAATTCCATCCTGTTAGGATAGGGGAGGAATTAATATGAGCGTCGAGGGGTGTCAGCGTCGAGGGGTGTCAGCGTCGTGGGGTGTCGTGGCCGGGCGGTTAAGAACCCGGTTTTCTGTTCCGCAGAGCATGAGTTCGAGTCCCGGTGTCGACACGTGTGTCCTTAAGCAAGGCAATTAAACCACTATTGCTTCGTCCTTCGGATGGGACGTAAAGCTGGAGGTCCCGTGTGTTGTGTAATACACGTAAAAGAACCCAGTAACACTTATCGCTAAGAGGAGGGGCTTTGCCCCGGTGTTCCTGGCAGTGCCTCGGAATAGGCAACTAGATTGATGGCGCTTTACAAATGCAGATTGGATTGGATTTGATTGGTTAAGAAATAAAATCTGAGCCACTCAAGTGTTCCGCACTTACTGCTCCTGAGTATGACATTCCTTGAGAACGGTGTGCGACCCTCCACATCTTGTAAGCCAGGTACCAGCATCCTGAGATTGCTGTACTGCTGCTGTAGGTCCTGTCGACGTTTCTTCTCAGTCAGTTTCTTGCCGTCCTTGCGAACTTTGACCTGTGGCAAAAACCCCAAAGACCAGCCCAACTCATGAACGGGGACAAATAATCACGGCCCTAATTTTAATGCGATAAGAGGTGTGTATACGTGTGCCTTACTCTTTTTGAATCTGTGAACAAACGATGCCCACAGGATGCAGGAAGACTGTGGACTTCACAACACTCTCTTCAATTCCAATCTTACCTTCAACTTTCCATAGAAATCCTCATCTTGGTAGTTCTCAGGAGAAAGTTGAGCATCTCGATCGCTGCTTGAAGACGATGGTGATGAATACAGATCCTCGGTGCTGGCCCCGGGGCTCGTCCCGCTGCTGTTGTTGTTGTTGTTGTTGTTGTCACTCCTCGATGGGTCGGGCTCGTAAAACTCAGAGGAAATGCCAGGGCTGCTGGTTAAACTCTGGGATTCCGAGTCCATTGTAAACTCCCCCACTGACGTGGCGGGATGCCAGTAATCATCTTACAGGTCTGGCTGAAGACTACATCAGTCAAGGTCCTGAGATTGTTGGTGTCAGCCTCCTTGAAGGATGCATATGGGCCTTTTTTAAATCCAAGGCTTCGGCTTCGTCTCTGCCTTTATAAGTCGATTTTAGGCTCCTAACTGCGGGAACTCCAGGTGCATGTTGGTATCTGTTAGTGCTTCAGAAACAATGAATTGGTTAAAATAAAGCGAAATTTATATTTTGATTTGGTTTGCTTCTCAGCAGGCTCTTAAAAAAAGCCAAAGCCAAAACAAAGGTTTCAAAATCCCCCATAGTTAGAGCTTTACACTAGTTCACTCTTGTATAAAGAGCGACCCCCCACCAAAAAAAAAAAATATAAAAAAAATATAAAAACATAAAAACTGGGAAAGAATTCTTTATCTGGACATCAGATATTATGCTGGGACACTTTCAGAATTAGACTCCAACCCAAAATTGAAGTGTCAGAGAGAACACTGTTTAGGAATGAAAAACCTTTCTCGACAAATACTTGTTTTTGTCATATCAAAACTGTTAGGATTTGTACTTAAATAATTGTCCAGATACAAGTATGGAATTCTATCTAAAAATTTAAATAGCTCTGGCCCAGGCATTTTACATCAATGATTAAAAAAGGCAAAGTACTGTTTTTTCCCCATTTTCAAAAATGCTGATATAAACAAAATTGTGTCCATTTTTTAAAAGCCATTTTTTCTCTATTGTTACAATCATAATAATGGCTACAATTTTGTTAGAAATAAATATATAGACAATCCAATTTGAAATATATGATGATGAAAGGTAAAAAATGGCTTTCCTAGGCTATTTTGTAATGTATATACTCCTAAAAAAGTAGACCAAAAGTAAACAAGAACACCTTCGGCTTCCACAAAATAAACTCTGAAATCATGTGAATCCCGAAACAAAGTTATTCCGAATCCGGTCTGGTTCAAATTCTGCTTCAGTCAATTTCTTCGTTAAACTTTTCCGGGATACCGGAACACTAACCTAAAAACAATGCGCCCACCAGTCCCCTTGTGCCGTGGTTTGTTTGGTTTGTGACACACGGCCTTTCAAAGTTCCGGTGTCTGTCATGCATGTTGTTTTACAACAAGTGAGTGGTGGGCGCGCGTGGATATAAACCGCAGGCCAGCAGAATTACCTGGCGTTATCCACGTCTTTTTTTTGCCAACGAAAAGTAGGACACACAAGTTAAGTTTGACAAAATAGGCATCACTGCACAACTTTCTTAAGAAACGATTATTTGTTGTACCTGTTCCTTCAACTTCAGCAGCAGAAACATCACTGTGAGTTTTTACACAAATAAATAATGCATTATGGGTAGGTCAATATGCATAATTCATAACTTGAAAAACGCGTATTACAACATAATGGCCTTTTCGAAATCTTTGCCTCATCCTTGGTTAAGATTAATTCGCCTCCGAATTATGAAATCGCCTTAAGCCCAAGACGAAACGAAGCCAGGGGTTCGAAAAGGCCCTATACTTAATGTTCTATTTTTAGAAACCGAAGTATTGTATAAAAATGGAGGATTTTCACGTTTCTGTATTCCTCGTATTCGCAACCGACTAGTTTATCTGTGAAAACAACAGTTCATCTGCAGTGATAGTGAGTGTTGTTTTTGTGACATATAGGGCCTAGTAAGTTGTTGAATTTATTAACATTGGATTAAAAGTAAAATTGTTATTGTTAATGTTGAATGTTGTTAATCGGCATGGTGGAAGATCGTGAGTCAACAATATCATTTTTGTTGAAGAAAAGAATGGTTGCTCTTTCAGTTTTAAGCTACTCGGTTGCAAACCCTTATGTGCGCAGAAATAGGATGATCGAGGATACTTATGACTGTGTTCAATCTTTTGATGTGGTCTAGTCTACATCATCCTGCCAGTGTTAGTGTTATTGTATCGATTATGATTTATGCGCATTGTGTGGGTACGGTATGTACAGGCATGGAGGTAGCATGGTACAGGTCAACTCGGCCCCAAACAAACTCGGTCCCAGTCCACATGCAGTAAACCCGGTCCCAGTCCACATGCAGTAAACCCGGTCCCAAGTCAACTCGGCCTCAAGTCAACTCTGCCCCAAGACAACTCGACCGTTGAGACAATTTCTTGCTAGTATTATTATTAACCTATGATTTAACTTTGCCCTTCAAATTCAGATTTTGTGTACACTTTTGTTATATTTTTGTCTGGCACGAGGTCGTTAATAGTAGGCTAGCAGTCGTTGTGTGAATCTCTCAATGTCATCAGCATATATTGTTGTAAGATGGGGTTTTATACTCAAGCTACGTGTTGTGCATGTGTGTTTATGTATCGCGGCTGCAAAATTAGAAGCATATTACGAATGTTTAACTTTCAGCAAACGATAGTATAAAATCCTTTCAGTCCTCGGGCATTCGTCTCTTGTTGAATTTAGGGTGATCATTTAAAATTACTAACTTACCTCCAAGTTTAATGTAAGCTAGTTTAAATGATTGTAAACTTTCTTTCTTTCTTAATTTTTCTTATCCGGTCGAATACTCGCTGTTTAAACCCCAAACCTTATACACAGCACACACGATCAAGCGATTAGATTACTAATTTCTTGTTTCTTGTGTTCTTATCTCACGACCAGTGCGATATATATTGTTAACTTGGCATTCATGTGAATTGAACTTTGTTAATCTGATATTAATTAAACCAGCCATTAGCATGAAAAAAAAACGTGACAGTTTTTTGAAACGTGACAGTTTAAGTGTCTTGGGGAGGAGGAAGATCTTCTCGAAAAGGTGTTTAAAAAAAATCAATTTTTCATCTACTGACCAATGATTTCAAATGTGTTTAACCATGTTGCTTTTTTTCAAAGTTTATACATGTACTCCTGGGCCCCTTTTTTATTAAGCTCCTCAGAACTAGAAGCAGAAAATGTTGCTTATAAAATTAGTGCTGAGCACATTTGCATCCTAAGCAAAAAGCTGCTGGGAACCAGTCTCCAGTGATATACATGTGTCTTTTTTCACTGGTAAACCCATTTTTTGCTGAGCAGGTATTTTGGTGCTCAGTAAATTTACCGTAAAGGTAAGCAGCTTCTTGAAATTTGCCCCTGTTGGATAGATGTCTGCCGAAAGTTGTTAGGCAAATAAAAATTTAATTATGACTTTAATAAGTAATGCTAGCCTTATACTTTTTTTTCCTCAGTCAAATCTTAGGTTAGTCTAAGACTTGGAGAATCAGCCATGCAGCAGGCAGCGGCAAAAAACCTGAGGGCCTTCAAGACAAAATGTCTGGATGTGAACTTTGACCTAGACAACTCGGAGTATCGCGCAATCCAGAACATTGGGACAGGTGAGTCATATTTGAAGAAAAGGGGCACAACAGGGACTTTGGTAGATCACAGAACCATCTTAATAATGCATGTACCTGGGGTATATTTGTTTAACACATGCATTTTTAAAGGTAGGATACACCATTGGTAATTGCTTGAATTATCAAGAATATGTAGATTTAGGGAATTACATTTTATAGTAAATATCGTTTAACTGACCTGTCCGAAGTTTTACAATCATGAACGCTGAGAAATCAAAAAAAATAAAAATAATTGTGGTTTTTTTTAGATCGCCGGACGATTAAAAACAAAATTGAATTCAATTTTCGGAACAATTACAGGATATCTAGCTCAATTATTTTGCTGGATGCCTACAATCATTATTTACTTTCAAGTTTCAAATATGTAAGATATTTATTACATGTGTAATAATTCGGTAGTCAAAATTATCAAAAGTAGTCTGTATTCTTCTTGCTTTACAGCAACAAAAGATGGGAATGTTTTTAAAAAAGCACTGTATGTTTAAGTTATGCAGAGTCCAATGCTAAATATAAAACTTGAATAATTTGAAAAGACTTCCATAAAGAAATGCTGAAGAAGGCAAAAACAAGAAATCATTGTGCAGTTGTTCAATTGAAACTTTATATTATTTGTTACGGCAAAAACAATTTTGTTTTTAAATAGTTAGGTTCACTTACCAGTACATGGCAGTACTGTTAATTGTCATCGTCAAGAGCTTCTTGTTTTATACATGGCAGTCATCTTGTAACATATTGCAATTCCCTCCACTAGGTGCCTATGGAGTTGTGTGCTCAGCCGTGCAAAAGAAAACCTCCGAAAAAGTGGCCATCAAGAAGATCCCAAATGCCTTTGAGGAACTGACCACGGCCAAACGAACCTACCGCGAGCTCAAGATCATGCGGCACTTCCGGCACGAGAACGTGATCGGAATCCGGGAGATCCTGATGCCTAAGGAGCCTCTCAATGATTTCCGAGATGTCTACGTGGTATTGGATTTGATGGAGAGCGACCTCCACCACATCATCCACTCCCAGCAGGCGGTCAGTATGGAGCACATCCGCTACTTCCTCTATCAGATCCTCCGGGGGCTGAAGTACGTCCACTCGGCCAACGTGGTTCACCGGGACCTCAAGCCCAGCAACCTCCTAGTGAATGAGAACTGCGAACTCAAGATCGGCGATTTTGGAATGGCCCGGGGTCTGTCTGGAAATGCCGACGCAAAACGCAAGATGTTCATGACCGTTTACGTTGCGACGCGCTGGTACCGTGCCCCGGAGTTGCTGTTTTCTAATGACGACTACTCGTACGCAGTGGACATGTGGTCAGTCGGCTGCATCTTTGCGGAGATGTTGGGCCGTAAGCAGATATTCCCAGGTAAGAATCCCATGCATCAGTTGACTCTAATCATCGAGGTCCTCGGGATGCCACCGGACAGTCTACTCCGCTCGACCAACAGTGACCAGATCTTTAACTTCTTCCATCGCAACTTTGGAGAAAAACAGTCCACAAACCTAAGAGACAAGTACCCAAACCTTGATGAAGACGGAAAGGATTTGCTCTCGAAGATGCTGGTCTTCAACCCCTCGGAGAGGATCTTGGTCAGTGACGCTCTCTCGCATCCCTTCTTGGCCAAGTATCACGATCAAGACGATGAGCCGGAATGCTTTCCAACATTTGATTTCTCCTTTGAGCAGGAGGATCTCACCAAGCAGCAGATCAGGCAAAATGTTGGAAAGATGATCCTGAAATATCAGAGGACCAAACTTTTTGCTGGGAAGAAGTTGCCAGGTTCTTTCTCCGTCGTCAAACCGTCCACGACAGCCACCGCCACTTCGGCTGCCTTTCCAGAAACCAAAAGTGCAATATTACAGCCGGCTGCTGCATCAGTTTTAGCCGCCAATACCTTGCCAGTTGCCAATCCTAAAGACACTAACCAAAGCTCCGACTTGAAAGACCCTCAAAAGGAGGGCATCTTTAAAGTTCCCTCCCCCCCTGTTGAAGAGAAGAAGTTCCAAACTTTGGAATCAAAGCCCAACAAAACGGTTTCAGAGGCTGAAGAAACCTTGAGTATCTCGGCAGTGTCACCACTTAGTGTCTCAAACGACGTGCACATGAAAAGTGCGACCAGGTCAGCCCAGAATAGTGCAATAAACACGGATGGACTAGTTCACGGAATGTCAACACTCAAAACCCTCACTGCCTCATCAACTAGCACCATCTCAGAAGACGTAGAAATGAAAAGTGCCCACGGTGAACAGAAGCAACCACTTACTGGGTCTAGTGTTGGACCCGCTGTGTCAGAATTACATGACGTAGATATGAAGAGTGCACGGCAGCAAGGAGCAGAAACGGATTCTGTTACGGTATGTTCCCAGCTGACGAACAGTTTGAACAATTCCCAGCAGCCTCTGCCCGCTGTTGTTGTAGAGGGCATGGGTCAGAAGACAATTTCAGAAGACACCAAGGAACTTATCAAAGCCACATTACGACAGTCAGCATTGAGAAAAGGTAGGGTTCTGTGGTTTTTTTTAATTAAGATATTTACTTCTGACTTAGAACCCTAATCCTGCGTAATGCAACAGAATGCACCAATAGTAAAAAGTTGTTGCAAGTTGATGCATTTAGCAGGTAACGCATTCCTCTTGGTATTATGCAATTCGTTGCACCTAGCAGGCTTGCTGGTCGGTATACCAGCATAACCCTACACAATGCAACATAATCCATAATCCAAAAATAATCGAGAGATAATTGTTCAGCTTGGAATTTGTGGTGTTGGTACAAGTTTCACTTACATGACCATTTGTATAAATATTTTGTTTTTATTATTAAAAAAAATGGATTTTCTGAAGTCAGTGTTTGGTATAGAGGTATTTGTTGTAATTGTGTTCTACGGTAATAAGGAGATCAGGCAAATGTTATATTTGGTGTTCAAAGAGAATTTTAGAAGTACACGTATGATTTTTGTTTTGGGGTTTTGTTTTTACAGAATCTGAAGCCGAGAAAGGTGGTGGAAAAATTCCCGTCACTGCCCTGACCCGCCAACGAGAACGGGAACAGAAGCGACGTCACAAGCTCCGTCGGTCCCTTGAACGGCAGAAGAAGGGCAAAGGAAAGTCCAAGCGACAAAACACGGAGCTCAAAGAGTATAACAAACCCCAAATGCTGACGGACGAAGACAGAAATATGCTGGAGAGATGGAGCAAACTGTTAAATAAGCCCAAAGATCACGAGGAACAATCGGACAAAGCTGACGACGATAGTTGTGCACCAGGGTCAGAACAGAGCCAAGTTTTTCAGGACGAGTCTCTTCTTAGACACAAATGCGTTGGGTCAGATGTTGAAGCACCTGCAGCAGCTGCTGAATTATTCAAGAACGCTCGGCCGTCGTCTAGTCATTCCTCTGCGACTGAACTAGGAGAATCCATTTCCGCCATCACAGTCTCTCCTGTAAGCAGAAAGCAGGAAACCACCGAAGGCGGCCAAAAAATTGGTGAGAAAATTCCCACGAGTGGAGCAGTTGAAACAACTACTGTGTCAAGGCAGCAGAAGGTATCAAGTCGAGGTGGCACTGCCTCCACAAACATGTTCCTCTCATCCAATGCGTCCCAAGTTCAGCAAAACTCTCACAGCAGTGCCACAAAGATGCCCCCGTCCTCCCTAATCAACCATTTTGGAATGATGAACAATGCGCAGTTATACTTCAGCCAGCCATCCAGCCAACCCATGAACACCAATCCAAATCATAGTTTTTCTGCCCAAAGCGATAAGAAAGGTTCCAGTGTCGTCACTTCAAGGCAGCCTGGAGAGCAGCAAATGTCAATCAAGACAAGTTCAGCTAATCAATCTCCTAGCTCTACCTCTGCCACCGCCCAGTTGTTGGGTCGATACCCAGCTGCCACATCGCCGTCTGCAGGTTTCCAACCTGGCAAGAGCGACGTCAGTTCTGGGTTCCAGCAGTATCGGTCGCGTCACTGCTCGGATCGCGAGACGCCCTCACCTCCACATAACATTCAGCAGTCGCCACCAGCTTACGAAGACTCAATTAAAGCAAGGTTTACAACTTACAAAAGCCCCACAGGTAATGAACATTAACACTTTATACATGTGTATATATAGTTCTAAATGTTTCTTTGCAAAAAGGTAATTCAAAATACAAGCAAGAGTTTCAAAATAACAGGGGATTAACAAAGATATTCCAAAGGAATACCACAAGAAAGTGCGCCGACAAACTTTAGCGATCTCATTTCGAGAAAAAGAGCTTGAAAAAAACTTGCGCACCTGTGCCACCAATGGCAGTGAAATATTTTTTCTTCATTTTTCCCAAATAAAAATGCACAGCGTAAATCTTCAATACCTTGGCAACTCAGAAATAATTTTGGAATGATTTTTCAGGTATGGCCAAGCTTTTGGGGGAAATTCCTCATTTGACCTCAGTAGGTCACAAATTGTTTTTTACTACGAATGTATTAATAAACTCACTAACAATTTCATCCAATGAAACCCCCAAACTCACCGCATCAAAATAACTAAACATCCCCTGACTTGATTTATGTTTTTACAGGTAACCCCAATAGCTACCTCTACAAGCACAGCTCACATTATCCGAACCTCAGCAAGCATAGCCCTCTACCCCAAGACCCCGTCCACTCCCGCCCCTCACCTACTCCTCCTGAGCTAGCCCAGGTCATCCGTCAGTTGTCCAAGTCGGCCATGGAGGACAGCTTACCGCCAATACTGCAGGTGACGCCCAAGGGGGACGGAGCTGGGTATGGACTCAGTATGGACTTGGAGGACTGGCTGGAAAGTTCCATGGGCTCACCACAAGGTGCTAGGTAAGAAGCTTCTAGTTTGGGTTTTGTGGCCTTTGTAATTTGTAAGCTTTCTTGAACCCTAACCTTGCCAAATCCATCAAAATTCACCCCACGCCATTTTGGTTATTGTTAATGGACTTGGTCCTACAGGGCCTGGCTCGTCCAAATTTTGATAGATTGTGATGAACTTGGGCTAAGATGCCTGAAGCACATTGATTGATTTCGTCCATCATATACAGTACTGCTGTTACATAAACCTTGTTAACCAGTTCGCGCCGGGATTATTTTAACATCATTGAGCCGATGCGCGGGATTATTTTTAATGAAACTCTATCCGAAGCAGGTTTAGGCCGCCAGTACCGGAAAGCACACCCACGCATTTCCGGCCTTGCTCGCTGCTGACAGACATTTCCGGCCTTGCTCGTGGCGTGTTTATGCGTCATCCGTTTTGAATCTGGGGAAAACTTTGCGTTTATACTCGTCATCCGGCGCGAACTGGTTAACTAAGTCCATCAACATCTACCAGCACTACAGTGGTGGTTCCATTATCCCATGTACATGTATTAAGAAGCAGACTTAGTGGTGGATTTTGGCAGAATTGACCCAGTGTTTAGTAAAAGGCAGTAGGCTGGCAGGGTTAACAAAGATACTGGGTTTTGCCCCTTGTTAACTATGCTTAGTGCTTTCAAACAGAATCAAACAATTTAAATAATCTGTAAAATGACCCGATTTCGTTGTTGTTGTTGTTGTTGTTGTTGTAATGTTGCAGCAAGCTGGATTCAGGACCATTATCTGCATCTCTGCTCTCTGATTGGCTGGATGTGCGCGACATGAATATGGATGACATGATCGCCGTACAGCAGGAGCTGGGCCTGACGTCGCCGTTCAACCTGTCGGATATTCCAGGGCTGGTTGAGTTGCCAAAGAATAAGGATAGGGTTTGACTCGGAAGGTTCTCCAGCGCTGGTCCGATTGAGACAATCGCTAATCCGTGAAAACACTTTGTGTCGTCTAAACAAGGTCTTGGAAGACCCTTGCGAGTCTTGGATTTTGATGAAACTTGGATGCAGAGACCCTTGGGTGGGAAGACACAATTATTTATCGTATTACTGAGGTCAAAGGTCATGTAGGGGTCATTACAGGTCATTGTTCAAATATGCTTGAAATGTTTCTTTGTCTAAAGAATTTGACAGATTTTAATGTAAATTGGATGGAGTGATCTCAGGGTGGGGTTCATCTCAACTATTTCGAAATTGGTCAAATGTCATCTAGTGGGTCGTTTGAGGAGGTCGTAAAAAAATGCACAAAATTTGACTTTTTTAACAAAACAAAACATATAGGGATTAACTTTGGGAAAAGGTGACACTTGCGATCTACGGATCACTTGATTTGTTTGCAAACAAACTGCCATTTTGTATGGGCAGCCATTGGTTGCCTAAATCCCAGCAGTGGTTGGCACCTTAATTTGCAAATAATTAGACGTTTGTGCTCTCGCTACCGAAGAGCCAGTAATAATCTTCATTTGTGTGCTTGGTAGTGTTTATTGGTTTACAATGTATTATACAAATATTGACTCTCCAAGGGGTTCTATATAGAGCATTCTGTTTCCCGATGCGTAGCTAAGAGAAACGGATCGCTCTATGGGAGTTTTCCAAACCTTTACTTTGTCTTCGGCTTTGCCTCCAATTTCCGAATCACCGAGATTAAAGAAGCAATTAGAAATGGAGGCAAATGGGCTTTTGGGCTTTCAATTTCAAACTTTTGGGCTTTCAATTTCAAACTTTTGGGCTACATCAATCAATTAAATGTTTCGGAAGCACAACAGGCACCAGAATGTGGCCGAAGTTCCGGCAGTTGGCAGCCTAAAATCGCCTTAACCAGTTCGCGCCGGGATTATTTTAACATCGCCGAGCCCACGGGCGGGATTATTTTTAACGAAACTCGATCCGAAGCGGGTTCAAGCTGATAGTGCCGGGTAGCACACCCACGCATTTCCGGCCTTGCTCGCTGCTGACATACATTTCCGAACTTGAACTTGGCGTGTTTATGCATCATCCGTTTTGAATTTGGGGAAATTTTTGCGTTTATATACGTCATCCGGCGCGAACTGGTTAAGCCAAAGTATTGTATTGTGCTTGATTTTCCTCAAATAACAAACCAAGCTCCAATACAAAATTTGCCAAACATCCAGTCCAATTGGGTCTTACAATTAAGATGACGGGCGTAATACCCCTGTTTCATTTACCGGAAGCTGATTATATTTACCTCTTCTACATTTCATTGCTGTTGTAGGCTATGCTACATGGCCTGTGGCACAGCTGCACGCTCTGGTCCATTGTGCAGTGCAGCTGCTGAACAGGCTGCTGTGCAGTCGTGTGTATAATCCTTTGAGCGAGGAATTTATACCGGCGCCAAGGAATAATTAAGTGCAACTTGTGTGGACCCCCACTAGTACTACACGAACTTAAATACACGAACGGCTATGTGCGTGCATTTGTAGATTGGATGCTGTGAAGTGGACTTTGAACTCTATTTACGGTATTTTTGAACATTTTTACCTGACAAATGTAACGTGCTGAGCCCTTCACATGGCCACCATTCCTGTTAATGCATAGCTGGCATCGTCGTCTCATGTCTCTCACTGCCCACCTTATCATCCCAACTTGTCACAGTGCTGATTTCTGTACCTTTCATAACTGTCTTGTTTGTTTAGTCATCCATGGCAATGACATAACAAACCTTATACCATTGGACAGAGGATATTCTACCCTTTCTAAAGACATTTGTATTTTCCTAAAACATTCAATAGTTTTGCAATAATATGAATTTGAAAATGGGTATACTTTTTTTCAGAGACACCCTGTATATTATACATATCGTTTCAAGTTATGCCATTGAAAGTCTAAAAAAAAGATGTGTATGTATATTTTTAAGAGGTTGCAAAATCATGTGTTGGTTTCTTTAGGTTGATGAATCCGAGTTTGTTACATAAATGAATATGTTAATTACCACACGATGAACTTTTCTACATTGGCATATGTATGTTTTACACAGTTATGAATGTTGACTTTTTTTTTTTTAGTTAGTCAAGGTTATAGAAGCCATGTGGTTACAATTGACCCATTTTTTGTTAAAAATTCTAAATATCTAAGCTTGGCTGCCATAAACTAACTATTGTATGTATGTTAAACTGCACGAATCTATCAAGTATTTATTGCCATGTATTGATTTTATTGCAGTTATATAAATTTAAAAAGCGTGCAAAATTTGTATCAATTTTCCTTTGTCGGAACTAAAAGGTAGTATACACAATTTGCAAACATAAAAAAACAAAACTACTGAATTATCTGATACATATTTGACTGTAAGTGAATAACAGTCTCAAGCATCCTGTGAAATCACAGCATCTGGGCCCAATTTCATAGAGCTGCTAAGCAAACAAATTTGCTTAGCACAAAAAGTCTTGCTCATTAAAAACAGGTTACTAGCCAAAATTATACATGTTTTTCATGCTAAGCAAGAAAACAGCTGATTATCAATCCAGAACAATAAAGATCAGGTAAAAATTTGGTCTGTAACCTTGTTTTTGCCAAGGACAAATTGTCATGCTAAGCAAATTGTTGTGCTTAGCAGCTGTATGAAATTGGCCCCTGTGTGCTGTGGTTTTTTCAAGATAAGTAGAATTTGTTTTAAAAACCTGACTGTTTTCAAAAACTGCTCTCAATATTTGCAATACTGTTACACATCCGTGAATGGGTGCCAGCCAGATAGTCTGGTTTTCTAACTTGATAATTTCCTGACGTCTATAAATTGCTCTGTTTTGTCAGAATGAAGTCAAGGAACCACGCTACAAAAACAGATTTGTTTTTTTAATGTTCTTGGTTTTTGTCTAGCATGAACACAAACAAAACATGTTAGCGTCGCAATATTTACTATACCCCCACCCCCCTAACCCATTCATTTTCAACAAATTACGGCAAAAGCAAATGGTGTATACCAAAAGCTCCGTATGTTGACATTGTAGTTACACATTAACGATAACGACCCGTAAATTGGATTTGAAGAGAAAATAACTGGAATTGAAATGACAGGATATTAACATATTTTGATGGATTCTGCACGTTTCATGATGCGGTGGGAAGATACGGTGTTACCAAATTAAATTACTTGTTTTTAGCAACTTCTGTAAACAACGGAGCCCGCAAGGCAGAATTACTAGGCAGAAACAGTTCTCGGAGAAAGAAGAAATGTGCATTTACCCATAATGTATAGGCCTACTCGCGAGCTAATTTTATCGTAACCAATCACCAGACCAATGATTTCAATTCAATATAACAAATATTTCTCAATATCTTTTGCAACTACATGTATCAAAAAAGTACCGTAACCAATTAAAATATTGTTCAAAAGCTTACTCGATAATGACTCTATAGCCTACAACTCCCCGTTAAATTATTCTGGCATGCTGTTATTTTGAAGTAAATAATAAAAGAAGTCCAACAATTTCCTCTGAGAGACGTATTACCAAAAAAACCAGTACCTGTAGTATGTTTTCTCCGAATGAACATCGGTTACCGAGCTAAAGAGTTTTTCCTTCAAAAAGACCGCCGACTCTGTCAACTCCATAGCTCTTTTGTGTTTAGTTCATTAGGGCGAACCTTGTTAGCTTACTTTCATAAAATAGTCGTTTGCATGGAGTAGCCCTATGCCTAAAAAAAAATAGATAAAAGAAAGTGTTCCAAACCCTAAACGTCCACTGGTGTAATTTGCATATATTCCGTATAGTTCTGCCTATACCCGCACGGAAGAATGCTATATCGTTTCAGAAAAAGGGTGCAGGAACTCGGTAGAAAAATGCTATAAAAACTAGATTCAAGTTTCCAATATTTCAATATTTTAGAATTTGCAAATTGATTTGTTTTCCTCAATACCCCAAAACTTCGGGACATATACCATTCGGTCAAAAAAAAATACTCCACAAAAATTGGGCCAAATTTCTAGACAATCATTGGGCCAATAATAATTTGCGCGAAAACAATATCACCAAACCCCTTGCAAATGGTCAATTGTATCGCTAAACAAAAAATGTATTTGAGAAAATTTGAGAAAACTGTTTCTATATGCAAATTGCAGTCAGTCGCGGAAGGTTACCGTGATTGGGATCCCCACAATGTCGCTAATTCCCAGGTTGTATCATCCGGGTGTGATCCCTGGACACACGAATTCTGGTGTTAATGACTTCTGATTATCACCCTCGAACAAAGATATTTGAAATACCACCGACATTAATAGGGCAGGATAGCTCATTTTAATTGGCACCGGTCCGGTAGTCTGGAGGTCGCAGGTTCAAGTCCCGTCTTGCCAATTTCTTTGTTCAAATTTAAAATGTATGCAAATTTACATTGTGGTTTGTTCGTGTATAGTGAAAAAAAACTGGTTCGCGCCTAAATATTTGTTAAAGCTAGCTCGTGTCTAGCGATATTTTATGCGAATCACTTCGCTGTTCTTTTTTCACTCAAAAATAACTGGTTTGCGGCCCTAATGCTTTTGAAATCGCACCTAAAGAGGGACCAGGGACCAGCGACTAACCTCGCGTGGTCCGTCGCACGTTTTCGTAAATTGGCGGGCGCGGTGGGTTGAGGACTTTCGAAAACAGTCGCTGTAAGTTTGCCATATTTTGACATGAAACCTTCACAATTAGCCTTTAAAATTTAGGTAGAAATGACCGCACTGCTGTATAGGTGCTTCTGAAATTGTTGCCGCTTGTAAACTCTATTCGAATGTTAACTTTTAAGGAGGAATTACTGTCGGTGATATTCAACATTTGAGATGGGATTGGTTACTGATGACTAGTGAGTAGTGAAGGGCCTCTGGGGTGGTACCTCAAAAAAAATGTAAGGCACACGTACGGGGGGGGGGGGGGGGGGGGGGAGTGGCAGTGGGGAGGGGTATTGGGCGCGGGGGGTAGGGGGGAGTAAAGCAAGTCCCCCCCCCTCCCTATATTCCACGGACTCAAAATATTTGAGATATAAAACATTAACTTCTTAGGTTTATTTTCTTTCTTTCCTTAAAGCTAAAATTGCTGTGGAGAAGCGCATAAGACCAGATTTGATCTACAGTCAGTAGCAATTTGGAGCAAGGACCGTAAGTTTTATAAGGTATAATATTTCACATTATGGGAGGCGTTCTGGCAAAATTTTACGGAACTTTGCACAGCTCAAAATGAGAGTTTGCAATTATTTTTAAAAAAAATGCTTCGTAATACAACCCAGTCTCCAATCGGATATCCTGTTGACAAGATGGGGCTGTTTAAGTTAGCATATTTATCAACGTCAAAAGTAAAATGAGAAAAATCCTTTAACAAGTACCAGTTTTATAGTATTTTTTTTAAAACTCTTATTCAAGAATTGTTATACATGTACTAATCCTACAAAAAGCTGCAGCTGTTAACAAATGTTAGGCCAAAAATGTAAAATTATTAAATCTCAAATTCAGAAAAAAAAACCATTTCATTCAATTTTTTGCATTTTTTCTCACTATGGCATGTGCCCTGTTCGATCTAATTTTGCCAGAATGCTTCACATGTATTAATACTATTGTAATTCACTTCAAAGTCGGCCCTTTTCTCTGGAATTTCTGTAGATTTATGCCCAAACATCCAAAATCTTTATAATCTGCTTAGGCCAGCATTTTTTTAATTATTGGATTACGAACATAAATTAAGCAGGTTTAAAAAGCGAAAAAAAATTAAAAATTAAATTTTTTAATTTGTTTTTATTTTCCTTTTTTATCCAGGGTTAAAGTACAAAAATAATACTGGGTGCACATTTAACAGGTCAATATTTGTATGGTTTAAATATATTCAACTGATTGATAATATTTTACAATCGTCCGATCCAATCACATGGCTACATTATGTTCCACGTGGGTGCTGCGATCGGGTCTGACACCAGCGATAAGTCCGCAAAATATCAATGGCATTTACTACATGCTTTGGTTAAAAAAATGCGGCTTACCCAAAACACTGCGTCGAGGCCGAGGAAAAAAAAATTCCTTTTTTTATAAATTTTTATTCAATTTTACAAATTCGGAGTTTGAAAAAAATTGCATTATTCGGAGTCGGCGGGTTCGTAATCCTTTTCCAAAAAAAAAAATGTTGTAAGGATTTTGTAGTTGAAAAACAAACTGTGGTTGTTTTCCAAATGTATTTTTTTATTTTTTTAATTTTATTTTGCAATGTTCACTGCTTTTTTTATGATTCCTTGTGTTTGATATTTGTGTATCAATTTTTTTGGGTACCAGTATTTTGGTAATGTTGGTACATGTATATACTTTGAAATGATCCTAGCATTTTGGTTCTGAAGTAATTTTGGGCTACTTTCTGTTTGTGAAGTTTTTTACTTTGTTTGTCTGCTCATTAGGTTTACCTACCAGTTACAAAGTAAACAGACATTTATTTTAGACATTTATTTTGACATGTTCTTCCATTTTTTGTTTTGAGATGCAGAATTAATCCTTTTCAAATGCATAAATAACATAAGTACCGGTGGTAATGTTTTTTAAGAATTTGTGAACTTTGAAAGATTTCTTAAGTAATTTTCCTATCTTTATTTAAGTCCTAACGTTAGGGAACACTTGGCTGATTTTGTGCCCAATCTCCTTCGCCCTATTAACATTCCATTAACTTAGTCAGCTCATACATTGTAGGTTCAAATAATAGCCTATTAATTAATTGCTTATCCAGTTCAAGGGGAAATAAATCATTTGAATAACTTTTAGAAAGAATATTTTTTGGAGTTTAAACAAAATATTGGCAGATTATTTGCCAAGAAAATTGATCATTAATTGATCCTTAATGTTCCTTAACCCTAACTCCCTAGAGTGTGAAAATCTTATTGATTTTAGAGGATTGAGGACTGTTAGAGTTAATGTTCAATCAAAGACGGTCATTGCAATATGCTCAGATGATTCCGCTATTGGGTCCCGATCATCATTTTTGAAGCAGATGTTGAGGTTTTGTGCCCGAGTCTCTGTCACACTCTCGGTAGTTGCAGGTGTCTGGTTTCGGTTGACTTGGTAGAGATCATGAGCTAGCACGCTGTTGATGGTTGAACTCCGCTGGCGTCTGCTGCTCTTGCAAGATGTGAAAGCCCTCCTGAAAGCCTGTCGGTACCGGGCGTTGGTTAGGGTATACACCATAGGATTCACGGCAGAGTTGATGTAGATGAGTATGCGGTTGGCTTCGAAGAGATTATGCCGGAGTGTGGTTTTGGTCGGGATAAGTTCGTAATCCAAGAATGTCTCTACGAAAAGCAACAGTGAAGTCACTTGGAAGGATGTCATAGTAAGGAGAAACACTGTACCGTTGGCAATCAGCATGACAGCGACCTGGTTGCGAGTGTGAATTCTGCGTTGCCGGTCGTACGTATCCCGCTGGTGTAGTTTCAGTAGGATTCGCGTGTAGAAGAAAGAGTTGCCAAAGAACGCAACAAAGAATGGTACAGTCTGACTGAGGTAGAACATTTGCATGGCCCAACTGCCTTCCATGCTTTCACAGCTGCCGATGATACCCGGAAACTTGTCGTGAAGTCTTGGATCATCCCTGTTCCACGACAAGCAGAACTGTTTGAACTGGGAATTATAGGGAATGACCATGGGAGTACTAAACAAGGCCATGAGCCAACAGACTACGATCAGTTTCATGGACCGTCTGCGACCACTTATTAACCGGTGGCGTAAAGGGTGACACACGGCAACGAATCTCTCAAACGATACGAACGTTATCAGAATCAAGGCGGCAAAGTTGAAAATGTACAACCAGAATCTGTACAGTATGCAACCGACCTGGCCCAGCAGAGGCACGTCGTTGGGTATGCCGTACATGACATACGTTCGTAATCTCGTACCAATTGCAAGCAACAGAAACATCAAGTCGGCCACGGCCAGGTTGGACAGGTAAAAATTTGTGGTTGTACGCATGCTACGAACGCGGAACACTGTGATCAGAAAGCCGATGTTGCCAATCAACCCAAACGAGAGGATGACTGGTAAAACAAACTTGGTGGTTGTTTCTTGGAATTCGCTGAACAAAACATTGTAGAAGAATCCATCTTCGTAAGAAGTAACGTGGTATGTGTTGTTTACTGTGCAGTCTTCCTCCAAACTAATTTTTGTCCCCATTTTCAATTTTTACAAATAGTCAATTTAATTCAGTTTCCCTTAGTTGTGTCGTGAGCTGCCAGTGTACTCCTCGCTTCGCTGCAAGGCCAAGACGGTGTAGCAGTTTGAAGAAAAAACTACCGAGCATTTGCAATTATTGCCATCGTGAAGCGTTGGAAAGCTGAAATTAGGTCACGAGAGGGTGGGATTTAAGAGGTGGGAAAAATAAATAATTAACTTTGCAAGACCAGCGCCGGATGCTCGGTTTGTTTCCGTGATGAATAGATACACTCTCCAAGGTGCATGCCTTTGAATAAATGCGGACCATCAACCACTCGACATCAATACGACCGTGTGATTTACACCAATTGAAATCCTAGCGATAACTTCCTGTGCAAGATATACACATGCAAGGATTCTTGTGTTGTCTCAATCATCAAACTTTGCATGCGAAGACTGTTAGATATTTTTTCTGAACCAAGGTCCGGTCTAATATTTGTTGCGGTTTAAGTTTGGTTAGCGGTAGCCTTAATCAAATTAGATTTCACGCGGCAACGGAATAGCTGCAATGGCATGGATATTAAGAATACGTTGAATTAATTAAAAAGCAAAGTGCGTGCTCTCTATTTAGGTCTTGGCTACAAACGGCAATTAATTAACGCTGTGGTCGTATTGGCTCTTCATATGGATTTAAACACTGGTAAATTGATTTTGCTTTCTGAATGGTGAAACTCGCTTTGGTGTTAATTATAGTCGTGGACCGGGCTTATATTTCATGGTAAAGAAAGAGTGGAAAAGGCATGGTTTTGATAACTTGGAAATAACACAATGTCGATTTTGAGGGTCATCTTGTAACTTTCTAACGGTCAATGTATTTAAAATATGTAACAATTACAAAAACTTTAAATGCACTGCTTGGATGTAAGATGTAGATAGTTTAGGGTTTAGTTAACCAGTTTTGCGTCGAATGACGTACCTGATATACGCAAAGTTTTTCTGAGATTCAAAACGTCACGAGCATGGCCGAAATTATCTGTCGGCAACCAGTTCACAGCGTGCGAGGCTGGGTGTGCTTCCACTGATATCAGCCTGAACCCGCTTCGGATCGAGTTTCGTGAAAAACAATCTCGCGCCTGGGCTCGGTCAATGTAAAAATAATCTCAGCACGAACTGGTCAAGTGCAATTGTCATGAACCGTGCCCCTTGTGATATCTCGTGTCTAGGCCCCCCTCCCTTTATATAGAAAGTGAAATTCGAAGAAAAGAATAAAGAAAAGTTGAGACAAAAAGCAAACCCACAATGACAAAATTTACTTTTTTTCTTTTCTAACAGAAATTTTACAACTCAAAGTTGCAATGTGATTAAATGTTGTACTAGACACTGCTAGAATATAATGACTCTTAGGCAGGGATGTAGTCTAGTCCATCGCAAGTCCCTGCAAGTCCCTGCAAGTCCCTGCAAGTCCATCACAAGTCCATCACAAGTCCATCACAAGTCCATCACAAGTCCTTCAGTTCCAATTTAAATCACAAGCTATTCAAATCAGCTTTGACAAAAGCATTCCTTTATCATTGTTCATCCAATTAGTTGTGACTGCCTTTATGAAGGGACTTGTGACTGGCTTCACGAAAGGACTTGTGACTGGCTTCACGAAAGGACTTGTGAACGGACTTGCAGGGACTCGACTACAACCCTGCTCTTAGGGTACACTTCAAAATAACACGTTAAATGTCTATAGTAATTTGATTCACAATTATAGTTGAGTATTAACATTTAAATTTAATTTTAAATTTTAATTGTCGCTTTTTTACATTGAGGTCTCATTCTTTTAACTGATTACTGCTATAGCTGTGCAGATACACAATAATGTATCGTTAAGTCGTCACAGTAAAAATACAAATTCCAATTGAGGAGAGTACAGCACACAGCTACACAACCCTTTAACCAAACAAATTGTTAGCGTAGAGTGTGCTAAATTGCATTTATCATGCACATTAGCGAGTCGCGCATTTAGGAAATACTGAGCTACAATGTGAGGACCCGGTCTTCACTGCGTCATAACTTGCGGTTGGGGGAAGGCTGCTGTTTTTGCTCGGTCCATTAACAGCAGCCATCTCCCCAATCCAGTTGTTATTACGCTGTGAACACCAGGTTCTCACACTGTTTATAGTAAATACTTTAACAAAATAGACAGAAAAAATGTTCTAAATTTTCTGGACTTTTATGTTAATGTTCACACGTGTTGTATCAAGTTACCGTAGGACTATTGTAGTATTTAAACGATCATTGGTTTGCAGTGCTTGAGCAATGCTGGTTCAGGGGCCATTTATTCACCTGTTCTTGAAGCCGGTCTTTATGACAACCCCCCCCCCCCCCCCCCCCCCCCAACGTGATCGAGTTCTCAACTCTCCAAAGTATTTATTAATATGTGATACATGTGTCGTCATGACAGCATAAAATGATTATAATCATCATTAGGAACAATTCATTATGGCCCCCTAATCAATTTCTCTTTTACATGAAAGGTAATAATGCGAACGGTATAAAACAAATAGATTTAAAAACACTCAGTTAACTTGAAGCACAGTGTACTGCTGTAAACTCTATTTAAAACATTTCAGTAGAACATTTACTTGAAGAACACATACCTACCCTATTTTGTGGTTAAACCAATATTTCATTTTGGGCTTTACAATTTAGTAACAAAAGCAACATTTAATTTTACTTTCTTAAAAGAAAATTAAGCGAACTTAAACCTCTTCCAAAATTTATTGTAAAGATTAGTTTATCTTAAAAGGCGTAATGTCCTGTCACCTTCGTTCATGTAACATTCCCAGGTAGATTTATGCAGGTTGAATTAATAGTGGGCCCACCAAAATGTTTTTTAAAATAATTATATTATTATTTATTTTTGTTTTTGTCTTTTGGGGGGTACGGGGTGGACACTTTGAGATTTTCAAATGGCATGCCTCACCGTCCCCCTGTAGAAAAGGATAATTCTTCTTAAAGGCTGGCTTATACAAGTACAGTACTTAGAACGCGAACACAAATTTATGACATTGTGGGGAGTTTTTGCGCAGCGAATTTTCAAAAGTTGAACACTTTTCAACGGTGGTGAATTTTGCAGTAAATGATTTGCGAAGTAAAATTTGATTGCCATTTGCATTAAAGGTTGTGCCATTTGCAGATATAGAAAAAATGTACAACCGAAATATTACGAAATATCTTACTTATTTGATAATAAATAATGATTGTAGGCATCCAGCAAAAGAATTACGCTAGATATCCTGTAATTGTTCCAAAAAATTAAATTTTATAAAAACAAGAACAACATAAGAACCACTCCCTTTTTTTGCTTTTCTTGGCATCCATGATTGTAAAAAAGAAACCCCAAAATCCACCCATTACTGATAATTCAAGCAATTACCAATGGTGTATCCTACATTTAAGTATGGACGCACTATAAACCATCTTTTAGATAGATTTAATTATCCAATCATAAATTCAGAGTTTTTTTTAAATTGTAAAGCACATCAATTATTTGTTGGCATAAAACACGTATTGTTTTCGTAAGTCTTCATCATCTATTCTGGTTGAATTTTTTTTTTTTTTAGTGGCACATTTGCCTTTGTGCTTGTTTGGCTTTTTCCTTGACTGATTGCTCCCAAGAGTTATCTGCTAAAGTTAACATTTAAGCTCACACTAGTCTGGTTGCTCCCGAGAGTTATCTGCTAAAGTTAACATTCAAGCTCACACTAGTCTGGTTGCTCCCAGGTGTTATCTGCTGAAGTTAACATTCAAGCTCACACTAGTCTGGTTGCTCCCAGGTGTAATCTGCTGAAGTTAACATTCAAGCTCACACTAGTCTGGTTGCTCCCAAGTGATAACTGCTAAAGTTAACATTCAAGCTCACACTAGTCTGGTTGCTCCCAAGTATTAACTGCTAAAGTTAACATTCAAGCTCACACTAGTCTGGTTGCTCCCAGGTGTTATCTGCTAAAGTTAACATTCAAGCTCACACTAGTCCGGTTGCTCCCAAGTGTTATCTGATTGTTGAATGAAATAAAAAAAATTTGAATAAAATTTGTTCCCGCCGTGAATAGGACCATTGATGCTGGTACGGCGTTAAACCCTAAAAACTCACTCACTCAATAAGAACTGTTGCAAACAAAAATTAAGGTAATCAAACGAACAGAAGAAGTTGATTTACACCACAGGCAGAAGCGAATGTAACAAAAACAGATTTTTTTTTAATGTTCTTGGTTTTTGTCTAGCATGAACACAAACAAAACATGTTATGTTAGCGTCGCAATATTTATTATACTCCCCCCCCCCCCCCCAACCCCCACTAACCCATCTATTTTCGAAAATTACAGCAAATGCAAATGGTGTATACCAAAAGCTTCATATGTTGACATTGTAGTTACACATTAACGATAACGACCCGTAAATTGGATTTGAGGAGAAAATGACTGGAATTGAAATGACAGGATATTAACATTTGATGGATTCTGCACGTTTCATGATGCGCCAGCCAGTAGCTTGGGAAGATACGGTGTTACCAAATTAAATTACTTGTTTTCAGCAACTTCTGTAAACAACGGAGCGCGCAAGGCAGAATTACTAGGCAGAAACTAGTTCTCGGAGAAAAAAGAAATTCATTTACCCAAATTGTATAGTCCTACTCGATCTCATTTGATCGTGACCGATCACCAGACAAAATTTCAATTCAATATAACAAATATTTTTCAATATCTTTTGCAACTACATGTATCAAAAAAGTACCGTAACCAATTAAAATATTGTTCAAAAGCTTACTCGATAATGACTCTATATAACTCCCTGTTAAATTATTCTGGCATGCTGTTATTTTTAAGTAAATAATAAAAGAAGTCCAACAATTTCCTCTGAGAGACGTATTGCCCCCCAAAACAGTAGGCCCTACCGGTACCTGTAGTATGTTTAAAATAAAAAATCTTATTTTCTCCGAATGAACATCGGTTACCGAATACCCGCACGGAGGAATGCTATATCGTTTCAGAAAAAGGGTGCAGGAACTCGGTAGGAAAATGCTATAAAAACTAGATTCAAGTTTTCAATATTTCAATATTTTAGAATTTGCAAATTAATTTGTTTTCCTCAATACCCCAAAACTTTGGGACATACCATTCGGTCAAAAATAAATACTCCACAAAAATTGGGCCAAATTGGACCAAACGTTAATGTTGTTAATTTCTAGACAATCATTGGGCCAATAATAATTTGCGCGAAAACAAAATCACCAGTTAAACCCCTTGCAAATGGTCAATTGTATCGCTAAACAAAAAATGTATTTGAGAAAATTTGCGAAAACTGTTTCTATATGCAAATTGCAGTCAGTCGCGGAAGGTTACTGTGATTGGGATCCCCACAATGTCGCTTTCCAGGTTGTATCGTATTGGGCGTGATCCCTGGCCACACGAATTCTGGTGTTAATGACTTCTGATTATCACCCTCGAACAAAGATATTTGAAATACCACCGACATTAATAGGGCAGGATAGCTCATTTTAATTGGCACCGGTCCGGTAGTCTGGAGGTCGCAGGTTCAAGTCCCGTCTTGCCAATTTCTTTGTTCAAATTTAAAATGTATGCAAATTTACATTGTGGTTTGTTCGTGTATAGTGAAAAAAAAACTGGTTCGCGCCCAAATATTTGTTAAAGCTAGCTCGTGTCTAGCGATATTTTATGCTTTCGCTGTTCTTTTTTCAGTAATAATGGTTAAGCAAAAATAACTGGTTTGCGGCCCTAATGCTTTTGAAATTGCACCTATTATAGTGGGACCAGGGGACCAGGGACCAGCGATTAACCTCACGTGGTCCGTCGCACGTTTTCGTAAATTGGCGGGCGCGGTGGGTTGAGGACTTTCGAAAACAGTCGCCACAGTCGCTGTAAGTTTGTCATATTTTGACATGAAACCTTCACCATTAGCCTTTAAAATGTAGGTAGAAATGACCGCACTGCTGTATAGGTGCTTCTGAAATTGTTGCCGCTTGTAAACTATATTCGAATGTTTAACTTTTAAGGAGGAATTACTGTCGGTGATATTCAACATTTCAGATGGGATTGGTTACCCTTATCAGAGGCGAATGTGTACTGACTAGTGAGTAGTGAAGGGCCTCTGGGGTGGTACTTCAAAAAAATGTAAGGCACACGGGGGGGGGTGGGGGAGGGGTATTGGGCGGGGGGGAAGTAAAGCAAGTGCATCCCCCCTCCCTATATGCCACGGACTCAAAATATTTGAGATATAAAACATTAACTTCTTAGGTTTATTTTATTTATTTCCTTAAAGCTAAAGTTGCTATGGAGAAGCGCATGAGACCAGATTTGATCTACAGTAGCAATTTTGAGCAAGGACCGTAAGTTTTATAAGGTATAGGATTTCACATTATGGGAGGCGTTCTGGCAAAATTTTACGGAACTTTGCACAGCTCAAAATGAGAGTTTGCAATTTTTTTTTTTAAATGCTTCGTAATACAACCCAGTCTCCCAATCGGATATCCTGTTGACAAGATGGGGCTGTTTAAGTTAGTATAATTATCAACGTCAAAAGTAAAATGAGAAAAATACTTTAACAAGTACCAGATAATATTTATTTTTTTTACTCTTATTCAAGAATGTTTATACATGTACTCCTACAAAAAGGTGCAGCTGTTAATATGGTAGGCCAAAAATGTAAAATTATTAAATCTCAAATTCAGAGAAAAAACACCATTTCATTCAATTTTTTGCATTTTTTTTCACTATGGCATGTGCCCTGTTCGATCTAATTTTGCCAGAATGCTTCACATGTATATTAATACTATTGTAATTCACTTCAAAGTCGGCCCTTTTCTCTGGAATTTCTGTAGATTTATGCCCAAACATCCAAAATCTTTATAATCTGCATAATCTGCTTAGGCCAGCATTTTTTTATTTATTGGATTACGAACATAAATTTAGCAGGTTTAAAAAGCGGAAAACAATTACAAATTAATTTTTTTAATTTGTTTTATTTTCCTTTTTTATCCAGGGTCAAAGTACAAAAATAATACTGGGTGCACATTTAACAGGTCAATATTTTTATGGTTTAAATATATTCAACTGATTGATAATATTTTTACAATCGTCCGATCCAATCACATGGCTACACATATGTTCCACGTGGGTGCTGCGATTGGGTTTGACACCAGCGATAAGTCCGCAAAATATCAATGGCATTTACTACATGCTTTGGTAAAAAAAATGCGGCTTACCCAAAACACTGCGTCGAGGTCGAGGAAAAAACAAATCCCTTTTTTTATAAATTTTTATTCAATTTTACAAATTCGGAGTTTAAAAAAAAATTGCATTATTCGGAGTCGGCGGGTTCGTAATCCCATACTTAAAAAAAAAAGGTTGTAAGGATTTTGTAGTTGAAAAACAAACTGTGGTTGTTTTCCCAATGTATTTTGTTTTAGTTTTTTTATTTGATTTTGCAATGTTCACTGCTTTTTTTATGATTCCTTGTGTTTGATATTTGTGTATCAATTTTTTTGGGTACCAGTATTTTGGTAATGTTGGTATTTATATACTTTGAAATGATCCTAGCATTTTGGTTCTGAAGTAATTTTGCGCTACTTTCTGTTTGTGAAGTTTTTCACTTTGTTTGTCTGCTCATTAGGTTTACCTACCAGTTACAAAGTAAACATACATTTATTTTAGACATTTATTTTGACATGTTCTTTCATTTTTTTATTTGAGATGCAGAATTAATCCCTTACAAATGCATAAATAATATAAGTACCGGTGGTAATGTTTTTTAAGAATTTGTGAACTTTGAAAGATTTCTTAAGTAATTTTCCTATATTTATTCAAGTCCCAACGTTAGGGAACACTCGGCTGATTTTGTGCCCAATCTCCTTCGCCCTATTAACATTCCATTAACTTAGTCAGCTCATACATTGTAGGTTCAAATAATAGCCAATTAATTAATTGCTTATCCAGTTCAAGGGGAAATAAATCATTTGAATAACTTTTAAAAAGAATATTTTTTGGAGTTTACACAAAATATTGGCAGATTATTTGCCAAGAAAATTGATCATTAATTGTTCCTTAATGTTCCTTAACCCTAACTCCCTAGAGTGTGAAAATCATATTGATTTTAGAGGATTGAGGACTGTTAGAGTTAATGTTCAATCAAAGACGGTCATTGCAATATGCTCAGATGATTCCGCTATTGGGTCCCGATCATCATTTTTAAAGCAGATGTTGAGGTTTTGTGCCCGAGTCTCTGTCACACTCTCGGTAGTTGCAGGTGTCTGGTTTCGGTTGACTTGGTAGAGATCATGAGCTAGCACGCTGTTGATGGTTGAACTCCGCTGGCGTCTGCTGCTCTTGCAAGATGTGAAAGCCCTCCTGAAAGCCTGTCGGTACCGGGCGTTGGTTAGGGTATACACCAGAGGATTCACGGCAGAGTTGATGTAGATGAGTATGCGGTTGGCTTCGAAAAGATTAGGCCGGAGTGTGGTTTTGGTCGGGATGAGTTCGTAATCCAAGAATGTCTCTACGAAAAGTAACAGTGAAGTCACTTGGAAGGATGTCATAGTAAGGAGAAACACTGTACCGTTGGCAATCAGCATGACAGCGACCTGGTTGCGAGTGTGAATTCTGCGTTGCCGGTCGTACGTATCCCGCTGGTGCAGTTTCAGTAGGATTCGCGTGTAGAAGAAAGAGTTGCCAAAGAACGCAACAAAGAATGGTACAGTCTGACTGAGGTAGAACATTTGCATGGCCCAACTGCCTTCCATGCTTTCACAGCTGCCGATGATACCCGGAAACTTGTCATGAAGTCTTGGATCATCCGTGTTCCACGACAAGCAGAACTGTTTGAACTGGGAATTATAGGGAATGACCATGGGAGTACTAAACAAGGCCATGAGCCAACATACTACGATCAGTTTCATGGACCGTCTGCGACCACTTATTAACCGGTGGCGTAAAGGGTGACACACGGCAACGAATCTCTCAAACGATACGAACGTGATCAGAATCAAGGCGGCAAAGTTGAAAATGTACACCCAGAATCTGTCCAGTACGCAACCGACCTGTCCCAGCAGAGGCACGTCGTTGGGTATGCCGTACATGACATACGTTCGTAATCTCGTACCAATTGCAAGCAACAGAAACATCAAGTCGGCCACGGCCAGGTTGGACAGGTAAAAATTGGTGGTCGTACGCATGCTACGAACGCGGAACACTGTGATCAGAAAGCCGATGTTGCCAATCAACCCAAACGCGAGGATGACTGGTAGAACAAACTTGGTGGTTGTTTCTTGGAATTCGCTGAACAAAACATTGTATAAGAATCCATCTTCGTAAGAAGTAACGTGGTATGTGTTGTTTACTGTGCAGTCTTCCTCCAAACTAATTTTTGTCCCCATTTTCAATTTTTACAAATAGTCGATTTAATTCAGTTTCCCTTAGTTGTGTCGTGAGCTGCCAGTGTACTCCTCGCTTCGCTGCAAGGCCAAGACGGTGTAGCAGTTTGAAGAAAAAACTACCGAGCATTTGCAATTATTGCCATCGTGAAGCGTTGGAAAGCTGAAATTAGGTCACGAGAGGGTGGGATTTAAGAGGTGGGAAAAATAAATAATTAACTTTGCAAGACCAGCGCCGGATGCTCGGTTTGTTTCCGTGATGAATAGATACACTCTCCAAGGTGCATGCCTTTGAATAAATGCGGACCATCAACCACTCGACATCAATACGACCGTGTGAAATACACCAATTGAAATCCCTAGCGATAACTTCCTGTGCAAGATATACACATGCAAGGATTCTTGTGTTGTCTCAATCATCAAACTTTGCATGCGAAGACTGTTAGATATTTTTTCTGAAACAAGGTCCGGTCTAATATTTGTTGTGGTTTAAGTTTGGTTAGCGGTAGCGTTAATCAAATTAGATTTCACGCGGCAACGGAATAGCTGCAATGGCATGGATATTAAGAATACGTTGAATTAATTAAAAAGCAAAGTGCGTGCTCTCTATTTAGGTCTTGGCTACAAACGGCAATTAATTAACGCTGTGGTCGTATTGGCTCTTCATATGGATTTAAACACTGGTTAATTGACTTTGCTTTCTGAATGGTGAAACTCACTTTGGTGTTAATTATAGTCGTGGACCGGGCTTATATTTCATGGTAAAGAAAGAGTGGAAAAGGCATGGTTTTGATAACTTGGAAATAACACAATGTCGATTTTGAGGGTCATCTTGTAACTTTCTAACGGTCAATGTATTTAAAATATGTAACAATTACAAAAACTTTAAATGCACTGCTTGGATGTAAGATGTAGATAGTTTAGGGTTTAGTTAACCAGTTTTGCGTCGAATGACGTACCTGATATACGCAAAGTTTTTCTGAGATTCAAAACGTCACGAACATGGCCGAAATTATCTGTCGGCAACCAGTTCACAGCGTGCGAGGCTGGGTGTGCTTCCACTGATATCAGCCTGAACCCGCTTCGGATCGAGTTTCGTGAAAAACAATCTCACGCCTGGGCTCGGTCAATGAAAAAATAATCTCAGCACGAACTGGTCAAGTGCAATTGTCATGAACCGTGCCCCTTGTGATATCTCGTGTCTAGGCCCCCCTCCCTTTATATAGAAAGTGAAATTCGAAGAAAAGAATAAAGAAAAGTTGAGACAAAAAGCAAACCCACAATGACAAATGTACTTTTTTTCTTTTCTAACAGAAATTTTACAACTCAAAGTTGCAATGTGATTAAATGTTGTACTACTAGACACTGCTAGAATATAATGACTCTTAGGGTACACTTCAAAATAACACGTTAAATGTCTATAGTAATTTGATTCACAATTATAGTTAAGTATTAACATTTAAATTTAATTTTAAATTTTTAATTGTCGCTTTTTTACATTGAGGTCTCATTATTTTGACTGATTACTGCTATAGCTGTGCAGATACACAATAATGTATCGTTAAGTCGTCACAGTAAAAATACAAATTCCAATTGAGGAGAGTACAGCACACAGCTACACAACCCTTTAACCAAACAAATTGTTAGCGTAGAGTGTGCTAAATTGCATTTATCATGCACATTAGCGAGTCGCGCTTTAAGGAAATACTGAGCTACAGAGTGAGGACCTGGTCTTCACTGCGTCATAACTTGCGGTTGGGGGAAGGCTGCTGTTTTTGCTCGGTCCATTAACAGCAGCCATCTCCCCAATCCGGTTATTACGCTGTAGACCAGGTTCTCACACTGTTTATAGTAAATACTTTAACAAAATAGACGAAGAAAATGTTCTAAATTTTTATTGAAATTTCTGGATTTTTATGTTAATGTTCACATGTGTTGTAACAAGTTATCCTAGGACTATTGTAGTATTTAAACGATCATTGGTTTACAGTGCTTGATCAATGCTGGTTCAGGGGCCATTTATTCACCTGTTCTTGAAGCCGGTCTTTATATCGCATGTTAATACACCCCCCCCCCCCCCCCCATTCGAGTTAATAACACTCCCCAATAATAACACCCTCCAAGGTATTTATTAATATGTGATAAATGTCTTTATCACAGCATAAAATGATTATAATCATTGGGAACAATTCATTATGGCCCCTAATCGATTTCTATTTTACACAAAAGGTAGTAATGTGAACGGTATAAGACAAATAGATTTCAAAACATTAAGTTAACTTGAAGCGCAGTGTACTGCTGTAAACTCTATTTAAAACATTTCAGTAGAACATTTACTTAAACACATACCTACCCTATTTTGTGGTTAAACCAACATTTAATTTTGGGCTTTACAATTTAGTAACAAAAGCAACATTCTTAAAAAAACAAAAAAAACCCAACACTTTAAACTATTGTAGATTATAGAATTCAAAATATAAAAAGAACATTTACTGCCTCATCGAAAGACTAAAAAGTAAAAATGTCAATTTCAAATTAAGCGAACTTAAACCTATTCCCAAATTTATTGTAAAGATTATTTTCTCTTAAAAGCCGTAATGTCCTGTCTCCCTTCGTTCATGTAACATTCCCAGGTAGATTTATGCAGGTTGAATTAATAGTGGGCCCACCAAAAATTAAAAAAAAAAAAAATTATATTGTTTTTCAAATTACTTTTTTTTGGGGTGGACACTTTGAAATTTTCAAATGGCATGCCCCACCCCTGTAAAAAAGGATAATTCTTCTTAAAGGCCGGCTTAAACAGTACAGTACTTAGAACGCGAACACAGATTTATGACATTGTGGGGAGTTTTTGCGCAGCGAATTTGCAAAAGTTTTTTCAATGGTGGTGAATTTTGCAGTGAATGATTTGCGAAGTAAAAGGTTGTGCCATTTGCAGACTAAGAAAAAATGTACAACCGAAATATTACAAATATATCTTACTTATTTGAAAATAAATAATGATTGTAGGCATCCAGCAAAAGGATTACGCTAGATATCCTGTAATTGTTCCGAAAAATTTAATTTTATAAAAACAAGAACAACATAAGAACCACTCCTATTTTTTGCTTTTCTTGGCATCCATGATTGTAAAACTTCGGACAGGTGAGGTAAACGATATTCACTATAAAAAAGAAACCCCAAAATCCACCTATTACTGATAATTCAAGCAATTACCAATGGTGTATCCTACATTTAAGTATGGACGCACTATAAACCATCTTTTAGATAGATTTAATTGTCCAATCATAAATTTTTTTAAATTGTAAAGCACATCAATTATTTGTTGGCATAAATTACATGTAACTCCTATTTGTTTTCTCATTTTCTTTGTTTTCGTAAGTCTTCATCATCTATTCTGGTTTTAAAAAACTTTTTTTTTAGTATCACATTATTTTGCCTTTGTGCTTGTTTGACTTTTTCTGCTAAGTGTTTGAGTGTTATCTGCTAAAGTTAACATTCATGCTCACACTAGTCTGGTTGCTCCCAAGAGATAAATTATCTGCTAAAGTTAACATTCCAGCTCACACTAGTCTGGTTGCTCCCAAGTGATAACTGCTAAAGTTAACATTCAAGCTCACACTAGTCTGGTTGCTCCCAGGTGATAAATTATCTGCTAAAGTTAACATTCAAGCTCACAGTAGTCTGGTTGCTCCCAGGTGATAACTGCTAAAGTTAACATTAAAGCTCGCACTAGTCTGGTTGCTCCCAAGAGTTATCTGCTAAAGTTAACATTCAAGCTCACAGTAGTCTGGTTGCTCCCAGGTGATAACTGCTAAAGTTAACATTAAAGCTCGCACTAGTCTGGTTGATCCCAGGTGTTATCTGCTAAAGTTAACATTAAAGCTCGCACTAGTCTGGTTGATCCCAGGTGTTATCTGCTAAAGTTAATATTCAAGCTTACACTACATGTAGTCTGGTTGCGCGGACTTGCGCCCAGGTGACAACCTGCTAAAGTTAACATTCCAGCTCACACTAGTCTGGTTGCTCCCAAGAGTTATCTGCTAAAGTTAACATTCAAGCTCACACTAGTCTGGTTGCTCCCAGGTGTTATCTGCTAAAGTTAACATTCAAGCTCACACTAGTCTGGTTGCTCCCAAGAGTTATCTGCTAAAGTTAACATTTAAGCTCACACTAGTCTGGTTGCTCCCAGGTGTTATCTGCTAAAGTTGACATTCAAGCTCACACTAGTCTGGTTGCTCCCAAGAGTTATCTGCTAAAGTTAACATTCAAGCTCACACTAGTCTGGTTGCTCCCAAGAGTTATCTGCTAAAGTTAACATTCAAGCTCACACTAGTCCGGTTGCTCCCAGGTGTTATCTGCTAAAGTTAACATTCAAGCTCACACTAGTCTGGTTGCTCCCAAGAGTTATCTGCTAAAGTTAACATTCAAGCTCACACTAGTCTGGTTGCTCCCAAGAGTTATCTGCTAAAGTTAACATTTAAGCTCACACTAGTCTGGTTGCTCCCAGGTGTTATCTGCTAAAGTTAACATTCAAGCTCACATTAGTCTGGTTTCTCCCAGGTGTTATCTGCTAAAGTTAATATTCAAGCTCACACTAGTCTGGTTGCTCCCAAGAGTTATCTGCTAAAGTTAACATTCAAGCTCACACTAGTCTGGTGTTGCTTGGCTAGTTGCATTCTTACAATGTAGTTTGTGCTTCTTGGGAAGACTGTTCATCCCTGTCTTTGGCATTGCCATCAAGATCATGTGACTCGGTTCCTTCGTGCTTGAAACAGGCGTTGGAGTAGGTTGCCGGCCGTGCCACCATTGGGCTGTTGGCTGGCGATTGGGAGCTTAGGACGGGCGTGAGTCCGCCCGATTTGATGTGATACTGGGAGTAGTAATCGGGGAACGCGCTGAATATCGTTGAGTTTTGCCTGCGTCCATGACCCCACGAAGCAGTGCAGAACGCTCGCCTGAAAGCCCGCCTGTACCGGGCATTGGTCAGGGTGTACACGATGGGGTTCACTGCGGAGTTTAGGTAAAGGAGGACCCGGTTTGCCTGGAAGAGGTTATCCCTAATGTCGTACGGTATGATGATGAAATCGAGAAACTGCTCAATGAAGAGCATCATTGATGTCACCTCAAAGGAGGTGAGAGTTAGGAAGAATACCGTTCCGTTGGCTACGAGCATCAGCGCGACGTGGTTACGGGTTTGGACAATATGCCGTCTGTCACTAGACAAGTCTCTTCTGTGGAGTTTAAAGACAATCCGGGCGTAGAAATAGGCATTGCCGAAGAAGGCCACAATGAAGGGTATTATCTGTGTGAGGTGCAATAGCGGGCTGACCCAGGGTTTGTCGAGTCCCTGGCACTCTCCGATGACTTCGGGGAAGTTCTGGTAAGGCACTGGGTTCTCCTGCGGCCACTGGACGCAGTAACGAACGAAGACCGTGGAGGTGGGGATCAAGATTGCCGCCAGAGCCGAGGAGGTCAGCCAGCAGACCAGGACGAGTTTGGCGGTGCAGCCACGACCGCTGATCACCCTGTGCCGCAGCGGATGACATACAGCGATGTAACGCTCCAGGGACATGAAGGTGATGAGTAGAAGCCCTGCAAAGTGGAAGATGTAACTAAAGAGAGTGTTTGCGATACAACCACCGACGCCAAGAACATAACTGGGTATGCCGAACACCGCCAAGGAGTAGATCGAACTTACCGCAACTATTGCTAGAAACACCATATCGGCCACGGCCAAGTTGACCAGATAGAAGTTGGTTACAGTTCGCATGCTACGCACCCGTGCGACTACGAAAAGGAAAGCGCTGTTTCCAAGCAGTCCTATTAATAGTATGCACGGAAGGATGTAGGATGCCGTTACCTTCTCTAGGTCAGTGTACATGAAGCGACTGGCATTTGTCGGCGTGAGGACGTAGGTGTTTTCGGGCGCACACAGCGGTGTACTGGTATCAGACCCCATGACTCCTTTGAAGTGATCCTCAAGTTATGGAAAGCACAGTTAAATCTATCATATGTCAAGCCGAACCTTGAAGATGGAAATTAAGTCCATCTATTCAGCAATGTTTATAACATGATTGCAAGCGAATCGGAGTTGACACACTTCAGATTGTGTCAAGCAAAACGTCAAAAGTAAATAATATGCATACAAAACACAGGTCTCTTTTAGTTTAAAAGTAGGAGCTTGGTTGTTTGCTTGTCACTGCAGTGGCTTTATGATACTGTGGTAAGGCATACAAAAGAAGACGGACACAAATTGTGGAGTGCAAGTTGTGATGTGTGGTTAATCAATGACCATCTGTCTTATCTGAAGGCGTGGCACCTATACACGTATATATCGGCCACAGATCAAGTCGAACATACTCCGCAAGAGATTTGCGCCATAACTTGTGGCCCTCGACCTACCAGTATCAACGTAGAAATGTCGGCTTCCCATGCAGAGTTCTCTCTTTTCAAGTGATTTTCATCTGTAGGTCCTGGCAGCTAATTTATACGGAACGCCAAAATCGGTAGGCGTGCTCGTCGCTACGGACGAGGAGAAAAAAATATATTCTAAAAAGCCCTCTAAAACTGAAACGGACAACACAAACAGCGATGAGGAGACTTCTAACCGTAATGCGTCACGCATTATGTGGAAATTATATCAATCTCTGAAGAGAGTTCTTGTACCCGTCCGTTGCCTCGGCAACAAGGCACTTTTGACTCTAGGGAGCACTTTTAGTCGTTCGCCGCTAATTGTAGAGTCTGCAATTGTCAATCAATTTGTGGCTGATGGTTGTTAACTGAAGTGTTTTTTTCCAACTTCACCTGAAACATTTTTTCTACACTTGAGATCATCACTGTCGCATGGACAATGTTGCAATTTTTGTAGCGAGTAGCGACATGCAATCCCTATGGTCGTCGGCCACATACATGTACAATGTAGGCAACTGTACATGTATAACAACACCTATCAGTTTGAACATTACATTTATGTGTTTTAATTAGCATCGTTTGAATATCAGTAGTTCTTTTATTTGGCTAAAGCAAAGTTTTACTTTCGCCGACTTACAGTACCTGGGATGGACAGGAAAAGATATTAGTCAATAACCCAAACTTATTTTGCTGATTTACACCCTACATGTAGATGCTTCTACACTGTGCACTAAACAACTGGACTCCACCAAACCTTTGTCGGAGTTTGGCCGGATGGGGATTGTTAGAGTTAATTCTACATTTTGAACGCATATGGTAATGTGTATGGTGTAAAGCGAGGGCACACATGTGAAATTGAGGACATAGTGCATGTTCAGGCCCGTACGCAGAATTGTTTATGGGGGGGGGGTGCGAGTTTGTACTGATGGGACCAAAAATGGAACCAAAAATTTGTGTGTGCCAGTACCAATATTTCTACATCAAAATATCATCATTTACCCCGAAAAATGTGGACCTTTTTGGTAATTTAGCGGGCAAATTTGTACTGATTGGACCAAAAATGGGACCAAATATTTCCGTGTGTCAGTACAGTTATTTTTACAACAAAATACCATTATTTACCTAGAAAAATTTGGACCTTTTGGTAATTTGGGGGTGTGCGTACGCACCCGTCGCACCACCCCCCCCCCCCCCCCCTGCGTACGGGCCTGATGTTGAGGACAAGTCAAATTGAGGACAGGAAAGGAATTGAGAACGTCCTCAGTTAGACGACGTGTGCACAATCAATAAGAACTGTTGCAAAAAAAAATTAAGGTAATCAAAAGAACAGAAGAAGTTGATTCACACCACAGGCAGAAGCGAATGATCCAGTGGATCACTAAAATAAGTTAAGAAAAACTGGAGGTTAGTCTTTGAATAGGGCAAGTGAACAAACAAGTTAATGGTTACAAGTAATTAATTGACCTATTGCGATAGAATCGAGTCATTGCAGCTGGATAAATATTGTCCAATCAAACGAATTACAAATTGACACGGAACGTGCAAAACCTGTGAAAAAACAACAATTATAGCACACAATTTCATAAGGTTGTCTAAAAGGGGCGTGGCTACGTGCCGGCGATTGATAAATCAATACAACTGTGCGTCAGCACTCGGCATCGGTATGCAATTATACTCAGCCCGGTAACGGGTAATGGACAAGGTGCCTGTGTTTAATGAGAGCAAATGACGGCATTGGAAAAGAAATGGCCATGGCATATTATGTTATTGGTTGCTTTGCGCCTTGACAATGTATACCACCTTGATAAATATCGTTTACTTCTGTAGTACGTTTACAATAATGTGTCGCGCATTTGTAGTTTCAAATTAAATTGACCCCATTGTAATAGATTAATCGACCAACTGGTGACGTGCTTTTCGATCTTGGTCATAACAAAAACATTTAAGGCATCGTTCGGACTAATGATGGCTATTACTAGTCCTTTGGTCTTCGGTATTTGAGTCAACAGGACTCACAGGAGAGTAAGGCCTTATCTAGAGGGGCCTCTAGAGCTAAGGCTATGGCTATTGCCAGCAATTCCTCACGAAGCTGTAATGGGCGCACACCTAGACAATAGCCTTAGACAAGCATTTCGAAAGTGGTCTAAGATTGCTCATTGGATCTTGAAGTGTATTTAAAGGTAGGGTACACCATTTGCAGATATCGACAATATTCACTACCGAATTATTAGGAAATATCCTACTCATTTGAAAGTAAATAATAACTTAGTAAATAATGATTCTATGCATCCAGCAAAATGATTGCGCTAGATATCCTGTAATTATTCTGAAAAATTTAATTTCATAAAAACAAATTAACAATCAAATTTTATAAAGAAAAATTCGCGATCGCCAGATGGCGATCGCAAAAAACCCAAAGATAACAAAAGAATAACTGCTCGATGCCGGTTGAAAACAAACGCCGTTTTTTGTGGTTTTCTCGGCATCCATGGTTGTAAAACTTGGACGATATTTACTATAAAATACAACCCCCTAAATCCACCCATTCATAATCATTCAAGCAATTACCAATGGTGTACCCTACCTTTAATAGGCACCATTTTCTTGGTAAATCACAGATTTCTGCACATTCAGAAATTTGTGTTATCCTATGACTATCATCAAGTGTTAGCATTATTACATTAGTCTATTCTGAAGGTTGCTCTCAAAAAACCAAACCACAATTTGTGTTTAACGTCAACTCAAATTTCGTCTCCAAAACATTTGGAAAATATTTAGTAACTATTTTGCAACTTTGTACTAATAATGTCTTGACCAATGCACTGTTGCTCCAAGACCTCCATAACACACTGGAGTATAAAAAAAAGAGTAAAAGTGGAACTAACTCTGCTAGTGCTAACTTTCCCAACCCTTACTCTAGTCTCCAACTGATTAATGTCCTGCTGGAAACCTCAAAATCAGGACATTGGGGGAAGGGGGTGTTAGTCATCTGTACCACCTGCTAAGATAAAATACGTGAACATCGGTAGTCTGGTCATGGTCAATGTGATTGATGTTCTTATGTTTGGAGCCAAAGTGCCCCTAGCAGATATAACTGTTCTCTATCGGCCTGCAAACAAGAGTGTTTGCTTCACAGATTCATCACTAGCGCCGCAAGCGTTACGAGCTTGCGCCACTGGTAAACATTTTAGTTTATCAACCGGTGTAAACAGCACTGTTCTAGTTACCAGAGTTGGGTTGGTGGATTATTAATTCCCTCAAATGTGCTCGTCCTTAAAAGAGGTACCGGTAACATGCATGTATATATAGAGCAGTCTGCCAATGATTGCCAATGACTGAGGCAAGAAGGGTTCCAAACGGATATAGACAGACGATGTTTATACGTGTACACCTTCTGTCAGACCCGCATACGTGTACACCTTCTGTCAGACCCGTTATATAGACACAGCCGCCGAAGCGGCTCAGATGCGACTGCGTTTAGAGATCGTACAGTGTACATGTACATTGTATACCATTTATCAGTCGTGCATTTTTAGCATTTTAAGCAGCAATTAAGTAAACTTTCTCAAAATATAAAGAAATGTGCTTGACAAATACCCTGATGAAGTCAAGCAGTGGTTCTTATGTTGTTCTTATGTTTTTTTCAATTACAGGATATTTAGCGCATTATATTTTTTACTTTCAAATAAATAAGATATAAAAATTTCTTATTAATTCAGTAGTAAATTTTTTTGATATCTGCAAATTGTGTATCTTAGACCTTTAATTTGAATTGCCGAGTCACAATTTGAATGGCGACCACAATCGGCATACGGGGCTTCTTCTCATTCAGCCGATTGCGGCTAGTGTACGCGTGCTTGACGCAGCGAATCAACCACAAATAGCGCCCCCGCGCGCAGGTGTTCGTCGTTTGAACATTTGCGTGCACCATTTAAAACTATCGTAACTAACCAACTCCTGGCGGAAATTCCCAAACATGTCGGTAAAGACACATACCGGTACCAGAAGGAATAATTTTGTAGAAAGTTTTACTTTACCAACTAGTAAGTGTTTTAACAGTATTTTGGTTGGTTACTTAGTTGGCTCGGACTGCAAAGGATATGGTTCATTAATTAGGCCCCCACACATATTATAAATACTCTTTTCAGTTTTTGTTATTTTATTTGCTCAGGTTATGCGTCCCGAATCGAGGTTCACAGAATCGACGTGGCTTATTGAAAGTAGTTTAATGAAACTGGTGCAATTTATGGGTGCAGTTGAAGGCTGTTGTGATTGATTATTATTAACACTATTATTACAAACTGTTAGTTTGAATTTAATTGATTCGCTGAACTTGGCTTAATTAACCCTAACAGTCCTCAATCCTCCAACAGGTGAAGGATTGAGGACTGTTAGGGTAATGGACGAGATAGCTAGACGTGAATTTACCCATGTCCGTGTTACTTTTGACGCGGGTTTCACTTGGTGATAAAAGCTAGGAAATCAAGCAATGTTACCATGGTTTTGCCTCGCTATTGTAGAGCGTTGAATTTCAGGAGCGGCCATTAAGCGCTAATACCAGGAACACTTTGTATTATGTGTTTATGCGTCATCTGTTTTGAATCTCGAGAAAACTTTGCGTGTATAAACGCACCTCGTTAAACATACCTGTAGTGAATTTTGACATTACTATACACTATCATCAATTATTAGTGAAAAGGCTTATAGGAGACATTCTGATTTGAACACTTGGTGGCAGCAGACTGGTTTCCCGTAACAAGCTAAAGCTGTTAGTTAATGCAATTTGAGAATGACAATTGACGGCAAAGCATACTCGTCACGGCAGTCGTGACCCTTTTTTTATTTGGTCGGAGATTCATAACAACCACGTAGCATCGTACACGGCTATTTTCACAATCAGTGGTGTAACTTTTGAGGTTTGGGTCTGTATTTTTTTAACCAGTGGATAGAATTCTTAGATTTTTGGTCATGCAACTATCCTGGGTAGGGGCTACCTCGGGTAGCTTAACAAAGTTCCTGTGAATCTTCATATGGATATCCCAGACCCCAGAAGGGGGTAAATCCTACCACATTGAGTGGTCCGTTTTGTTGTACCTTTTGTTATTCAACCTATTTTGTTTGTTATGCATGCAATTTCAGGTTGCTTTTGGGTTATGATTAAGCACAAGGGATGGATCTTTCTGCCATATAATTTTGACCTCTGATTCTGTTTCCGTTCTGTCACTATGTCACTCAGGGTTGTCGTGTTTCGGAGGTTACATTTTCCGTTAACTTTTACTGTCAATATATTAAGCATCACTTCTGATATTTGTAAATGGCAAATATCCCACATTTTCAAGCTTGTTGCTGCTGATTACATCTACTTTTGTTTGATATGTGGTTTTTTTTTGCTTAGTGGCAGCTTCAAGAGATTACATGCTTTCAAATATATTTGTTAACTTTTCCGTTAACAGTTTCGTAACCTCCGAAACATTGGATTATGTGGTCTACCTCTGAAATGAAAAAAGGTGGTCATAAATTGAATAAACTAAAAGGAACTGATAAGACAACCCATCATCCATAGAAAATATCTTTGGAAAGGAATGCTGACTTTTTGGTTTAATGTGTAATGTTACATTTCCGTTAACATGGGTAACCTCCGAAACACAATGTAACCTCCGAAACATTTCAGTTTGGTTTCATTCAGTTTACTTCCCCAAGAAAATACTCTCAGACCTTAACATGATGTGTATTAACACTGCAGTCATAAGGATTAAAATAGTTAGGTTTGTAACAAAAAAATCAAGAAAGTGTGCTGTTTAAACACATGATTCTGAAAAAAACTGTTTCGGAGGTTACATGTTAACGTTTACAACACATAATGTAATTTGTAGGAACAGTGCACTCTTTTTTCAATTTTTTAGTTTTGTTGCTTTCCTACCCACTGAGAACTATTTGCAAAATGCCAAAAATGTCTAGTTTACCTTTGATTTTTTTCTTAGGCTGCGATCTTTAGTAATTTGTGTAACATTTCCAAAACAAAACACAGATTGTAAAGGTTTTTGACGACAACATTTTCAAAAAATTCACTTTTTTTTTGTAACTGCAGTTGGTCAAACCATTCCTGCTTTTAATGTTAACTACTTAACACTGCATTTTTTGTTCAAATTCTTCCATAGCTTAGTTTGCACACAACATAAAGAAGTCATGTTGTGGATTACAATGTTGTTTCGGAGGTTACATTAGCTTGTTTACAACTCGCTCAACCTGCATTTTTAATGCAGAGTGAACAAATTATACACTACTCATTGCAGTATACATACAATGTAGCAGTAACTACCGTAATTGATTAGTAATTAATGATCTTTGAGTCAAACATCTCTGCTGATGTTGATGTATCACAGCCTTCAAGATCTACCATTTGGCAAAATAAAATTAAGAACACAAATCCACAGAAGTATGAAGATCTGAAATAGAAAGATAGAATAAGGGTCAAGACGCAATACTACCGAGTGAAAAAGGACCAGACGGTACACATACTTTTATCATGCAAAAGAGCTTCATGAGATAGCTCCTGGAAATCAGTAAAATCCAACATCAAAGCAAGCTTGGGTTTACTACTAAGTTCTATGAACTGAAACCTAAGAACGTCAAGTCGCTGTCACATTCAAGACACATACAGTACAGTAGCATGTCTGTGTGTTTACTGTGTTAACATAAAGGAAAAGCTCCGTTGAATGGGAGAAGGTTCAATGATGAGACGGACTACATGGACATGCTGATCTGTGAAAAGTCCCATGCTAACAGTTTTCAAGAAGCCAAATGCATCCAAGGCAGCTGCTCAGCATGTGGAAATCTCAAAGGCACAATCCGAGACTTCTATGATGATTTTGTTGAAGCTTCATGAGCCACGGACATACATGTAACCTGGTTGAAATGGGAACTCCAAAAGGTTACGATGAAAACAGTTCTAGGACGTGTAAGCAAGCGGGGTACAAAGTTGGATATTTTATCAGAGCTTAATAAACAGCTCCCTGTTTCCACTTTTGCAGTTTAATTTCAGAGGGTTAATAACTTGATGAAAATAGTTCTTCGGAAGAACGATGCTAGGATGTACCGGTATATTACATGTACTTAAGCTAGCGAGGTACATGTACATGTATAGTGCACTGTTCTGAGATTGTTTGCAACAAAATATCAACTTGTTATTAAGGGAATAAATGTGTGTTCGAGAGGTTTTAATCACTCTGTTTAATACCGATTAGAGTCTGGGTGCTGATAATTACCCGAGCCGAAGGCGAGGGTAATTATCAGCACCCAGACTCCAAGAGGTATTAAACAGAGTGATTAATACCGACCGAACACACATTTATTCCCATTCATAAATACCTTTTTTGTAAAATTCAGCCCAAAAAGCCCCCAAAATCCCGGAAAATTGTCGCAAGTAAATTTCGGTGTTTCGCCATTCTGTCTGTGTCAAATGACATGTTTCCGCCTCTGTCGCTCTCTACACAATACATGCAATAAAGCGTATTTACTGTGAACCAGACTATTACAGCCATTGGCAACCTCGTTCCCAAGGTGTCGAGCTGTACCCGCTCAACACTACCCGCTCTTATTATTGGAGACGAGGTACTGTTCAGGGTTGGAAATAAATTGAGCCCTGGGGACGGAATGTTGTTTCCATCTATGTTTAAACACTTCCAGCCATGTCTTTATCGTCCGTTTAATACCGGCCACGTGACGGGCTCTCGACCAATAGGAATGCCTAAACTGTCCCAGGTATTTATGAATGTTAATTAAAACTTTATTGTTATTGTTCAATACCAGGAATATTATTAACAACTAACATTAAATTTTGTGTTATCATGCATTACACATTTGGCATGCACATGTTCAGCAAATATGACTGTTTGGATTATACATGCCTCTGTGATTTGGGACATTTCAATGTTTCCCTAATGTCACAGTCTAGTCCCTATTTACAAGAGGCAAAATGTTACCATCGCAAATTGGCTACATATACATGTAGATCAATCGCTCGTGGTCCAATAAGTAAATACATACACAAATTCATGGGGGTAGGATAAGAGAAAATTGGGTTTAGGGGGTTATTAAAGTTTGAAAGTTGTGCACAAGTACGTGTAAGGGTGTGTCTCCAAAAGGTATACCATTTCCCGTAATTTGATGTTTGATATTATTATTGTTATTATTATTATTATTATTATTATTATTATTATTATTGAGCCCATGAAGTTACAATAAAATGCGTGTACTCTGCTAACTTTTTGATGAACAAAACACTGCACATTGTTGCACATTCTATGTACACGTATACATGTACACGGTGTTGGACCCTCCAAACAAAATAAAAAATAAGAAATAACTGAATACATGTACATTGTAAAAACTTATCTCTGAAACAAAATGTGTACATGGTCAAATAAGATTATGATTACAAAAACTAGCTAAAATGTATGTTGTATGATACCCTCGCAGTTCTAGCTGAATCCTCCCATTTTAATATGAGTTTGCACACACCATGTATAGGGAGTTAGGGTTTTTAAGTACAAATTTATCAGCAATTACTCAAGCAGAGGGAGAAATATAAATTTAAGACGATTATCTTCAAATATACCAAGTGTCTCTATTACAAGGCTTCTTCAGAACTGAATAAAACTACATGTAAACAGTCCACTTCATTTGTTAACTCTATAAATACATGTAAGTGGTTTATTAATATTGCAAACATTTGTTTGATGCTAAAGTATGATGCAAGAACACCAGAGTTAAAACAATACAAATGTTTTCTTGCCCCTTTGTTGGATTAATAACTTGTTTAGCTCATGAAAATACTTTGTTCTGTGTAGTGATTCCTTAACTCTTGTCAGAAGGTATGTTAACACTTATGTAACCTCCGAAACATATAGCAGTTGTTAACAGTAACCTCCGAAACACTGAATTAGAAAAATTCCAACCCTTGAACAGATCATGGGATTTTCCTGTTACCTTCACAGGTATGTTGGCCCAGGTGAACACTGTTTGTACAGGGCACAAGACTTGGCCACTGTCCTAGGAAAGTGTTTTAAATTAAAAAATTGTCTGACAAATAGTGATTTTTAACACTAAAATGGGATTAAATATTATTTCTCGAAAAAAATGAACTTCAGTTTGGGGATTTCTGGTTTTTAGTTTGGAGCTTTTACTAATACTTTACAATAAAACATGCCTTAACTAAGTATGCAGATATTTGGGGTAATAATAAATCTGCACCAAAAGAATGCTGTTTTTGTCAAATTTCAGGCCTCAAATCATGTTTACCATCAATTTTGGTGACAATAATGAATAAATCAAGCTCCAAAATCATTGATTTCCTAAAATATATACAGTCTCAACTAAGTTTTTTTTAATGGAAACAATTAAATATAATAGGTTTGAAATTTTGGACTCTTGGAAACAAAGTTACACCACTGATTGTGAAAATAGCCACGTATACATGTATATCATTCCAAATGTATATTTTTACCCGTCGCCTGGCAGTCTCTTTCCATTGTACTATCCTTCCATCTATGGCGCTTCACCCGTCTATTTTGACAGTTCCTGCCTCATAGTCGACCTATATGTGACCCTATCTGTCTCCTCAGATGCCCTCTGAATTGCGTATATGTAATGTGATCTGACAAGCGAGCGATGCTCCATACACACAGCTCCTTATGGATAAAAGCAATTACTCACCACCACGTACCACATTGAAGGACCCAATGATTGATGCGTTTTGACCAGGACCTGCGAAGTACATTAGAAAATTGCATTGCTGCAAGAACCAAATCATTTATCAGCTCCGTTGTCGAGTATTCAAACAGGGTCCCCTCCAAACAGGACCCAGTCGCCACGTGCCGGAAAGCCTAATTAGCTCTTTGCTGCTGTTTATAAATAATTGCAATCATTTCGGTGAATTAAAGAGCAAGTATGTATTCTGTTAAGTACCGAGCACACCCCGAGTCTCTGCGAGGGCAAGCGGAAGGAATGTGGGTCGGATGTAGCGATCATTCGCAACTTGGTAGAATAGTTTAGGCGGCAATGCCTCTTGCAAAATAAACAACATACAAGAGCAAATGAGTCATTATTCAGCGCGTGTTGTTATGGGTAGATGCGGTATGTGTATTTTGACAATGGAAAATGAGCATCAGGACAGGTTGTTAATGGGGCATGGTGCGTCGGCAATCGCTCAGTAGCGAATAGGTTACCAAATCATGCATCGACTCTCACAAGGCAAGAGGCTTCCGACAAATTTCTCAGTGAATCATTATTTCGTTGCTAAACACCGCACAATGCTCAACAGTGGAAATTTTCTCTCGCTTGACTGTGTGAAGCATGGATTCCGTGGGAAATTAACAATTTTGAACCATATTTTTCCTTGGTATAATAATTGAATTCAGCCTGCTGTTGTGATCCACCGATACACATTGACACCTCAGAAAAACTTGGAATTGGAGTGTTTTGAATGCGGTTTGGTTGACGGGGGAAAAAAGGAAAACAATGGGTTCGGCTATTCAAACGATGACACCATGTGACGCACACGTTAATCTGAGCGACGCAGACGAACAGACTATCTCGCAGTGGATGTACTCGGACATCAGGATCCAAGCCAGTATTATCGCTCGCTCTGTCATCCTAGTGGTTGGGATGATCAGTAACGTTGCTTTTTTGATTGTCATTGCCCGGGTCCTAAGCATGCACACCCTGGTCAACTTTTACCTGGTTCACCTAGCCGTGGCCGATGTGCTGGTGTTGATTGAGCACACAGCCCTGCCTATCGTCGACTACTCAGTGCTTCGGATACAATCCGACGGGCATCAGTTTGGAGCGTCCGGCTGCATGGTCACCATTTTCTTGAACCACCTCGGGTACTTCACCTCCATCACCCTGGTGTGTTTATTGTCGACTGAGAGGTACCTAGCGGTGTGCCACCCTCTGAAACACCACTCCATCAATACCAAGAGTCGTGCGTCGAAATTGATTGCCGGCGCCTGGGCTCTAGGTGTCTTATTGAGTGCCTGCGCCATTCCGACCAATGCCGTCTTCACGAAGACCTGCATCGAGTGGCCTGATGAGGATAAATTCAACGGATACCCGACTTACGCAGGCCGCTGCGATTCGGTGGTCGAGTGGGCTCTGCATGTCTTCGATGTCATACAGGCCGTGCCTTTCTTTGTGGCCCTCGTCTGCAATGCCGTGGTTTTCACCAAGATCATTCGGAAACTCCGCAGCAGACAGGAGATTGACCAGGGCCAGGGATCTCTCCACGGATGCCGCGTGGCTCACATCACCAACCAGGTCACCAAGATGTTAGTTGTAAACGGCACCATGTTCTTCATCTGCCATGCCCCGTACAGGCTTCTGTCTTTCTGCATCTTTGTGTCTACCCTGGCAAACCTTCCCCTCTTCAAAGATCCTGTCACACAGGCGATTGTTACCACTGGTTTCAGCCTCCTCCTCATTGCCAACTCGGCTGCCAATCCCATAGTCTACAATGTAACAAACTCGCGATACCGGAGTGCGTTTGTCCAGGTTTTTACTTGTTCGTTTAAGGCGAGGCGGCAGGCAGTACAGTCTACGCTGGCGGTAGGAATAGCGTTGACTATCAACGCCTCGAACGGTCACTCTGCCCGGCATCAACTGGATGACATAGGTCGACAAACAAGTAACGGGAGTATCCTTAATGGTGCATTGGCAAATAAAGACTCATTCCACAGTTTGATGACTAAACTTTAGTTAACTTAACATAGACCAAATTGAATTTGTTTTGTTAGATGTTGTGGGTACGTACGTGATACCAACTTTCAGCAAATTCTGTGAGCTTTACAACAAAGTTGTACCATATCTATGTTGGAAGGTGATGAGGTTCAAGAAGAGCTCTCCTGTTTTCTTTTTTTAGATAAAAATTCTAAGCTTTTAAGATTCTGTTGATTGTCATTCCAATTGAAAAATATATAAACTGGTTTTTGATAACTGTATTGAATTGATGATTTGTGCGGAAATATTTGATATCATGTTGTTGAATCTTACTTAGGTTGTGCTAGTCTTTTGGTGGATTTACTGTTAGAAAAACCTTGGCATTTTGTTTGGCGTTAATTTAATGATAATTTATTTTCACGTCGTCGTGCCTTTTTAATTAGAGTCTGCATTTAAAACCTAGTATTGATATATTATTAACTTGTAAAGTAATAACATTTGTTTGTGTCTGAAAAAAGCTAATCTAATTTTGATTGAATCACGTCTGTGGAATGTAAACACTAAAACCTGTAGCTAATATTTTGTAATAGTCTTGTTTTTGCTAAAATATTTTAAAACAATTCTAAAAAAAAAATCAAGTTGGATCATGGGTCTTGGATAATTATATTGACCCCAAAAAATATTTCATAAAGAAGTTTTGAATAGTTAGTCAAGTAATTTGGGCGAGAAATCAGGAAAACTGAACTCTGAAGTCGACGCTTTGTCGAGAAACCATTTTCTTAAAGCTATCGTTCAGCAAATTGGCGTCATTTTGCCTGACTGCCTAAACACACACCATACTGCTGCATTGATTGGCGGGGAAACGAGTCGCCTTACCGCACTCCAATCGCCTAGCAACGTCATTGCAATCAGAACTGGTTAACTAATAGTTAATTTGGGTTTATGGATTGAAAGGAGTTTGCAATTTGGGTTTTAAAACCGTTGTTATACAGCCAGTTTTAACTTTGCGTTTGAAGTTGGGTTAAACAATCTGGTGAAAGCGGGTAATATTGTAGAGACGGAAGAGTTGGCAACAAAATCGTATACTACTGTTCAGTAGTTCCTCTCAAAAGTTAGTTTTAAATGTTCAAGCAAATTGAAATGGAAGATTTTCCATTTTTTAAATAAATTTTTTAGGGCCTATGGGGGTGGAAGTATTGCTAGTATTGTCGAAAATGTAGGGTTAGGAAAAGTGTCATTTTTCTGTATAAAACGAAAATTGGCAAAATAAGTTGACAATTCTATGAACAGCTTTATTAAATTTACTAATTTTTGTAACCATGGAGTAATTGAATAATCGAAACAGCCAGGAGCATTTAAAATTCCAGACCATTCTAAATGTTCAGGACTCGAGAAAATTATGTTTTGGATAAATGCTTGACATGAGGAGATTGAGTTTTCCCAATCACATGAAGTTGTTTATAGTTCGTGCAGGTTAAATTAGCGTCGCGTTTGACCACTTGTGTGTTCCCGTAGGACCCTCTAGACAGAACTGTCTTTTACGCCAACATTTCACTTACTCTAAGTATCATTAGATAGTGTAATTTTAGGTAACGTGGCAATCCAACATCGTTTGCACGATTCCTATCCCCTAGGCACTTTAATTCGTCAATCAGTAACAGGTGTCACTGTTGTGTTTTTGTGTTTTTGTGTCTTTAATTCTAGTCTTCAATTAGTGATTCATTTCTCTGTGTTCTTGATGTATTTTTAAAAGCCACAGGTTGTTATTTTAAATTACAATGAAAATGAACGATTATTCTAATATTAATCCGAACGGTCCTCAATCCTTCAAAATCAATATGATTTTGCACACAACCTAGGGAGTTGGGCTTAAACCAAAATTGGGGGTGCACTGACCTTCCTGTGGCTCAAAGGTAAATGAAACATTTCATGTTAACCATGTACTAGTGTAAGAATTTGTACTTTTAAGACGGACGTCAACAGGCTGGCAATAAATCCAGCAACTCTATGCATCTCACAAACCGCGGCGTCTGGCAATTTTTTTGGAACAATTACAGGATATGGCCCAATCCTTTTGCTGGATGCCTACAATCAATATTTACTTTCAAATACGTAAGATATTTGTTAATAATTTGGTAGTAATTTTTTTTTATATCTGCAAATGGTGTTTCCCACCTTTAATGGTTATTTTATATTTTTACAGCCATGACCCTGCCACGACGATAGATTTTTTGTTAAATTTGCAAAAAAATAGTGTCAAATTTTGGCAAATTTTTATTAAAAAAATGCAAGGCTAACCCCTTACATTTGTGACCCACCACGAGTAAATGAGACACTTAGCTTTAAATGATGAAATCGAAATCTCAATTTTTATTTTTGCCGCAAAGTGTCTCATTTACTCGTGCTGGGTCACATTTAAAAAAAAAATATAATACAAGGCTAACCCCTACAATTAAAAAAAAAGGTCAGATTTGGGCCAATTTTAATAACGATGCAAGGCTAGCCCCTTACAATTAAAAATGTATCCAAAAAGTCACATTTTAGCCAACTAAAGGGAAATGTCAGATTTTGGCTAATTTTATTAAAAATGCAAGGCTAATTTTAAATTTCTCCCAAAAGTCGCATTTTTGCCAATTGTAATAAAAATGCATGGTTAACCCCTTACAAATAAAAATGTATCTAAAAAGTCACATTTTAGCCAACTAAAGGGAAATGTTGTCTTTTTTTCAGTTTAATTTGTGTATTATTGTGAAACTTGTAATTCACTCTTTGTACTCTGATTTTTGTCTTACTGCTGTTTTTGTTTAAAAATGCATCAATAAATTTTAAAACCATGGCATTAGCAAGCCAAAGCTGTTGTTTTGTTCCTATCTGCCTGTCTTGAAAGTTATTTTTAGGTATGAAACTAATAAGTTCCCAACCTACCCCACAGTCCTTGGTACAACCACCACTCACAGGAGGGGAACCTATGCCCAAATTTTCAAAAAAAATTACATTTTGGAGATGGTCTATATTTCAACAATAATCTAAAACCCCCTTCCTCGAGGACCTGTACCTCGGGATCTTCCAGGCTACAGGCTTGGGCAGTTCCAGAAGAACCGCCTGTGCTTTGGACCTCCCACACTACAGTCCTGTGCTAGTCTTTCCCCCCCATTTTTTTTTTAGGATGGCACTGTCTGGGCTTGAACCCAGGACCCTCCGCACTGCAGTCCTAGGCTCAGCTGACTGAGCTACTGGCTCTTGAGAAAACAATTCTCAGACGTTATATATAAACCTTAGGTTGACATAATGTCAAACCAAATTGCCTTCAAGGATATTCATCATATATTTAAGTCCTGAGGAGGGGGTTTAAGACTATCTCCAAAATAGAGACTACATGCATCTCCAAAATAGGCAAGGTTAACCCCTTGCAACAATTATACATTAAAAACAACGAGATTCAAGTTTTCACTTTTTTTTGATTTTTTTTTATTGTTCTTGGCACCTGTATGAATGGTACCCCAAGCTACAAAAGAAGTCATAAATCGAGTCGACATGATTTTATTTTAGTGGGTGTCAATCTTTCAACAATAACATATAACGTTTTTATCTATCTAGAAAAAAAAGTTCCTTTCTATTATACACAAATGTCTGCCACCAAAAATGGCAGATAATAATTTTGTACAAAAAGGAGATAAATTTATTACTAACAATAATAAAGACATTTTTTTTATAGTCAGCCAAGTTTTTTAATGTCCCCTACTTGTTCATTTCTTTGGTTTAGACTTGCCCAAGAATTTTTTTTTAAGGTCTGAAATTCATTTGTGATTAAGCCAACAGCAGACTTGGGCAAGTCTAATCTTTTAGGTATTGAGAACAATGATCCTATTATCTTAGCAGCTGAAATGACACCATTCTAAACAACCAAATACATTAAATATGCAAATTCAATATGCAAATATCTTACACCTTCCGATATGGAAATATACAACTATACATTTTACTATAAATCTTAAAAGTTTAAACATTTTAAACCAACAAAAACTTTGTATCTTAATAGTTTGGAGGAGAAGAAATGGCAAAATATAAAAGAAAAATTATGAAATTTGACTTGTAAAAAAATACTTCAAATTTCAAAAGAATGATAAAATTCTTTTAAATGAGAACCAATCGTAACTCCCCAGATATTTTACAATATTATTTTTGTGTACTTGAAAACCAGATAACGACCAGTTGTCATAAAAACATCTGTGGTTGGTTTTTTTTGTCTCGTAGGCATTACCTTTACGTAATAGCCTAACAAGCAGGTACCAACACGTGTAAACAAAATAATGGAAATTGAACAAAAACTCGCAGGAAAGTTGAGTTTTGGAATGACCAGTATTGAGTACCTAGGGTAAAATTGCCTCAGATTCCTTCACACAGCGCCTTGTAGGTTTAGTTGATGAAAATGCAACAAAATTAATAACCTATATTTAAACCTACTTTCAATGGTCCTGACAAATATTTGCTTTGCTAACAGTATTTTATTTCTAATATTTCAAGCCCATCATTTTAATTGCCAAACGTTATGGTGAAATGAGACAGTTTCTACGTACAATACTGTTTGCTGTGCTCCAATTGGACATTCTGTTAAATAAGTTATAATTTGCCTTAACTGACAGTTAAAGTTTTGGGTTTTGCACATGTGATATGGACAAATGCCAATTGTGTTTAATTAAAACCACCTTTCATCCACTACTTTCTTACTATTTCCTTATAAATATTGTGAATATTTGAAAAAAAAAAATCTAATCTAAAATTTGCAAAAAAAAGGCATTCACTATTTTGCATTGGCCTGTGCCCAGTTCCATCTTTTTTTGCCAGAACATGTCACATGTGTCGTAGCCGAGAGCCGAGACCAATTTCAAAAAGCTGCTTTATAGTTGGCAGAACAGTTGTACTATTTGCTTTTACTCGTCAGAACAAGTCCAGTATAAGTCAGATAAAGGAACAATTAAAACAAAAACAAATATGGGGTTTTTGTCACAGTTAAATTGAGTTGCCTGTCTCGAGACTACACTTGTGAAGACTAGTCTTAGTACAAGACTGGATTTGGATTTTATTCCCTTTTACAGCTGAGCTCGATTTCCTGGCATTGCTAAGAACACCATTGTCTGCTTACAGAGCATCCATCTACATATGTTAGAAACCTATAGCAGTAAGCGCAGCAAAACGAATGCTTTAACGCTCGTGGGAAAAGTTGCCTAAATCAGTGATGTAACAATCGTAATCTTCACGTGCACAAAACTGTGTCTACAGTAAGCGCAACTTTGCTGCTAAATGTTAAGCAGCGCCATGTTACAAGCTAAAAGTGTTGCAGTAATCAATACTAATGTAAAGAAATTGTGTCAGACATAATGTTAACAATTTGTCAGATCTTAAACCATCATGCACTATGAGTGGTCATTGGTCATAAGAGGCATGACCTCCTGGGTTGGGGTCAAACGATGCCGCATTTCTAAATCTGCTACTAGTGACCAATACACTGTCGCAGATTTCATTACACAATTTGGGGCATACATGAGTCTGGGCAAAGCTTTACACTACAGTATTTGATGTGCAACCAGGAAAATGTAAACAACCAGTGCCAGATTTAACGATTTTTCCTCGCAAAAAACTATACCGCTTTGTTATACATTTTAAGCAAAGCTGAGGTCATAAGAGGTCACAAGCGAATGTATACATCATATCAAACCTTTGCTCGTAAAAATTGTTTTTGCTCAGCACCCGATTTCACGAGGCGCCGTGTCCTTTGGCCACAAAATAAGATATTTTTCTAACCCAGTTTTATGCCACAGCAATTAAATAAATAAGACCATAATACACATGCAATGTATGTGATGAAGTTATACATGTAGATGAAAAGCATTGCGAGATCAGATAACTATTTGCTGAATATCCGACGACCATTTACAGTGCGTAGAATACATGAAACGGCCACCGTACTGTGCTGTAAATATACCTTTGGTGCGCCACACTTTCGACATGCTTTGTGAAGTAAATCGCAGGACGTATACGATGTGGGATACAATGTACCCTGTGATAACTCGTGAGTTGCAATGAATTTAGTTAAATTGGGTGCTAGAATGCTTAGATGCTTAGTGAATTTGAACCCATGATTTAAAGGTAATATACAACATTTGCAAACATTAAAAAACAAAAGTACCAAATTATTATGAAATACATGTACTTGATTTTAAGTGAATAATAATCTCAAGCATTTTTGTAAAATCATGGCACCTGGTGTGCTGTCATTTAAAAAAAATAAAAAATTCTGTATCAACTTCCAACGACTGTTGGCCGGCCGACCATTGTCAGACAACTTATTTATTGAGTCCACATTTTGCTTGCAATCTATGCTTGCAAACCAGCTAGTCTGGTTTCCTGACCTGACAATTCATTCCCTCCCGACATTTACATGTATAACTTGTTCAGTTTTGTCTGAAACAGGGTCAGGGAACCAAACAGGGTCAGGGAACCAGACTGAGAGAATAGCCTAATTTGTTGGTTTTTTTCTAGCATCCACAAACACAAAGCTTTAAACAGGTCAGTGAACTGAAACAATGTTTGCTATGAAACACTATCCCCAAATCTGTCCATTTAAAAAAAGATCTTGTTAAGATCGAAATATCAGGCCCTCTTAACTTATTTGATTTGTATATTTCAGGTCATTCCAGCCAGTAAGCAGTTTGCAGCAGTTTTAATCTTATTCATTTAAAACAAATTACAACTTCACTTAACTTACAACAAAAGCCAATGTTGTATATTCCCAGAGATAGTCTTTTTCAAACCGTTTTGTTAAAAGCCTTTGGTGAACATCTTCAAATTTATTTCCGGACAATCCTTAAACAAATGAAAGGTTGGCTCCAATTTAAAAATAATTGGAATGAATAGACATACACTAAAGGGCTGTAATCTATTTTTTTTTAACCCTTGTAATCTCAAGTGTCAATAGTTCTTCCTATAAATGTGCTTCTAAAATGCACTACCCTGAAACAAATGACCAATTTTTGGTCTTATTTTAAACAACCAGTTATTTACCAAAACTCGTGGAGAAACCCATTTTGTTTTAATATGTTGCATATATTGGAGCAAAAAAATAACGGCAAAAATGCAAACTAGGTAAATTTATTTGTGGACGTTTTTCTTCGAAGCAGCTATGCATGATGTATTTTTTACAAAAATACAGATCTTACTAGATATCTCAACCGATTTTCTTGCAGTATTGTTCATTTGTTTTGCTAAAAAGGCAAAATAATTATAAAAGAAAAGTGCTGGTTTATCTTGAGTGAGCATCTTTCTCCAAGTGTTTGTCTTTTGGTGCTGAGGACTCAGCAGGGGACGAGTTCCTTGCACTGGGAGGCAACGCTGAGCTAGGAGAGGCTGTCCGACTCCTTGAGTTTAAACCAATACTGGTTGAGGGGATGAGAGGAGGGGGTTGAGGGGCCGTGGACGGTGAACCGTTCCTGTGGACACTGTTTGGGTACATCATACCGTTACGAAATGGTCCAGAGACCGGGGGCATCAGGCCCATGGGTCGGGCTTGTAGGCAGAGTGCTGGGTCTACGCCTTGGAGAAGCCGCGCTCGCTCGGCTTCGTCGCGTATCATTCGTTCCCGCTCCTCCATGTAATGCTGTATGCGTTCCTGCTCCAGGCGACGCAAGGGATCCAGTCCAATGGGATTGTCACGGGTAAAGTCGTGCGGCTCCCGATCCCGGAACCGTTCATGATCCACCAACGGACCCATGGGCTGGAGGGTTGCCCGCATCATGCGGTCACGCTCACGCTCATACTCTCTCAGATCGGGCCGGACTAAGCCTTGCTCCCTCTGCATTTGAAGGGCTTCTAGCCCTCGTCCAAAGGGATCCCAGGGAGACAGTCCCGGACCAGGGGGTCTCTCCATGGGATGTAGCTGGGGTGCTCCTAACTGCGCCGCCAAGCGACTGCGTTCAAACAGGGACATCCCCGGTGCCATACTCATAGCAGGGTGCAAGCCGTGCGAGTTGTGCATCACGCGGTCTTTCTCTGACGGCGCACCTGTTTCCTTGCGTTCCTCCTTCCCGGCCAGCAAGCCATGCACGTTGTTGAACGCACTCTCTGACTTGTTGGCGTGCATGCCGTCGCTGCTCGGCCGGTAATGCGAGTCCCTGATCGGCGACCTGGAGGAAAACTCCCGATTTCGGGAGTGCTCGGCTGAGCCTAGTCTGGTGTCCTGGTCTCGGGGATGGTGGTCCCCGTCTCGCGACGACAGTCCTCTGTCGTGGTTCTGGACAGTTCTGCTGGAATCGCGCGGTTCCTCGCGACGGTGCTCGGAATCATTGGGCCAGCTGTGTGAAAGCGGAGAGATTCTCTCTTTCTTTCCTGGTCTCGTCTCGCTGTCTCTCCGTTCCCTGTCAACAGTGAAAATCCACAATAGTTAGAGAAGTCAATGAAAATACCTTACAAGAAAAACTGCATGAATAAATGACATCAATACAAGTTTTACAATCTGATGGTAGAAGAGCAACGCAAGAAAAGAATTTTAATTTTTAAATGAATTCTCACCTTTCTCTTTCTTTTTCTCTTTCTTTTTCCCGTTCCCGTTCCCGCTCCCGTTCCCTCTCTCTTTCCCTCTCCCGTTCTCTCTCCCGTTCTCGTTCCCGATTCCTTTCCTCCTCCTTGGCCCGTTCCCGGTCAAAGTCGATATGGAATCCTTCTTTTAGCCTTTCCGCCTCTTGTTTTGACCAGCCCGGCGGCGGGGGCCCTTGGGGGAAGCCTGGAGGGGTGCGGTGGAGGCGACTCCAAGGGGCATGGTGAGGGCTGACCAAGCCTGGTGGCACGCCAAGCATCTCGCGGCCGTTCATGAAGCCGCTCAGGTGCGCTGGGTTCAAACCTAGGAAGGCAGGGTAGCAGACAAATCCACAAATGTCAAATTAGGTGGTTGAGTGGGATAAAGATGTCATCTGCACATGTAAGTTAAGGTCATGAGTTCGAGTCCAACCAGGGTAACGTTTTCTTTCAAGCTCTAAGATAGCAATGAAAAAAAAAAAAGAATTTTGTCGAGAGGGGGGTTAACTTACCAGGATTTGCCATTGGGAAGCCGAAAGTGGCAGCATAGCTGCCTGGCCGAGCTACCGGCGGTAAACCAAACTGACCAGGGGAGGCGTTGAGAAAGGGTCCATGGTGGGGGGTTGCTCCTAGCGGGTTGTGGGGACCTCCGGGAGCACCTGTTTGATAAATTAAAACAATGATAATAACCATTTGGTTTGGGGGTGGAGTGTCAACAGATTGCAAAACATTTCGGTAACTACTGCTTTAGCAAGAGTACAAGTGAACATAACTGACAATACTGACTTAAGAAAGCCAGCTACACCTGTAGTAATGCAGATTGATAGAGGGATTTCTTAAGCTTAGTGTATCTGCTAAAGCCCCAGTCCCACTAGGACCTGCGATTTCCCGCAACCAGTTCAGTCATGCGACTAGGGCCGGTCGTGGGTAGTCGTGGATATTTCCTGCGATTTGAGCCTAGCAGTCACATTGTACGACCAGTCGTGTGACCTGTAGAAGACTTGTTGCTGACTGATAGCACCACTAATCACACAACTGTCACACGACTGCGTAAGAGGTTTTTTTTTAAAAAGATGAAAAACCTCTCTGCGACTGATTTCGGTAGTGTGAATATCCAAGACTACCTACGACCACTCAAAACTTGTGACATGAATTTTCTTAGATTGCCTGCTATTTCCAGTCGTAGCCTTTCGCTCGTACCCACCAACCAAACGGAGAACTGGGAATGGCTAATGTGCAGCCGCTTCACAAAGCACTATGGGTAGCTTGTTGCCTCAATCAATGGGCGTACATTCAGCGCGCATGTGTCTTGCGCACATTATCCAGCTATGTGCATCATGTTTTAACGAACACAATGTCAGACTTCTATCACGGCAGTGATTGGGCTATTTCACGGACCAGAAATTTGGCAGAACGCAAAAAAACTCTGCTAAGCAATGTTTTCCGTGCTTACCGTGGGGGAAGAGGCTGGTTTGCATGGGTAAGTCTGGCGGTCTGTGGGGCGAGAACAGGTGCGTTGGTGGCCGGCCGGCAAACAGATCAGCCTTGCCTAACTGATCCTTCTGGGCATCAGCCTTGGCCTGAGAGTTGAAGAAGAAAAAAAGAGGTAAAATAAAATAAAATGTTTAATTGAAGAAAGCAGTGATTGAGTATTGTTGAGTCCATTCAAAGTCCAGTCACAAACTAGGCAGTGTCCCAATCTCTTGTCTATGGCTATCAGGGTTGTAGTCGAGTCCCTGCAAGTCCGTTCACAAGTCCTTTTGTGAAGCCAGTCACAAGTCCCTTCATAAAGGCAGTCACAAGTAACTGGATGAACAATGACAAAGGAATGGTTTTGTCAAAGCTGATTTGAATAGCTTGCGATTTGAATTGAAACTGAAGGACTTGTGATGGACTTGCAGGGACTTACAGGGACTTGCAGGGACTCGACTACATCCCAGATAGCTATTGTCTAGGTGTTCGTCAATGACAACTACGTGTAAACAGGCTGATAATAGATGTAGCCGTAGCTCTGGAAGCCTGTTTCCGACACGGACACGGCCTTGGACTGTTGTTGTTGTTGTTGTTGTGACAAACACGTGGCTATTTCAGCAAAAATGTTGCGTATCACAAATTGGACATTCAATTCTGTAGATATACACATTTAAAAATTGCACAGTTAATCTGATGTCACTCCAATTTATAACTATGACTGAACAATCTAAGAAAAAGTTTTACCTTTTGCTGTTGATGATAGATCAACCAAGCAACGTTGACGTGGGCTGCACACCATTTACCAGGTTTCTGGAAACAAGAAACGATGTAACTTATTAAATGAAATAACGAATACAATGTCAGACAAAATGAAGATAGGAGAATATTGTTTTAACCAGTTCGCGCCGGGGAACTATATACACACACAGTTTTCCCCAGATTCAAAACGGATGACGCATAAACACAACACGAGCAAGGCCGGAAATGCGTGGGTGTGCTTCCAGGTACTATCAGCCTGAACCCGCCTCTGATCGAGTTTCGTTAAAAATAATCCCGCACCTCGGCTCGGTGATGTTAAAATAATTCTGGCGCGAACTGGTTAAAGAAATGTGGCAAAAGTATATTTTCTTATATTCTTTGTTCATTTATTCAAGAATTCTTAATGAAGGGTGGCAAGTGTTGGTCACATTCGACACAGATTCTGTTTCACGTCCCCTTGAAATGGACCGCTACATTGGAGGAGCACTTGATTCATGACTCATTGCATGTTAGAGAAAAGGCAATGGTAGGCAAGAGATGGTTTCTGAGACAAGTTATTGTCTCTCACGATGATTTGCCTTGAGACGGCCGAGGAGGTTTCTGAGACGAGTTCTTGTCCTTGATTTGATCGATGATTTGATCGATGATTTGATCGATGATTTGATCGATGATTTGATCGATGATTTGATCAGGTTTGTGAATGTCTGACCCTGCTCATGGCTCCAATAAAATGACACAATTCTGTGCATTATTTAACCTCCCAGCAACAAGAAGTCGCCCCTTAATTGCCTTTTTTAATTGTTGTATTAGCTGCAATCTCCATTTTTGGCTCTCTGTACTTTGAAGTCGCATGCAAAATTATATGCTTCTAAAAATGTAAACGCGCAGTTCAGATTTACAACTTTTCAAGATAGAGAGTCGCAAATTTTAATTGCCTGTTCCCCAACCCCTAAAAAAGAATCTGTTTTGTTTGTGCATTTTTTATTTCTCTGTGGTCGTGTGGTAAGACCTCTGCAATAGCAAGCAGGAGGTCAAAGGTTCGAGTTCCACCAGAGTATTATTTTTTCTCACATTCACTCAGGACAACACTAAGTGTAAAGAGTGTAATGTCAGTGATGGGCACAATCCCACCTAAATGTACACCGCCCAGACGCAAACATTCCAAAACATTTTTGTTAGTAGGCGGATTTTTCTACGGCAATTTTTTTTGTGACTAGCAAATGTATTTGTCGAATGAACTTCTATATTTAGAAGCTTAGCCTGGTTACTGATCAGGGGCCAATTTAAAAAAGTTACTGATCAGGGGCCAATTTCAAAAAGCTACTAAGCACACAAATTTGCTTAGCACAAAAAAGTCTTGCTTAGTAAAACAGGTTACCAGCCAAAACTCCATGTGCTTTTGACACTAAGCAAAAACCAGCTGAATACCAGTCACAAACAATCTTCATTCCCTGAAAATTTGTTTTGTAACCCTGTTTTTGAAAAGGAATAATTATCAAGCTAAGCTCCATGGAATTGCCCCAGGTTAAGAATACATTGAACAAGTTAAGCCAGTTATTACTAACCATCATTGACAACCTTGACAGTGGTAACCCAGGGGGTCGCTCTGCCCCTCCTTTGAAATGTAGCGCCCCTTCCAAGACAGACCTGTTCTCTGATGAAACTTGCTGTAACGGGAACGAAACATTAAAACAAATATGTCAATCATCTTCACTCAGCCTATGTTTCACAATTTAAGTCGGAGCAAATGGTGATGAGAACAAACTGATTCATTCTCAAGTGAAAAAAACGATGTCTCCTCGACACACGGAATTACAGGGACTGAAACGAACTGAAAGCCTACTATACGGTACCTTGGGCTGGAATGCTCCTGATCCGAAGCTGTTTGCCATACTGGTGGGCGGAAGAATGGGAGCCATGCCTGGAGGGTAACCAATCCCAAGCTGCAGAGAGAAGTCAGGGGACAAGACAAAGATGGACAAGTTAAAACCAAAACCAAAACAAACATTTCATGGTGCAGACACAGGCAATGTCTCGATGCTGGCTGAAATTGCCCAATGTATCTTTGACGAGTTAGTAACCTTTTGCCCTGAAGAATTAAGATATTTTATAGGGGCACAAAGACTTGAAAAATTTATTTGAAAATGATTATCTGTAAAAGCACTTTATTGCCAACACACTTTCTATGTTGTTGTTTTTATAAATTTAGGGGCGAGTCGAGTTGACACATCGAGCTGAAAATTTGGCCTTTTAAACATATTTTTAGAAAATACCAAAATTTACTTCTTAGCGTAGTACATGTATGGTTGGGTTTCTAAGTGTAGTAGAATGTTATGGTCCAGTGGGTTCGAACCCTGCCAGGAACACCGTGTTTGTGCCCGTGGGCAAGACACTTAACTACAATTGTCTTTCTCCACCAAGGAGTATAAATGGGTACCTGTTAAGGTCAAGGCGAATTGAGTATTGATCTTGGCTGTCGCGTGGTCCAAGGCCTGATGAACAGGGTAATAATTGTCATTGTCATTAACATTGTCAAAACAATGGAAAGCGCTCTACCAGTATAAGCATTACAATTATTATTGTTATTATTTCTCAAAATAATTGCCGTGTATCCAGATTGAAATTTGGTTGTTAATTGTTTATCCCGCTGTACAAAATCAGATTGCACAAATGTAAGGCATGTTATCGGGACATCAGAAATGATACACTAAAAGACTGCAATTCAATGACTTGGAAACATATCATGCATCATTCATGCCGCTGTTATTTTGCACGGTATCGGATTTGCTAATGATCTCCATACCATCTGTGCAAGATGTCAAATTCAGTTGCAAGTTGTTTTTGGTCACTGTGATGCGTATCACAGGGAATTTGCTCCATCGAGCTGAACAAATGGGAAAACATGAAAAACTATACGACGGGAGGCTCTAAAATTGTAAAGGAATTTCGATGAACGTAGAGATTTTTATTTAAATGCCCAGCAAAAATCTTACGAGTAGAATAGGCAAATTTTTGAAAAACAAATGGCAACTGGGGTCCAATTTGGTGCCAGAATGCAAAGACAATTGTGTTAAGGCCACAAATTGCAAGAAATTCTAAATGCACAAATTTGCTCCAGAATCGATGGTTTATGTAATTAAATATATAAATAAAAAAAGCCTCACTTTTGAAATTTTAGAATTAAAGTGAATAAAGTATGTTCCAACGGTCAAAAACTTCAAATACGTTTGGGATATTTGTTTTAACCAGTTTGCGCCGGATGACGTTCAAAACGGATGACGCATAAACACGCCACGAGTAAGGCCGAAAATGTAAGTCAGCAGCGACCAAGGCCGGAAATGCGTGGGTGTGCTTCCCAGTACCATCGACCTGAACCCGCCCCGGATCAAGTTTCGTTTAAAATAATCCCGCGTGGCGGCTCGGTGATGTTAAACTGGTTAAATGCATTCTGTTTGAAAAAAAACCCAAAACACCACTACATATGTCGATGCAATATTCTGTGACAAATACCCAAAACTTTTTTCGTTTGGGGGGGGTGGTGGTAAATAAATAAGGATTTTATTTGGTTGCGTGTCTACACTAGTCATGTAATCCTAAGTTGATCACCTAATTGGATTATATGCTCTATATGGCAATAGGATGTGAATTCCAAGGCTGGGTGAGATCTATGAGCATGATTCACTGGGCGCTCAGCAATGACTGACGAGTTGAGGTCAGGGGTCAAGTACAGAGGATAAACAAATGGTTTTTCATTTTGGCACCTGTTCAGGCAATGTATAATTTGTTTCTATCCGATTGAGGTTTAGTAAAGGATTATGTGAAATTCTTACGAGTTAATCTACACATTTTACGTGAGAGTGCAAAGTACTTTCAAGTCAAAGTGATGTGGCGGTGGTTGTGTGTGTTTTTCCTATCGTCTCAAAAGGCTTCACCGCTATTACCCCCGATCATCAGGCCATGAAAATGATTTTTATAATAACCCAAGTTGTGATTGACATTACTGTACATCTTCAATGCAACTAGCATCTTTATGCACAGGTGTAAACAAAAATGTGAGTATGTGTTTTTTTTCCGAGATCAGTTGCTAACCAGGATGAAGTTTCTTAATATCCACACCCCCCCCCCCCCCCATTTCGAACATAGAGAGTTTACACTTCAGCCATCTTATAGTTCTATGCTATTGTTTAATAGCGTTACATGTATGCACAAGTATACGTCATTGCGCATTCATTGTTAATGAATTAACATAACCAATCATCTCCAAGATGGATGCTGAATGCACGTGGTCTATTTGGGGCAAGGGAGGAGGAATAGAGGGATTTTGTTGAGGGGAGGAACCCCTTCCCCTGGCTTCATGACAGTGGTCGGATATGAATATTAATGTACATACTTAGCGTGATAATTCTTCCTTGGCCCAAAAAACAGGCTTACAAACCAAACTGTCAGGTGATGTATACATTTGTAACTGGTATTCGGCTTTTGTTTTTGCAGCACGAAAAGCACATGGAGTTTTGACTGGTGACTTGTTTTTACTAAGCACGACTTTTTTTTGTGCTGAGCAAATTTGTGTGCTTAGCAGCTTCATGAAATTGCCCCAGACAATTATCAGAACTGATTTCAATGACAGAGACACACTAGAGAGAGAGAGAGATGTTCTACATAAACTAAAGTTAGACAACAGGACAACACAATGCAGAGAAGAACATATGGGGCCAATTTCATAGAGCTGCAAAGCACAAAAATTTGCTTAGCATGACAATTTGTCCTTGGCAAAAACAAGGTTACAGACCAAATTTTCACGTGATCTTTATTGTTCTGGATTGATAATCAGCAGTTCTTTTGCTTAGCATGAAAAACACGTATACATTTGGCCAGTAACCTGTTTTTAATGAGCAAAACTTTTTGTGCTAAGCAATTATTTTTGCTTAGCAGCTCTATGAAATTGGCCCCTGGACAACATAACAACACAATACAGAGAAGAACATATGGTGCAATGACTCTACATAGGTCAAAGGTTATCTATTATGTGTGTATGTGAGGTATAATGCTTAGCTGATGAAAAGCAAAATGTTTACAAGGAATTGGTTTTCTAAATGATCTAACCAACACACGGTAATTGTAGATTAATAATAATTTTAAAAAGCTTACTTGAATAGCACAACCTGCCAAATTTTGCTGAAGATAAACATGGGATAATTGTATTCCAGAAGCTTTCTGCTTTATCCTTAAAGGTAGGATACACCATTTGCGGATATCAAAAATATTTACTACCGAATTATTAAGAAATGTCTTACTCATTTGAAAGTAAATAATGATTCTAGGCATCCAGCAAAATGATTGCGCTAGATATTCTGTAATTATTCAGAAATATAGAATTTTATAAATAAAAGCAATTACCAATGGTGTATCCTACCTTTAAACTCCCTAGCTACTGCCCTTAAAATCACTGCACCAAAATCTGCCAAAACCCATCACTCACTCTACTTCTTATAGTTATACCTAGGATAATGGAACCACCATTGAGGTGTTGGTGGATATTGATGGAATTAGTACCAGTATACATGACAACAGCAGTACTCCATTATAGACAAAATCAATCAGTCCTAACTCCATCATAATCCATCACAATTTAGTGCCTTTTCATCCTAAAACCTGTCCTGAAGTGCGGTCAGCATTTTTTTATGTTTCACAGTAGCTTACAGCTCGCACGCCACACTTCAGAAATTGAAAGCATAAAAACCCCAAACTTTTGTTTAGTATGAACAAACCTATGGTGTACCTTCCTGAGAAAATGTGGACCCCCCCCCCCCCCCCCCCCCACACTCCGAAGTTTTCGTTCATGCTACTTTTATGCAAATGACATCCTAGAGAGACTAATAATGCTTCCTGCTCAGGCAGAGGATGATTCAAGGGGGTAGCTTACTGGAACCACAGATGTGCGGTAATCACTGGAAAGCCCTGTTTTACAGCCAAATTAATATCCCCTGACAAACTCAAATGAATATGATAATTGAATGACAAGCGCAGGTAGCTTAGGTGGTGTGAATTTGGAGGTCGGGAAGGTTGGGGGAGGGGAGGGGAGGGGAGGGGGGTAATATGCTTCAGCACTAATGTAACCGGAAACAGAAAGAGTGAGAATTATGAATGACTGAATGACTGAAAAAGGGTATTTCGTGTTTCTGTTTTTCCATTTAAAAAAAAAAAAATTTCTCTATAGAAATAAGGAATTGTGAGAAGGACCACTCACATGGCGGTGCAACAATCCCGCATCTATTTCAGAGTATTTGTCAAACTGCAAGAGACAAAATAAGATTAAAAAAGAAAAAGAATAAAAAACATGAGAATATTAAATTTCTCAATAAAAAGAAGGGAAACAAGAGAGACATTTTCCAAACCCCAGCTTCGTCTCCGTTTTGGCTTCGTTTATGCAGTTTGGCAATGATAATAGAGCCGGAACAGAGCCTAACTTGGGGTTTGGAAAATGGCCTAAGTTTATCTTGTGTTTAGTTTCCTTGATGTCCAACAGATTTGTCGTGCTAATTTTGAACTCAATAATCTATCTTACTGTTCAGAAGATATACAAAAGTACATTGTAAAAATCCAAGAAAAATCTTATACACACAAAAACTGTACACACAAAAATACAAAATACAAATGTGACTGGGCTGTGAGCCGCAACAAATCCTTAACTGAAAAAGAAAAGAAATATACTCATTATCAAACAAGATTACAGTCATCATTAGTTTTAAGCCTTGTAAACCGCACACAATTGTGTAACTTAAAAAAAAAGATTACACAAAAAACAAACAAAATGCATGAATGGTTGGCAGGGAAGGTTCCCCCTCTCTCTAAAAGGAGGGGACTACAATTATGTTGATGACAACACTCCTTCCACCACCCCCCCCCACAAAAATAGTTATCATACCTCGATACAAAACACCCTCCTTGGTTTATCAGCACGCCTTAAAAACAATTGACTGAGACTGTCGCCCACCCCTCCCCCTACAAACACTGGCTTAGAGGTCTGGGTGAGTAAGTGCCCCTCTGATCCACTGTTCATTAGTTTCATTTCCTCCTTCAATTTCCTTGCCAATCACTAAGAAGGTTGGTAGATTGTTAGAGGTCTGTCAAGGTCAGGGAACGAATATGGGAGAGAAATATAGGACATAGGGGGAAATAGGAGGCTGGTAAAAGGGGTGGGGATGAAAGGAGGTTAAATAATTTGTGAAAAGATTGGAGCCTAAGTTGTCATAATCAAATGCTTTTCTTATTTAATAGACTCGGAGTCAGGCTTTGAAGAGGAGAAAAAAAAGGGTTTCAATCTTGGTTCTGTTTGCCAATTGGCATCTGTATTGGATTTGGCACATTGGCAATCCAGGGGGAAACAGTTATTTTACTGGCTAATTCTTCTTCTTTGTGGGGGGGGGGGGGGGGTGGGGGGGGTTGGAGGGGGGTGTTATTCACAAGAGTTGGAGTTTTGGTAATGCTATCCGGTGCACTTTGGGAATTGACTTCCTGAAGCAAATCAGGTTAATTCTGCAGCTCAAATTAGACAACTTTCAGCATTTCTATAGTAATAAGGTAATGCTCATGAACCCAACCTTTTTAACTCCTTGACAAAATGTGCTCCAAATACAAACAAATGTTTCATTTACCAAAAAATTAACAACATTTTTTTGAATTCCCTACTTCTTGACATTTCAAAACTGTTTACATGTAATATGCTATCAACGACAACAAAAGCATTAAAAAAAGGGAAGAAAAACACGTTTGAGACAAGCCCACAAATTTTCCATCCTAAAAGGCAACACAGAAGCATAACATGAGCATACAGGAAATTTCAATTTAAGAGATTAGGTCCTAATTATCGAGTTATCGCAAGCGACACACACACAAATCCCGGTTCCAAACTATCTTAGTCTCTCCTTAGAATCAAATCTCCTGAGCTGTACGGATTAGGAGCTAATCTCCGCTTTCCCTTCAACAGCCAAACTAAGTCTCAGAAGATCAACTTAAAATCAACAATGACGGAGAGGGTGTTAATAGCGCTTCCCAACAATCAACCCGAAACGATAAACAAAATCGCTGCCAATATCTTTACAATTTCTGATTCTCGAATTGAGGATAGAATTACTCGCTTCTTAGGCGAGCACTGCATCGGAACCGGGTACCCGAGTATACGACGATTAATGTCCACTAGAGCAAGGTTTTGAATGTCTTTTTTTGGCGAAGAGTTTTTAAATTGAAAGCCAGGTACAAAACACATTTTAACATTTAGGATGCTCAAATTTGTTATATTATCGTGTGGAACTTTATGAACAAGATGAACAGCAATTTTTTGCGATTTAAACTTTAACCCTAACGCCCTAGCACTTGTTGCTGGCAGGTAACCTCAATCCTTTTAAAATCAACCAAAAATCTTAACTAAAAAAATGAGATAACGCCCCAGTCAACCAAAATTCATTCAGGTTTGACAAATGCTCACTGCCTCAATCCTCCAAAATCAACCGAAGTGTATTCCCCTTGTAATGCGAGGGGTACTGATTGCCTTAATCATCCAAAATCAACCAGAATAATTATATAATAACTATCACATACCTTGCATTTACAGGTGTACACAGCTGTAGTAACATACACATATAATTTACATTTTGAGTACCGGTAAACTACCTTGTACCAAATTTTCATTGATTTAGTAGTTCATGTATATGTGTGGTATACAGGAAAGTTCCTAAGCTTCAGTCCTCCAAAATCAGTTTCATAGGCCATGCTACCTCACTCATTCAGAACCAACCAGAAACTCCTTGGGCCACACAACCTCAATCCTTCAGAATCAACCAAAACTCTCTGGGTCATGTAACCTCAATCCTTTAAAATCAACCAGAATTCTGAAAATCTTCACTGTGCGTATAACCTCAATCATTCAAAATCATCTTAAACTGCTTGGTTGATTTTGGTCGAGTGTGGAAGGTTAGGGTTAAGGTTGGGTTTCCTTCAACTGGTACCCGGGTATGGGTAGCTGTACCCGGGGGTATGGGTAGCTGTACCCGGGTATGGGTAGCTGTACCCGGTTATGGGTAGCTGTACCCGGGTATGGGTAGCAGTACCCAGGTATGGGTAGCTGTACCCGATTCCCCAACTACCCATAAATGCAGAAACCTATAAATCTCGGTTCATTCATGTTTCCCTCAATCAGTCCAAAAGCTCAAAGAGAACGCGAACCATAGAACAAGTGCGCCCATCTACAGCTAATCTTGTCATAGCAGGCCAGGCCGTCTGTGACGCAGACAAGCTTCAAGTCTTAATAAGCAAAACTCAAGGGCAATTTAATCTTTGGACTGGATGAGCTGTCAAAATAGGAAATCAATTTTGGGCTGAACCTGTCGGGAGTCATTTTACCCTTGATAAACGGGCAGGGTGGACCGGAGGGGTTACACGCCTCAAATTAGGAAACATCCGGAAGTGAAAGCGTGGGGATTACTTCAAGAGGATGTGAGTTATTTGCAGGTTATCAATCCCAAATTGATTCAATTACTTCACAAAAATCAGGCAAATTATGATATCAATCTGAATACCGATTGGATATCTTCATTCTAGTATTCTTAGACAATGACGAATCGAAAGGAAATTAGATAACTAGCAATCGGGAAAAAAATAATTGACGACAGAATTTTACAATTTGATTGGAAATCCCCACCAATATATATTCAAAGATTATGCACACTGTAAGCTTTCAACAGCAATCGTAAGAAAACCATCTTGTATTTAAATAACTCATTTGCATTTATATCGGTACTTGCTCATAAATTATATAATGACAGTCGTTGGCATTAAGTCAACAAGAAAATCATGATCAGCAATATTGTTTTGTTTTTGTTGAAATAAACATGAATAAATTATGCAAATGTTGCTGATGGCTCTATAAAACAAAGCAGGAATATAAAAAGTGCACAAAAAAAGAAACGGCCGGAAACAAACAAATTCTAAATAGTTTAGAGAGCTTTGTTTGCAAATAAAACGTTTACAGTCACAGCGTGATGGGTGAAGCCCTTTCTCATCATGCATGTAAAATCAGGTATCCATGAGATACAGTTAATGTTGGTTTTTCATACTTCACAGATTCATGAAAAGGAAGTTTTCAGGCAACTTTTCTGATCATGACACAACGGTAAAGTCGCCGAGATCATCCCACAGAAGAGACCATATTTGCAACAAACATACAAAATGGCCGGACAATTAATTGCTGGACAGAATGACGATCAATCAGTACAAAAATGTTGAAAAGACATGATCTGGGACATTTTCAATTTTGTTTGGAAATACTTAAGACAAATTTACTTGACTCTCCATAGACTTTGTACACATCCGCTGAAGTAGCGTCATGATACTACATTATTTCCTAATAGATCTTTCTTACAGATGGCCATCTTGGGAGGAAACTGCAACTGTGTATTGTCACAATTAAGCACGCATTGGGCAGTGTGAAAGATGTTCTAAACACACGCGCTTGCTCTTCAAAATGTGTTTAAAATGCGGCACAGCCGATGCACGTTTGCCATTATGTAAGTTGACGATTAAATTGGCGATGCACGTGTAGTAAAGGTAGTAAATGACGGCATTTCAACGGGACACTTGCAGGGATTCGTTACAAAAACCCAAATTATAACCCAACCACAGTCTGAAGTCAAGAGAAAATAGAAAAAAATCCTTTACAAAAAATATTAAAAAAAAAAAAAAAAAAAAAACATTCAAAGAAAAATGATGTTTTTTCCCGGCCCCCAGTACGGGATATTTGTGCTCACCATGTGCGGTGCGGGCGTGGGTACCAGAGCGCCTCCTGGTGGTGGCAGGAAGGAATGCTGGTGAGTGTGCTGATGCTGATGCATGTGTTGGTGTTGGTGCATGTGGGTCTCCTGACGCATGTAGGGCGGCGGGCCTACGCTCATCCTTTGGTCATTGGAAGCCAGAAAGCGGTTGTTCAACTCCTGCTGGAGAATCTCCCGCTGCGGAGCTGGGGGAGGAGATGAGAAAAGAAAGAAAACACAAGTGATCATCGGGTTGTGAGTGGCACCTTTCTAGTGTTCTTAACCAGTTCCCGTCAGAAGTTTTTCCAGGATTCACAACGGATGATGGATAAATACGTCACGAACAAGGCTGAAAATATCTGTCAGTGACCGGCTCGCAGCGAGCAAGCCGGAAATATTAGGGTGTGCTACAGAGGCCAACCTCGAACATGTAGTGCCCTTAAATCCTCCAATTCTACCTCCACGGTTTAAACAATCAAAGTTTATTGTAGCATCTTGTAACAAATCCTGTCTACGAGTTTGTGAGGTTTCTGAAAAGAATCAGAGAAGTTAAATTCTCCATTAGCTATATGCTGAGCATTTCTTTGCCTTTTCTCCCTCAGGTTTTTTACAAAATCTGGACAAAGCTACCCACATGCTGGGTAGGAATTATACATACCGGTAGGCACCAGCATAGAGCAATGGTACCAGTATGCAACCATTAAATGCAATAAATAACGACTCGTCCAATCTATTTGTTGCCAAACACTGATAATAAGCCTATCAGTGTAGCAATGCTGCATAAGAATAGCTATTATGTACATGCAGTGGACTCCTTTCAAGCAGTAAAGCATGATAAACAGAGGCATGATAAACAGAGACATTATGAATGTATTAATTACACTGGTACCAGTAATATAACACATGAGTATTGCAGACAAATGAATACATATACATGTCATTCATGATCAAAATGAATCGGAAATAAAAAAAAACAAACTTACTATCGATGCCAAAATGATGTGTTTGAGCGCAGAATGACTTGAATGTGGGTACAGTACCAAAGTGTGTTAATCATGCTACCTAAACCTTCTGCAGTCCTCCGAGGTCGCGCATACACATGTATGGATAATGGTCATTAGTGGCTGGCTAAAACACAATCAGAACTATCCACAACCAAACTTGCTTCAATAAATCTACATAATTACCAGCAGGGTATCACTGCTGGACGCCACAGCGCTACTAACCAGAGGAGCATAACGACACAGACTCGTTAACTTTAACGACGAATAAATTTATAACTACAAAAAGTTGTTGCTTATTCATGATGTGGTACCCTGCTCTCTGGCACACAGAGAGACAATGATGGTATATTGATGCACGTGTAATAGCCACTAAATTGTGTCGTAAAAATCTGGCACAAAATAATGCAAGAGATAAAAGAATATTACCCAAACATGATGGGTCCCGCAAAAAGATATAAAAAAATGCAAAATCGTCAATCAAAATGCAAACATAAAAAGACAAGTAAAAAAAAAAGCAAAAAAAAAAGCTGTATGTCTGTGGAGAGCTTTAATATGATGATGCCCTTCGTAACAACCGTCCTAATTCAATACTTAAACACAAAAAGGACGCTCTGCTTTGCCAAATGCATCAGAATTCGGATAAACAAATCAAATTTGATTCCCAATTTAGCAAGCTTTGCAGGAGAACGGCGAAAAGGAGTATTTCCTGTAGACAGAGGACAGTGTGCGCCGCGAGCGTCGCTGCGCAGCTCAACGGGAAATCAGGGGAAAATTGAACAAAACGAACGAATTACGCAGGCACATTGGGGCTTCCTCAAAGGGGAATGTGGTTGCAGGGGGGAGATGATCTAATTAGGAAAAGAATAACACTCGGATGCGGGCCTTAAAAACCGGTAGGGGGAAATAAAAGTGGGGACAGTCCAGGAGCAAGGAAATTTAATAAACCCGCAGATGAAAGGACAAATTTGACTTGCAAAAAAAAATAAAAAATAAATAAACAACTGGAAGTGCATAGTTCGAGACAAATAATGAAAATCATATGAAACGTTTTCGTCCTGTGGGAAATATCGGGTAGTTGTACTTTTTTGGTTTGTTTATTGTCAATAGTATTTTGTGCTCACATTTGGATGTCATTTAGCTAGAGGGTACAAAGAGTTGACGCTGAAAACATCAAATACGTGTATCTTCACAAAATATGGCGTAAGGTCAGAGCTAGAAGAATTTTCATACTATTTTAGTGTACATCTCTAGTTGAATGAGAGATTTGGGTGGAGTAGAAATATACAGTAACTAAACCACATCATTTGCCTTCATTAACCACGGCAATCGTTGAAAATTGAGTCAAAATTCTACTTTTCTGAAAACCACAGCACACAAGATGCAGTGATTTCACAGGATACTTGAGACTTATTCACCAGTTTAACCAGTTTACGTCAGGATTATTTTAACATCACCGAGCCGAGGGGCGGGAATATTTTTAACGAAACCCGATCTGTAGCTTGTTCAGGCCAATAGTGCTGGGAAGCACACCCACGCATTTCCGGCCTTGCTCGCTGCTGACAGACATTTTCGAACTTGAACTTGGCGTGTTGATGCGTCATACGTTTTGAATTTGGGGAAAACTTTGCGTTTATATACGTCATCCGGCGCGAACTGGTTAAGTATAATAATTCAGTAGTTTAGTTTTGTTATGTTTGCAACTAAATTCACTATGATTCAACAAAACTGCCATCCAATGTGTGATATCCAACCATGATTCAACCTACCTTGATAACTAACATCAGACACCAATAAGCCATGAATAATGCATGTTACTCACTTGGGTTATAGTTGAATCCCGGCTCTCCTCTTGCGTGTGCCGATGACGGCTGTGGCTGTTGCTGTTGCTGTGGCTGTTGCTGTGGCTGTTGCTGTTGCTGATGCTGTTGTTGATGTTGATGTTGTTGTTGTTGTTGTTGATGTTGTTGATGCTGTTGCTGCTGTTGTTGATGTTGTTGCTGTTGCTGTTGATGTTGTTGATGTTGTTGCTGTTGCTGATGCAGTTGCTGTTGCTGCTGCTGCTGCTGCTGCTGATGTTGCAGCTGTGGCTGTTGCTGTGGCTGTGCGCCTGGCTGACCTGACGTGCTGCTGACAGCCGTCGGTGTTCCCAACAAAGCACTACTATTGGACGTCAATGGTGGGGGTGGTGGCAACGTAGGGCCTGGGTACATAGTACGCTGGGTCTGCGTAGGGCCACCCACGGGTGCGGGTGCATTCGAAGGGTGCTGGTTATGGTGGTTGTGGTGGTTGTTGTGGGGGGCGTACGGGGGAGGGTGTCCCTTATGGGAGGCCGGGTGGGGAGGGTACTTAGGGGGTATGCTGGTCGGGACCGCGGGTGGGGGATGTATTCGGGTGGGTGGGGGATGTATTCGGGTGGGTGGGGGATGTATTCGGGTGGGTGGGGGATGTATTCGGTTGGGTGGGCTTGCTCTCGTCTGAGCAGCGTTGCTGTCATGAAAAATAAAAGTATTTGAACATTTTAGTTTCTTTTAAACAAAACTTTAAACAAACAAAAACAATGACTTATGGCAATTCAAATGTCAAACGGTGAGCTCGGACATTCCAGAACTTCACAAGTCTCCATGTCTCGTTCCCAGATCCATTCATAAAACTGAATGGTTCTAGAGTCTGGAGTGCTGAATGGCATTGCCGGTGATTGCAAACGTTCTATGTTTTCACCAGCTGACGTAATGCTGCCCTGCCCTACATTTAAAAACAAACCCTAACAAACATAATTCGCTAATTTGGAGACTGCACTGTGCAAGTGCCGGTACTGTTTACAATCCTAATCCATCAAATTTCATTGTCCAAATGTCATTTTTAAAAGCAATAAAAAAAACCCACATTTTTTGAGAGAGACTTTAAAATCTGTCGCTGAAGGGTACATGTATTGGGTTTGCGGGGCTATTGTGGATGAAATCCCATAAGCTGTCATGTCTCCGTCTGTATAAACTAAACCCCAATAATTTCTAGGGCCAGAAATATCTGGCAAATCGCTCTAGCCAGCTTGTGAGCCGACTAAAGCGAATGACCACACACAAAAAGTGCGGGCGACCTTAGCGACTTCCTTTCCGATAACAAAACGATCCTTGTGAGTCCGTCCCCCACCTACCAGAAAAGTCAACTAATAGATTATGATGAGGTAAGGTGGGTGCCAACATATGGGCTTTACGATAAAAGGGGGAGAGCCTGTCGCCCCTCAGCGACCCAACTAAGCCAGGCGATCCTTAGCACAGGTGTTCAAGCACAAGAAAACATGGCTGCCTCCAGGCTATAGGGCCTATGCAGGTTTCCTATAGTCCTTTCAAAGTCCGGAGCGTTTTCAAAACGGTAATCTTTTGATGGAGGACTTTTGGGCGGAAATCTTTTCTCCTTTTAGTGAAAACAGTAACTGTTTGTCCGTGTTTGAGGCTTCACATAGGGACGGATTTTGTTTTGCCAGAATCCTGTAGTTGTTGGATTATTTTGAAACGACAAGCTTTGGTGGATGAAAACTAAACGTTAAACTTAAGCATCACAAAGAAGCCAACACCCCCCCCCCTCCCATCCCCACCGAGTCTAAGTAAACTTAAAGGAGCTGAAATAAATAAGTCTTTCAACTTATTTCCAGTGGGGTCCCTAGGCAGAGGATGTGGAAGGAGTTTTTAATGAAACTGATACAATTAGAGCCCCAAGTAATTTGTAAAAGCCTCTTTTTAAGTCAGAATTCCTGAGAGCCTAGCAAAATTGCTGGACCAAGGCAATTATTATTGCCAGCCCCTGGCTTGCAATTCAACAAACTCCACAGGTTAATCTGCAATAATCCAAATTAAGGTGTTTGCAAAAAAAAACACAAAAAAACCAAAAAACTTCATCTGGCCTAAATGAAATATTTCTGTGAGAATGGTTCAAAATCTAGTTTAATATAACCAGACTTGTATAGCCTGGACGTCAGATAGCCCTAAATACAGGACGTATTGATACATCGACAGGACAATAAACGTAATCCTTGTTTTGCTGCTAGCTCAAATCAATTTCGCCTCGATGGTTGGTGTCGCTTGTGTGATGCCTTTCTTTTGTCACTGAGCCCTCCCTGAAGATTTTAAAGTGATTGTCTTTTCCTTTCTTTCTTTTTTTTTTAAAGGGGGGGGGGGGGGGTTTCGGGAGAAAAAGAATTGGACAGGTGTACCAGACGGTAGCTGATTCAGAGCCACTTTATGAGCAATTTCCCGGCTCCTATAAACAGGATAATGCGATTAATCTGGCTTCAATTCCCATTTAATTCTCCTCGCTGTTGTGTGGGATCAGAAAGGTCTTTGAGCTGAAGGGGAAAGTGGGGCGATAACATTTTCAGTTTCTTTCAGTGTCCAATTGCATAAAAAAACAAATTCACTGCCAACAAACAATTTACACAACAAAATTGCACCAGAGTCAATTTCGCAGTGGAAACACGTCATAGATTCCAAGGAAATATTGAACAGGAGAGTTATAAAACTAAACCTTTCCGCCACTTATGATTTTACCTCAACCAGGCAGTATGTCTCGGATAGTTTGCCTCCTTCTCTCTGGGATGAAGCAGGCAGGTGTCCTCCTTCCGGATGTCTCGATTGATGTCTCTCCCGCCTAGGGAACCTCCTAGGGGGCCTCCTACTGAATTTCCCAATGGACCTCCTATGGAAGCGGCAGCTACTGCGCGCTCTGCGCGCTCCGCACCGCTAGGGAGTCTGTCGGGGCCTGCGGGCAGGGTGATGGAAGGAGACGAGCCCAGCTGAGGTCCGGGGATGGGTAGAGGGGACTCTGAGCGGTGGGCGTCGTTGGGGAGACCATTGGTGAGGGGCGCAGACTTGGCTGGCAAAACAGGCTCTTCTAGACAAAAAGGATGAATGGAAGACGGGAAAAAAAAATGAGTTTGCAGCCAAGTTGTTACTCGTAAAACCAAAGTGTCGGTGTTCGAATTCGGTGTTCGAATGTGGACGAATTCATCTGCAGAAAAACTTGTGTATTAAACACTTCCTGACACCAAAGTTACTTTCCATAATTTGCATCTGCAGAAAGTATGAACTGGGCTCTAGTATCGCCACATTAATAAGCAGATGAAATAACTGCTCACTTGGGACAACCCAATTGCCACTAAGCAGTCCGACAGAAAACACACCACTGATTTCAAACAAAGCAGCAAGTATCCGTTGGAGGCTGATTTAAAGCGGGGCACAATATGTACACGTACCATACCTTTAAGGTACATGAAACTGATGTGAAAGGTCATTTTGGGGAAGACTCTGAATGCATTTCCTGCTCAACCAAGCTCTGTACTTTTAACAAGCACTGAAGGAAAAACAAATCTGCGTTGGTTGAGAACGCATCTGTCACACCAGTTCTCTTTTCACCCTGTCCCCCCCCTCTGGGCAATCATTCAGGCAGTGCTTAATTTGCCGCCCAGTAAATGTGTTAGTGGGCCATAACAGTTGTGGAATTACAGCACAGCTCAGTCACCATGGACAGAATCAAGTAATTAAATTGGTTGCCCTGGTCGCTGCTGTTGTTTTTTCCTTTTTTTTACCCCAGTGTCATTACGCTCATAACTAATACACCCACTATGATATTTTGCGGTCTCTGCTGGGAATAGGGCGAAAAAAAGAGAAAAAAACAACCTCATAAGAAAGTACTTTGCCCCAGCTTAATACAGGTAATTGGACAGTTGCTCAGGGCTTAAGAAAACAGGTGTGGCGAATGCATTAATAGAGCTGGCCATGCTTGGGTTGGATTAATTTTTTTTTTTTTTTTTTTTTAGAAAGCTATCAATCAGCTAGACTAAGCATGCCTACTGACAGTACAATGTCATTAGTGTTATTACTTTGGTGAAAACACATTGCGGGGGACACGTCATTAGTTTGCGATTATGTTATGCATGGCATATTTATGCAATTTTTTTTTTTTTTTCTTATCTATTTTCTATTTTTTGTTTGTGTGTTTTGTTTTGTGTAAAGCAAGCGAAGCTAATTTGTACAAGTGTCCTAAAGGATAGCTTGTTGAGGCCAACCCACTGTGTTTATTCAGGTTTCGAATAAAAAACAAATGATATTACCCCCTCTTGTTTATTATTGGCCATTAAGTACACTGTCAACACTACCCCGCAAATGAGTCAATAGGCAAAATGCCCAGTATACCTTCCTGGTACAGTTTCATTTTCCATTTTGTTTTTTTAACCATTTGGAAAGCTTTCTATTAGAGGGTTCTTCTATGTTAATACTACACTTCGGTCAATATGCACAGCTTTGATGACATAAAGATAGTCTTGTCAACTCAGCTGATATGATAACGTAGTGCCAACCAAATAGTCCTGCCGGATGTCCGAAGTAGGCCAGTTTTTTTTTTATGCATGTTTTATGTGCTTCATTAACCACTTTTTATCCAGACCTTTACTATTAACGACTACTGCGGGAAATGAAGCAGCACGGGCCACACTCTGGAAAAGGTTAAAGAACATAATTGGCGGACATGATAAATTTCAGGGCAGCCATCTGTCTAAAATCAACGAAGTTGCCAGAGAACGGTCCTGGACGCAGTTGAATCAGACAGTGATCCGACTGCACACAGGACAGCCATAGTAATGACAGACAACATTCCGATAACCCTCCATTGGAAACCAACATATATTACTGAGGCCCCCACATATGTGGCCAATTACGGCCTCGTTACCGGACCCTAATTCAAAGCGTATTGCCGGTAATTGGCACAACTGCTAAAACAATTCTCCCACGTGCTTGGGGGAGCAAATCAATACTATAGTAGGGGAGACAAAATAAAAATATAGAGAAAAAAAATTAAAAAAAGATAGTCAAAGAGGAAAGAGTGACGGAAACAGAGAACCGTCGTAAATTGAGTTAAGGAAAGAAGGGGAAGGGGGTTTGAGATCCCCTTCTGTGAGCCATGTGTTTGGTGTTATAAGGTCGCATTGAGAAGCATCCGTCATATTACATGTACCGGTATGCATCCGTAACATGGCAGGGTACATGAACACACAGGTCATCACTTTAGTCTGAGCAGTATTTGAGAATGATGAAAAGGGATATTCAAGTGATGACATGTTGCATTCGATCACAGCTGAAGGGACCGGACCTCAATAAATACCATGACCTGCTAGTACATGTAGTAGAGAACCAGAGGTCCGTGGCAATATCGATGGAGCTAAAGTTTAAATTTCAATGTGTTCCTCATCTACCCTTTCAACTTCTGAGATCCCATTATCTTCATCCATGGAGAGAACGCATCCAAACTGCTTCAGATCATGACCAAAATAATGTAAATACCAAACTGTTTTAGGATACACCATTGGTAATTGTTTGAATTGTCATGTATGGGTAGATTTGGGGGGTTGTATTTTATAGTAAATATCGTTTAACCGACCTGTCCGAAATTTTACAATCATGGATGCCGAGAAAAGCACGAAAAACAGCATTTATTTTCAACTGGCATCGAGCAGTTATTCTTGTTATTTGTGTTTTGAATTTGTCTTTATAAAATTCTATTTTTCAGAATAATTACAGGATATCTAGCGCAATCATTTTGCTGGATGCCTACAATCATTATTTACTTTTAGATGAGTAACATATTTCTTAATAATTCGGTTGTAAATATTTTCGATATCTGCAAATGGTATATCCTACCTTTAAACAAACAATCTTGACCTTATACCCTACTTTCCAAGATTTTTTAATTTTTTATACATGTGCATGTAGATAGAGTCTAGTGAAAAATAGGTTTCAGCATGAATGAAAAAAATAAATAAGGCAGTGGATATTTTAGCCGGCACTGCACAAAGTGTTATTACCATAACAAATGTTGTCTGGTTCCATGCTTTCATTGTCATTATGACTTTGTATTCACGAGATGGCAACAGATCAAATGCAATTTCGTTCTTCGATTTTCCTCCAGAGCGATAAATCAGAAAAAAGGTTATTATTTGCAATTAAATTAGGATTTGATTTAAAAAAAGTAAAATAAAAATTTAAAAAAATAACAATTTTTGCTTTTTCAAAGAGAAAAAGAAAAACTGTCCACGTTTACAGACTTGCTCTACAGAGAACTTACCGGCCCTGGAACCTTCAGAGCAGCCTAACATTGACTCGCAATTGACTCTCGCATTGTAAACATCCAGGTACCGCCCATTAACAATCTGATATTCTCATCAGAACATTGCGTGCAACCGTAGCGTCGGGTCCGCGGCACCAATATGAAATTATCTCAACAACATAAAAGAGAGGACAAGTACACATGGTATAATGTACAAACAGTCAGGCAAACATTGCCGTTATATTCCGCCGGCTTCGTGCCCCTTCAGAAGAGACACAAATGAAAACGTACAAAAGTGCCTTCCCCTCTCTTGGAGCATGCTCGGAGGGGCCAATGAGTCACTGGCCCTCATGCCGCCGCCATGGCCCCAGCAAGCTGGCTTCCACACTCCAGTCACTGCTGTCCTTTTGGATAAAAAAAACCGAACCCAGATGACCCTCTGTGACGTCCAGAAACTAAAACCTCGCCCAGATCCCATCCGGCAAAAGGGTATAGAGACAAGACCCTTGCAGTGTGGTTTAGAATTCCAGTGACAAATCCACATTGACTTGCCTCAATACACACCAAGCATTAAAAGCGGCTACCAGAGCCGCTGGGACAGGTGATTCGAACCCCCTGGCTTATCCTGGGGGATTAGCGGCGGTGACACGAGGAAGGCTGGCACTAATCCCCACTTAATGCCGGGGCCTAATCCCGGGGATCAGTAACCTCCCGGCTTTAATAGACGAGTGTCATATCGCCCAGGGCGAGTGACTAACGAGTTGCAAGGGGGAACGAGTACATGAATGTGGATAAGTTGGGCTCCAGTGGTGTGGGCCATGTTAATATTAGATTTAGTTACCCTTAGAGCTGCATTCAATTATGATCTTCAGACATTTAGGTTGTTGGCTTTGCTGCAATAGCAGAAAACAACCTACTTTACTTTCTTTTTAAGGATTCTCACCAATACATGTACCGTACATCTGTCTTACAAGCGATAATGTAGTAACCATCCGATAATGTATCACCAACCAATGTCACACAAATTGACCGATATCGTATCACTAACCGATATAATGTAATAACAAATGACCGATAGTGTTGTAACTTTCATTGCACTTTCGGTCAATTTCTGTTACATTATCAGTTAGTGACACAGTATTGGTCAATTTGTGAGATATTATCATTTAGTGATACAGTATTCGTTGGTTACGTACCGGTTAATTAGGCTGCAAGTTTGCGGTTATTAAATTAACCGTGTAACCGTTGCAGGCTTAGTACCGATTTATTACCAGTTGTAACGCACCTGTCATTTCCGACTTTAGAATATCAAGAACAGATAGTTCAATGCAGTTTCTGCCGTAGTCTTAGCGTCACAACATCTTCGTTCTCAGAGAGCACAGGAATATTTTGGAGTAGCCTGTGTCACCAGAGGTATCAGTCAGTTGGCCGATCCCTCAGTTCTCACCTCATGCCAGTCTAGTAATAAGCCGAGGGTTGGTCACAGGCTATAGGCCGTCTAGGACCCCCACGCAAACCCCTGCCCTCATTATCCAACACCACAATTGGGAGAATCTGCTAGGACTGGAACTACGACCCCAAGTATTAACAGCATAATTGTAGGGTGACAATAAGTACCATACAGGTATGTAGCTGTTACATTCGCTTATTATCACTTGTTGGCCAGAAGAGTTCTGATTATTAATTTCTAGATTTATCATCACCTCCATCCCCCTCCAATCCCCCCCCCCCCCCCCCCCACATTCCCCCTCCAAAAAATAATTAGATATGTTGTGCACATCTTCCATAAAAATGGCTTACTGAACCTAAAATAAAAAAAAATTCACTGCAATTTAAAGAACACCCGTCCTTCCCCCCAAAAAACCCCAAAACCACCAAAAAAACCTTGTATTTGATACATCAATGTTTTAAATGTCTGTGGGGATCGTTTTACAAAATTGCATCTTGCCAATTCTTCCCTCTTTGAGTTTTCCATTAAACAATCAATATAAAAATATACAAATAATGACTTATTAAAATTCATTCCAAATTAATTTATGTAGCTTCTCTGAGTTTCTTCTCGTCAGAAATACAACCAAACTGTTTCAAATCCGAAATCCATCAAGATTCCTCCCCCCCCCCTCCCCCCCCGCAGATTCAAAATACATGTAAAACTTTCTCAGCTGTCAAGAATGCGTCAGGCCCAACGCAAGGCACGATTTGAGACAATCCAATCAACACCGGAACGAGACAATTACATTGACTAGGCCTTTATTAGCAAGACTCTTGATTGAAGCTGACGTGTCGACAATGTTGCTTCACATTATAACGACCTCTTCCTATGGCGAATTTCCTCTATTTTTAAGGCTCTGCGACCCGTTCAGTTCAGTCATCCGCCAAATGAATCTCCCGAATTCCCACTTCCCCCCCACTCTTACAGTTGTTCAGTGATCAGAGTCTTAGGTCTCTTAATAACTATTTGATTACTCACTTTAATTGGTAAAGATTTAGGGGGCTTATGGGACCGATGACATCCTAGCTAGAGTATAAACAGTCCACCCCAAAGTAGATGAGTACATGCATGATGCACCCAGCTTAGTTCTGAATCTGATTAAACTCCTGTTGTCCAAACATAATTAATGTGTCATAAAGGTAAAGGTAAGACACACCATTGGTAATTGCTTGATGTATCATGATCTGATCTGATCATTTAATAACTGACCTGTCCGAAGTTTTACAATCATGGACGCTGGGAAAAGCTAGAAAAATGGCTTTCGTTTTCAACCGGCGTCAGGCAGTTTTTGATGTTGTTCTTGTTATTTTCGTGATCGCCGTCCGGCAATCGCAATTTTCTTAATATAAAATTTAATTTTTCGAAACAATTACAGAATATCTAGCGCAATCATTTTGCTAGATGACTACAATCAATATTTACTTTCAAAAATGTACGATATTTCTTAATAATTCGGTAGTATTTTTTTTTATTTTTTTTCTGCAAATGGTGTATCCTACCTGTAAGTGTTCAGCACAACTGTCAGGATGGGAGAAAAAGTAACACAGCCTCCGCAAAAAGAGAAAGCAGGTCATGTTGTATAATTTGTAAAAAAAAATAAAAAAATAATAAATCTCTGTCATCCGATTAGTGGATCGCTGTTCATGTGCCAATGAATTATGACATTGAGAATATGTATGTATCATCGAAATATATGGTTGGGTTCAATGTTTGGTAAAATGTGTTTTATTTACGACCATCACATCAATGTGAATATGTGAATCTTAATCGCAAAAGGCCAAAAGAATTCCTTTCAATTATGGACTGGGCAATCTTGTTTTCCCCGGAGACTTGATTTATTATTGTACCGTAATTCAGCGCATTGCAGAGGGCCTTGAACGCAAAGTCATGAACTGTAAACAATAAATCTGCATGTTTTCATAGGAAGTAACCAAAATAAAAAACAGAAAGAATATGGAATGTTGATATGATTGGATGTCCAAGTTATTTCGAAGCCTGATCATGCTGGTAGACCCGGAGGGCTTAGAGGCTTGCTCCCTGCACTAATTGGAATCTATTTCATGGCCCGAAGAAGTTTTTTTTTTCTGCCTGTCTGGGATAAAATATGCAGTCTCAGGATGGTCGTTTGTAATAGAAACGCGTGTCACAATATCAGGCAGGTGAGATCAGTTTTTTTTATTATTGCCAGCATGGATCTCAGCGAGCAACCAACCCGGAGAACCCTACTTTTTGCTGTCAGAAACATATGGCACTGTGGCCGAGTCACTTCAAGATGGCAGCTGGCCTGTCAGAAAATCTCCCAGAAAATGTCAGAAAAAGCAATTTCATTAAAACAAATATAAAAAAATGGATTGAGGAGAAAATCTTGGATGTTACTTATTATGTCGAAAGCAGGGAGTAGGGGACGGGATTAATTTAAGAATAGAGGAAGGAAAATAGATCTAGGAACTCACATCACGTCTCTTGTTTATGTCTGTAGCCACAGACTTGGGCTGATGTTATAAGATGCAACGTAATGTACTCAATGTCTATTGCTCCACAACAATGTCAATGTTGACGCTACTAATCTGGTGGTATTTCAAAGTACCCATTCTTTTAGCATTAAATCCAGAATGAAAAGGCACAAACAAATGAAAACTCAATTTAAGACCCCCCCCCCCCCCCCCCTTAACTTAGAATGTAAACCTTTGGCATATGGCAGCAACAAACAACAATGATTATACAACACCCCCCCCCAAAAAAAAAGGGAAAAAAAAGAGAAAAAAAGTGATATTTTTTTTCCTTTTTTGTCTACTGTTGTCATTTAGCCAAGTATTATCACACCTGGAAACAATTTAGCAGCAAATTTTTGTCCAAGGGCCAGGGAACCGTGACCCAGAACTACTCCTTGGCCCACCAGGGGTCCCATTTGTCTAGCCACCCTCAGTCCTGGTAATTATTTCCGTCTTCTATTAGAGGGTGCCTTGAGAATATAGCTCAAGAAAAGTGCTACAACACTGGGAAAGGGGGTGTGGAGAGAAGGATTAAAGGGCTAAATTTAGATATTGACTTGCAAAAAAAGAAAGAAAAAAGGATCAGATAATTACTTGAGACATTATGTATTTATATTTTTCCAAATAATTTTTAGAATTTGAAAACAGGATTCTGCAGCCTGCGTTCCGGTACTCTATTCAGCCATGTTGCCAATACCCTAACAGAATGTGAATTCCGATGTCTTTGGTCAAGAGTAGACAGAACAGAGTAATTTATAGATGTCGCGGAATTATCAGGTTAAGGGTCCAGACTAGCTATGGTACAGCTTGCACCCATTCACTGGATGTGTAACTGATTACAAACGAAAAGTGAACTAACTAAATTTGGTAAAGTGAGGGGAAGTATTCGAATTTTACTTTTTTCAACAACTTTTTTCAACATCTTTAAAAGGTAGGCTACACCATTGGTAATTGCTTGAATTATCAGGAATGGATGGATACAGTTTAACTGACCTGTCCGAAGTTTTACAATCACGGATGCCAGGAAAAAGCAAGTAAAACGGCGTTCGTTTTCAACCAGTGTCGGGCAGTTGTTCTTGTTGTTCTTTTTTTTCTTTTTATTTGCTATCTGGCGATCGTAATTAAATCAGTAAATTTTTCGAAACAATTACAAGATATCTAGGGCAATCTTTTTGCTGGATGCCTAGAATCGATATTTACTTTCAAAAAAGTAAGATATTTCTTATTAATTCGGTAGTAATAGTTTTTTTCTTCGATATCTCCAAATGGTTTATTCTACCTTTAAGACTCTAGGATCCATGTTACGAGGGCGAGTGTGCCTATGTGGTGCCCCGAGGAAAATATTACGACATCTATAATTCATTCATCCATGGTGTTAATGGATTCCCTATCCCGTGAGGGGAACCGTAGTCCACGAGCTAATTCACCACACCGGTCTCTGTCCAATTATCCCCCAACAGAGAACTCGTTCACTTTTCACGGGCGGACATTTTATGACAATTGTGAGGGTCTTTTAGCAGATACGCTAAACTTCCTCTCCTGAGAGTACCGCTCTGGGGGGAAACAAGCGAAAAGTAATTAGGTTTATATCATTTCCAGCAAATTTCCCACTGTAGACATTTGTGAAACATCTGTTCGGGAAATATGTTGTCCCACTGTTGTACCATTCCTAATAAATGACCCAAAGTGGCATACTTCCCCTGGTGGGAATACATTAAAGTCTGTTCTTTAAGAAAGTCCTAATAAAACATTTCTCAGACACTTTAACCTACTTAATGAATGTCCATTTTGCCTGGACCCTCCCCCAGCGCAAGAAAGTCCACTCCTGCCAAACATCCTGAAGGCTTTTTCTGAGATCTATTTTCAACTATTATTTGAATGGCTATGCCTTGATCAAATGTTGTGAAACTGTTATTTTTTTTTTTTTTTAACACACCCACATATTTTATATCTGGACCTTCTCCTTGAGGGAGAACTCCATTCTTCTTATCCCGAAGGCAGTTTGGGAGACAATTTCAACTTTACCATTAACACTTTTGTAAAAGTTGCATACATACTATGGGGAATAACAACTTGTATTTCCCAATAATATGTTATCAGTTGAAGTCATGTATAATGTGCCGGCGACAAGCAGCAGAAGATCACTCTGCAATTATGGAAGAGCGCCCCCTGTTGGTTGAAACTGTTCAGGGAAAGGAATATCAACAAAACATAGTTTCAATAATGACTACCCTTACAATTTGTTAACAATACCGACTTTTTAAGTGATACCAGAAACTATGGCAACACAGTGAGTGAGAGAAAAAAGAGAGAAATTGGTGTTATTCCAGTCCCACGCTTGTGCTTTTTGACTGGCTAACTGAATAGTGATATGTAAAGCACTTTATATCCAAAGTCTCCGAGAACTTCACAATTATTACCCCTGTTCATTAGGCCATGAGACCAGTTTGCAGCAGGTCAAGATTGGTTCCCCCTTCCGAGGTACATGCCCCCCCCCCCCCCCCTTGAAATTTGTATTTGCACACCAACAATATATCAGTTGCCATTTGGTGACCCCAATTGAAAAATTGGTGCACCCCAGGTTCCCCTACCAAATTAACCCTAGTTACGGCCCTGCTGACACCAAAGATCAGCTAACAGCATCCCCCACACCACTGCTGGAATTCAAGCATTGCACTTTGAGTTAAACACCTAATTAGTCAACTGTCATGACATGTTCTTCCCTCGAACAATTATTACAGAGCATAATTGACGTTCGGCTTCACCGACTCCAGACATGCTTTATACGGACTCCAGACATGCTGTCGCACACCCTTGTACTTCTACACTGCCACTTCTAAAGTGTCGCCCATTTGCGAACGATACAAACTTGATCAATTTGTTTAATGATTACATCGGTGCATATTAGCATGATAAGAAATTTGTCTCCTAGCAAAAACAGAAGCAAAACTGGGAACGAACAAGTCTGTGAATCGCACACAGCAAACTCCACTGGAGGAAGGGAAGGAGGAGGGGGTTCAAGTTCAAGCCACTTGGAAGACAACCACAAAATCTCAAGGCTTCCAGAACTATTGTCATAGTCAATATCCAACGAACAAGTCAATTCTTGACCCTAACCACCTCCAAGCCTTCAAAATCCAACAGCATGTTTTGTTGGAATCTGTTGGACACTGGGCTGATTCTGTGCCCAATTTCGAAACTACCGGTAAATTTCACGACATCAAAATTGTTCGCAAAGGTTCAACAGCGCGCATTATTAAAGTACAGTAGAAGTATCATTTCGGGAAGCGACTATGGCCGTGGCCCGCTAATCCGTCCAGAATGCTGTTGTCAGCTGTACTACACCCTAAAACACGCCCTGTGTGACAGCTGCACATTCAGGTCCATTGTGCAGTGTAGCTGCAGGACAACGGCTGCTGTGCAGTCATGCGTATAATCCGGTGCAGTGAGGAATTAATACCGGCGTTAAGGGGTTAATTACTGAATGAAATTAAAGTTAGTCAACAAATGAGGTTTTGCAACACTGCATGAAAAAAGTCGGTGAAAACATCAAAGTGTATATACGCAAACAAACAGTGGTGTAGTTAAAGGTTGTATACACCATTGTTAATTGCTTGAATTATCATGAATGGGTAGACTTGGGGGTTTAAAATATCATTTAACTGACCTGTCGGAAGTTTTACAATCATGGATGCCGAGAAAAGCACGAAAAACAGCGGGTTTGTTTTCAAACGGCATTGAGCAGTTATACTTATGTTATCTCTGTTTTTTTGCGATTGCCGTCTGGCGATCACAAATTTTTTTAAATAAAATTATATTTTTCAGAATAATTACAGGATATCTAGCGCAATCATTTTGCTGGATGCCTAGAATCATTATTTACTTTCAAATGAGTAAGATATTTCTTAATAATTCGGTAGTAAATATTTTCGATATCTGCAAATGGTGTATATCCTAACTTTAAGTCTATTGCAAGTCCTCTTGTCTCTAGACTTGTGATGGGACTTGACCACATCACTGACAAACAAAATAAATAAAAAAGTTGTCGTAGAATATACTTACTTCTCGGAGGGGAGTTGTCAAATAGATCAGTGTCGCTTTCTGAAGCCTGCAGAGAGGTAAAGAAAAGTATAACACACCATTATAATGTCATCTCACTTGTGGGACATCTACATTGGCCAGCGTAAACACACAGTGGAAATATACCACCCCCAGTTTGTCTGGTATCCTGGCTCCCCTGCATATCTCAACTTTGACCCCAGATGACAAGTAGTCAGTCACATGTTATTACACTTGAGGGAATCAAATTGAAATTGAAAGGCACAATTGACATAAGTGTCAACTGCTTCCATTTTTTTTCTTCTTCTTTTTCACCCTCCAGTCTTAGTTTTAAGCCTCTTGGGAAAAACCAAGTAAATCTGTGTCTGTGACAAGTTAAGCAGGCTACATAAGCCAAGAGAGGATTGTTTTCAATTGGACCATAGAAATATCTGGCAGTTCACTTCACACGGCTGTGTAAACTGCGTTGTGAAAATTGTTGTCAGCTGTCAGGATATGCCAAGAGCATGCCCCCTCTAACACCCCCCTCCCTCCAACCAGCAAAACTTGGCAATTAAATCACACGACAGGTTCGACTGAAACTCTAGTTATGTGTTCTGTTCCTGAATGACAGAGGAAATAGACAGGTTTTGGGACGTCATCAGTTGTGGCAGAGCAAGTGCAGCTTTAGATGTCTAGACAGTGCATACATGTACATGTATACAATTGTATTACATTCTGAAATTGATCCAAGGTTATAGGAAAGGTCATCAGCTATTTATATATAATTTCTTTTTTTAACCTATTTAATGAGAGAAGCTTCAGATATTTTAAAGATAAAATGACAATAAAACGGTTCAGTTCATAAATTAGCCCTCAGTCCTCAATGCTCAAATCATCCGGCCGGTTTTGGCTGATTCTAAAGGATTGAGGGTGAATGGCAAAACAATCTAACAGAGTGAATACATAAAAGCGACACACAATCTTATGACACCACCCCCCCCCCCCCCCCCCAAAAAAAAAAAAGGTTATTTGTTTGCAATTGTGGTCAGATTTCCTACATAATGACGGGATGGAACCCCAAACCAATCACTACACAAATGTCATCCATAACAAGGATTCTAAAATAGGCTGCCAACATGAATAAACCATGGTTTAGAATTATATCGGTCAGATATGAATACCTCCCCAAAAGAAAGAAGGAAAAAACAAGAAAGATGACAAAATCTGGTCAGTAATCGGAGACGACTACTCATCACCAAGAACTGCATGACACTAGCCCTTGACAGCCTACTACATGGGCACTCAGGCCACTCCAGCCTCCCAGACTCTAACCGGGCCCCTCCTTGACAAACTTATGCAAATGAACCAGCCCCGATACAATGGCGACCCGATATCTGTAACGCATGACGAGAGAGTCTCTTATTGGCTGCTCCAACAAATGCGGGCTAGTACCACCACTTTTAGCAAAATGAGTGTGCGAGAGAGAGAGAGAAAAGTGGGTACTTATGTTCCATTTTCTCCCCTAAATGGTGGCAATGTGTAGAACACTTTCACGAGGAGGACAATCTTGGCAATCTTGACGAGCCAGATCAATAGGTCAGTATTTCTCCTTTTTTTTTTTTTTTTTAGATACACCTCAGTCTGATCTTATATTAATAGAAAAGATAAAGAATGTAGTATTCAGAAGCCACTTCTTTGGTTGCGTACAATGTCTGTGGTGAATCAGGTTAATTCCTAAATATTTCCAACAAAATTGAAAATGCCTCTTAGTCTCAGTATAATGTCTTTCCGAGATTTTTGCAAAGACTGAGATTACCTTCGTTGAAATAATATGTGATGAAAAAAGTGATGCCAGAATGCAACATTTCTTCCCAAAACAATGCCCAATTAAATTTTATCTTATTTGTTTCAAATTATTTTTTAATGAATTTCCTGAAAGCAAATCCCAAAAGATTAATTTTTTTTTAATTAATCTAAAGTCTTGCGGTGAGGACATTCTTGTATGCGTATCATTAAAGGTAGGATACACGATTTGCAGACATCGAAACATTTTACTATCGAATTATTAAGATTGTCTTACAAATTTAAAAGTAAATAATGATTGTAGGCATCAAGCAAAGGGATTGTGCTAAATCCTGTAATTGTTCCAAATAATTTAATTTTATATAAAAAGAATAACGATAGCCAAATGGTGATCGCGAAAAAACAAGAACATAAAAACCACTGTCCAACGCCGGTTGAAAACTAATGCCCTTTTTCTTGCTTTTCTCAGCATCCATAATTGTAAAACTTCGGACAGGTCAGTTAAACAATGTTTACTATAAATTCAACCCCCCCCCCTTCCCCCCAAATCCACCCATTCATGATAATTCAAGCAATTACCAATGGTGTATCCTACCTTTTAAAAAACTTGTCCATTTTAATTTGGTCACCTCGGTTTAATTGTTTGATACGGTACAGTAAATTCCTCGTTCAAAACAGCCAGCTTGTTTTCTTGGAAATTTTGTAAAGGGAAGTTTTGCACACAAAAAACTACAGAAATAATGCTACTTGTGTGTTTGTGTTGGTTTTTTTTTTTAGGGGGGGGGGGGGGTGGGGGGGGGGGGTTTGAAAATCCTCCCACAACAAAAATTAACCCCAAATTGTTAAAAGCATCAAAGCTGTTGTAAAAATGTAATCTTGTACCTACAATGGTTTAAAACCGAAATCCTCATTTCCCCTTAGGCCCCCATTTTGAAGTACTTGTTGCAAAGTACCGTTGACCTCGAGCTAAACAAAAATTGTTATTCTTGTCAAAGAGTTTTTCTTTTCATTTTTGTATAGTGCAGGACCCCCCCCCCCCCAAAAAAAAAAAAAAACATGTTTTTGTTACAAGCTGGATAGATTAGCATTAAGGTGAGGATTTATCAATTGATAAAAATAGAATGCGAGTAGTAGAAGGGTTTATATTTATGAAGTAGGATTACGTTAAAAAAAAAACCAACTAAACTAAACAAGAAAAAATACCAGTACATCTGGTTTGCATGAAGCAATGAATACTTGATTTGAGCCTTTGAGCTCTATATTTTATTTATTTATTTTCCCAGGCTGCTTTATTTTCTGTGCGGAGTGGATTTGTAGGAAGCCGGAAAGAAAATCTGTGGTATTTAGGGGATTTCGTAATGCCCATGAGAACTGTTTGGGTAAACAGAAACCTGTGGGCGAAGTGCGGGATTTGTGACCTACTGCCAGAAGAAAAAAAAAGGGGAGAAATATTGCAAAGAAATCTCAGAAAAGGTACAAGCCCTTCAATGCAAAAGTATTATTACTCTCAGCGGGAAGAGATTTGTAAACCTATGTAATCCTTTGAAGCCAGGGGGAAAAGACAAATTCTATGGGATTTACTTCGAGTAAATGACACACTGATTTTCAATTTGTTACTTATGCACAAGACTGGAACATTTTTATTTAATACTGCATTTCTCCTAACCATAGCCATAACCTTACCATAAAACCCACCTCCACATTTTGGGAGATTTGGCAGATGAGCTACGAGTACCAAGTCCATCAAAATCCACCAGCGCCAGTGGAGTTCAAACAGAGTTGGTCTCAAGGCGTTATGTGAAACCGATGGATTTTGATGGACGTGTTCCTTCTACTTAGTAAAACTAAGTAGGTAGTTAGAGTTTTCAAGATGCACTCCTCTATATTTGCTTTCTTAAAGATAGCTGCCATGCATCTGGTTCACACTAAAATCACCTATTTTCCTTGATTATCACATATATTCCTTCAAAATCTCGAGGGAATATACGGAAAAAGTAATAAAAGAAGGCACCAAACCAATTTTATATAAACTGTGTCATCAATATTGTTTTGAAAAGCCTCCCCTCAATTCCCAAAACAATACCTCATGATCCAACCCACGACCCAAGTCCCACAGCTCGTCTGGGCCGACTTGCGCCAACTGCACGGCCCGGATCAGACCTGGAGCCCGCGATATTGAAGCTGACAGTTGCAAATTGCACTAATAAGCCGTGTTGGGTTCCAATAAGGCCTGCATAAGGTGTTGTCACAAAACTTCCCTAGTCACAGGACAGAGTGAATTAATACTGATGGGCCACTGAGGGTTAGTCAAGGGACTATCGTGTCTCCCCCCCCCCCCCTCCCTCCTTCTCTGCACACATGCTGAACAGACATGTGTATTGGAATCAATATACCAAAGTGATTATTGTTGACGGGGATCTATTTTCCCCCCAACTGATGACGCGCTGAAACCCCCAAATGGAAATCGGAGGAAATTATCTCCTGACATTAAGGAGGGGGTCTTAGTTTCGTTGCAAGCATGTTGTCAGCACTAAACTACTTCTGACTGATGCCCCATGGTCCACCAACACCTTCTCAGTGAGACATTAACGAATTGAGAGTCCGCGGAAACGGCTCGTTGCGCGTCAGGTGTGCCATAATAATAATTTCAAATTGGGCCATTTGTTTTCTTCTCCTCGGCACGACAGAAGTCAATTGCATTTTGACTGCCATCGTCCGGCACAGCTGCAATTATCCGAGGCACAATTTCTCTCTTTTTCCTAGCATTGTCGGGCTCAGCAAGCCACCATTTTGGTCTGGTTCCCTACTGCTTGTGTACAAATTGCTTTGCAGTGAGTCATCACATCGTAGCCACCAGGCCCTGCACCTCGTCTGAATAATGGGTATTACGAAAGAAAGAAAACACACCTAATTTCCACAGTTTCGACAGACAATTTTTAACAACCAACAACCGCAATCATAAATGTGCCAGTGTCTGATAATTAAAAATTATCGACAAAAAAAAAGAGGAAAAAAAAAAGAACAACATAATTTGGACAAGATCCCTGTGAACGGAGAACCTCGGAAACAACCTGCACCAGAAAGATGCAGTTGGACTCAGCGGGTTGGTAATCTAATGGACCCCAGCAGAAGAATGAACCACAATTTTACAAACATTACCGTAACCTCTTTAAAATACAGTGACAGCTCCTTCACCAACCAACACCACCCCTAAAAAAAATAATCACCAGCACACTGTATACATGTACAACAAACTCTAGCATCATGGGGTTCTTTGTTTGTACAGCCAATCAGAAAACAGAGCAATCCCTTGAACTTCCAGACATACTCCAGCATGATCTGATTGGAGTTAATAATCTGGAAGCTGTTGGGGTTCAGGGTTTTTCCTGCATCTCCCTGGGGGAGAAGGCTTAAAGGGAATGGGGAAAGGGGGGGGGGAGATGAAAGAGACAGGAGACAAGACCCATCTCCCTGACATGAGTTCGGAGGCACGGCCCCTAGGGGCGAATCCACTAATTCAAAAGTGCAAGTTTCTGATTATCTGATTACCTCAAGTGGTTGGGGTGATGCAGAAGGGCATTATGGACAAACAGCCGGTTTCCTGTTCCCGTAATTGGTATTGACCCGCAGGGCAACTCCGCTGCCTGCTGCTTGCTCCAGCAAATGGTTCCCAGCCAAATGAAATTACGGACGAGCGTGTTTGTGCATGTTGAGTCATGCACGGATCCTAGCCATGTACCCGTACGTACGCGAGACACATGTCCACTAGGACATGCACAGATCAAACTTCACTTCTTCGTTTCCAAAGATAATTCGTTGCAATTTGTTATACATGTACCACCACTCTAGTATCCACACAGCAACCAGCAAATCATACAGAGACGCTTGTAAAAAATGTGAAAACCTCTTTAAAACCAACAGTGCGATGAAATGTAATAACAGCAAACAGCCACTTATATCCTAAAACAACTAAGTGACAGACATGAGTTCCCAGCAAAAACTTTAACGACCTAATGCATCAGAAAATCCTTAAGTCTATACCAGCACCCTTTCCACAAACATCCATGAAATGAGAACCAAGCTTGTCAATTTCCGCTAATGAGAACTGAAGAGCAACGACCATAAAAGCAAGTATGTAATCGTCCTTCGTTGAATCAACAAGAGGACAACTGGAAAGTACCAGCAACATTTCATTATTTCCTTCGACCGACCGAATGTACAACATGTGTACAATCTTGCTGTGCTGCAGTTATTTTATTTTCAACAACTGGTGTCATAAATTCAGGGATTCAAAATCCAATTATTTCCAACTAATCTACTTTTTAAGGCACATTTCAACAATGCTTGCAAAATCAATCAACAAAATCATTATTTTTAATGGTCGTTTGCTTTTTTAGGGTTTACAGTTCTTTCAGTTTTAGAGAATTGAAAAGTGCTCTCTAAGTCCAACTTACAAGAACAGTTTTCTTGATTCTTAATTTGTATCCCCAATTCTCTGAAGAATTGATTGTCCTAAAGGTTTACGATTTCATTATGTTAATATTGTAAATGGCACTGCAACCGGAAATACCAAAGATTCCACATATGAACAAAGACAAGAAGAAAGAGCATACTGGGTTCTGGAGGGCAACAAAACACGGGGCTTAAAACTGAACCAACAACAGATTTGTTCCGGGGCCTGAACAAATATTTCTGTCCAGCAAAGGCAAGTGCTTAATTCTTTAATTTAAGTGAAGAAACAAAAACTGAATTCTGACAAAACTCCAAAACCCAAAAACTTGAAACTGTACAATTTCAACTCAAAACTCAAAATTCAAAATTTCAACTGAAATTAAAATTTAACTGGAAACTCGAAATTTCAACCCGAAATTCAAAATTACAACTTGAAACTTAAACCTCAAGTCAATTATTAAAAAACACTTAAAAGGCAACTCAAAACTAACAAAATTCAACTCAAAACTCAAAAACATTCACTCGAAATATCAACACAAACTCAAAGAAAAGAAAACCTTCCCAGAAACAGGACTCCGAATCTATCTGTCCAATAAAAGTGACTGCTGTTCCCAGAAGGGGGTCACCGCGTGATGAAGTGAAGTTGTGTCAGAAAATTAACCTGCCAAGTCACATTACCTCCAATTTAAGTGATGCCCGAGGGAGGGGGGGGGGGGGGGGGGGGGGGGGGGGATTCTGAAGACCATATTATATTTTCTGGATTGTGAGTGAATGAAAATGCATGGTTTAGTTTGCCCTCCTGGCCTCACCATAAACTCCTGATAAGGTGATATGCTGAGAACGTTGCGTTTTAGTTGGGGTTTTTTTAGGGGGGAGATCCGCACACATTATCGACCCCTGTAACTGTTACAAATTCTCAATCTTCTAATTTTCTTTTGTCCAAGGTGTAACATTTAGCAATTTCATTTAAAAAAAATTAAACAAATTGTATACATTTTTAGATTTTTTGTTCATGAGATGGTTCCATGTTGTTTTAGGTAACTCGTACAGATTCTAATATTGTTTTCTTCTCAAAAAAATTATTTTCAGTGTCATAAAAACAAATGCAATTGTTGCGAATTGTGTTTTTAAGTTGCGCAATTCAATTTGTGATTTTTCAGCCTCATTTTTTTCCTCGATTTTGCAGCTTATTTTTTCCCCCCGATTTTGCTCAGATTGGACTACGGGAAAGCCAAGACATGATTAATTTTTTAGGCGATAGACAATATCTGTTCTAGGAAAAAATCTGTACAAGCATGTACAATGTACATGTCCATGGTACTGTAATTGTACACAAATACATGAATGAATAAATATTACTAATAGTGCAGAACTACCGTTACCGTAACATTAACAACTACAACAATCTTAATTCTTGGTCGTAGAGTATTGAAATCTAGCATCACGATTATCGACTGGGAAAATAGTCAACGACTTAAAACTGGCTTCAGCTGGAAGACAGACACAAGGAAGCATCGTTTGTAAATAAAGCCTCACCCTCAAATCAAATCTCAATGATCGGTGAACGGGGGATCTATCTAAGGAGAACAATTCAAGCTTGGAAATCCAATCGTTCTCTTCCCCACAAGTCTCCCGTCCAATCCAATACGCGCTGACATTCTTTTCTTTTTTTTGCAGGCCAGTGCAAATTCCCTGTTTATGCAGCCAGCTGTCGATACACACGGCTGAAAAACGATACACACTTGTCCAACAAAGAACGTGCACCGTTAAATCCATCTTATTTTTCTACCCCTTCTATGATGCCTGCTAAGTGCTATATATGCATCCTTATAATTCTTACCACCCCCCCCCCCCCCCCCCCCCCCACCCCTCCCCCCACCACACACACACCCGAATCGTCCTTTTCAAGAAGCAACGGTCGACTACCGCTAGTTGTAGAGCAATTAAAAAAAATTAATATCGGGGATATTATCCCAGCCGAGATGTATACACAACACGAGGTACCGGTTAAAGAAGGAAAAAAAAAAAAAAAGAGACAGGAGGAAGAAAGGAGATACGGAGAAGGGGGAAAAAAGGCAGTAATACTAATAAAAGGCGAAACGACAAGCAATGTCGGCCGATGAATGCCTAACGTTGATCTAGTTCGACAGGGGATGGCAGGCTGTATTACAGGGGAGAACAGCTAACGTAAACAGTGACAGTCACGACTCCCGGGCACTGCCACACTACGCTCCCGCCGACGGATCCGGTTCCATCTGACATTTTCCCGGTGAACTCAACTGTATACACACACGGGTGATGGGATATCATTTCGGCCTTAGGTCTGTCTCCAGGGCAACATGGCTGCCCTATTGAATCCAGGCTCTTTCACAATGTCTTTTTTTTTTTGGTCACGTTTCGGGGGCCCCGCAATATTATTTTTTTTTTTAACCACGTTATTAAAAACCGCCCGTGGTGTTGTGATTGAGGTTTTTTTTTCTTTTTAAAACAAGAAAAGGTCGGTGAATCGCCAATATAAGGTAAATGTTGCCAAAAACAAAAATCCTTGCGCGCACACACAACGCACAACCCCCGGAAAAATCAATGCTTTGACAAGACACAATACGTTTACTCGACAGGTTTTTTTCCTGAAGAAGGGAATTTTTTTTTAGACTGATTCAATAAAAATAATCTGATAATTCTATCACAATCCTGCCAAATATATTTGTTTCCTCCTTGTAGATCCTTCCCGCATTTTTCTTTGTTCACAAACTGCAAGGAATATCTTAAATGCCAGCCAGTGAGTAATGGCGAAGGAAATTGCTTATTTGTAGCGATGTTATTTTAGCAATTAGAAAATAAAATCTGGGGAAATGTCAATTATCCTGTCCAACTACTGAATTAAGGGAGGGCAGGGGCAATGCGCAGTCATCAGCAGCTCTACATGTATTTATCAGTCTTCCTTGTTGGAAAGAGAACTCGCCGAGCTTTAAAAGATAACGAGTGCAATGCCCCTCTCAAATTACCTGTACGAAATTGGCCGATTACAGTGATCCAAATCACTTTGGCAAGTTTTTAAGCTGCGTTCCAATCGCATCGTGTTTATCGTGTTCACGAGTTCACGAGTCGTATAATGGCGTTCGAATCTCCCTTGGGTATCTGCTGTTCACCAGTGGTGAGCCGAGGTGGAATTTTTTCCTCCATGTCCCACGACTTCATAACGAATGAAATACTCGCGCATGCGTGTTGGTCCGTACGAGTTCTTAGCGCGATAAAGAAATGTCCTTTACCACACGACTACTCGACTGTGCGCGTGCGTCTTGGTGGTAGCGTTTGGAATGCAACCCACTCGTGAACATGGAAAAATTCACGGTGATCCGGATAAACACAACGCGATTGGAACGCAGCATCCTACTATTGTGTGAAAAGAACAGCGCCCTCAATCTTCAAAAGTTTTGTTCTATATGTATCATTAAACCAAATAATATTTAGAATATGGAAATAGAACATGTACCGGTATGTAAATAACAAGAAAACCTTATTAAACGCTGTATTGATGATTAAGACAATAAACAAAAAAACCACAACCCTTTCAATTAGTATTATAATTACATTTGTATGTCTGGAAATGTACTTTAATTAATAAAGGTGGAAAAAATCAATATTGCAAACTCAGTTCATTAAATATTACAGGAGGGATAGATAAAATACAATGACACAAAAAGACAATCTGTGGAAGTGTGTTGTGTGTAAAATAACAGCAACAGCTGTTTAAAACATACTTAGGAAATAATGAAGTAAATTGGATCAGAGCGCTATGACATATGACCATCTGCCTTAAATACAAGTCAAGGTCCTTAAAGAGGTATTCAAATATTAAAAGGGTTTTCATTTTATCAAAAAACTAACCTCATAATTTGAAAATTGTTTCAATTTAATTGTTTATATAACGAACTATTATTGAAATTCTAATTCCAACATTATATCATATCATTGTATGTAAAGGTAAAATGGTGTTTCTGTTCCATTTGCCTTGTGACCAATTTTGTGACCAAAAATAAATAAAAAATATTGACTAATATGGGGGACTTTCTTGCAATTAACCCTCGCCAATTCCTCTTAGAAATGACTCATGAAATTTTCATTTACATTGCTGGTAGCTATTCCATCCCAAGCACCTAGTTCAATAGCAAGATCAAACGCATAATAAAACAAAAAACTGGGGACATGACCTCTCAAATTGTGACACCTGCTCAAAAAAACAAAAACAAAACAACGTAAACAATACAGCAACACACAAAACATAAAATGTGTACTGTGTGAAGTGTGTCGGTAATATCTCAAAACTAATCCCCAATACAAAACCTGACCCAGTGAAAGCTAGACTATGTATTGACCCCACTCAAACCCTCTTGATCCAAAAACAGCGTCACCAGTGTCCTCATGAGCTGTGAGCTGTGAGACGAGGGACAAAGATCCAAAAACGTGTTGTGTTGATTAAAGAAAGGCTCTCCGCCAAAAATGTATTTGCCATGCGCTCGGGGGACGAGCCCTCCAAAAGAATCAACTGTTTGAATTCCGTTAACTGTAAAACTCTAGAGCCTTAGCAATACCATACCCAAAGCACTACTGGGGAGAAATCAATGCTAACAGAGTTACCTGGGGAGAGGTACTTTAACCCATCTAGGAGAGGGGATAATCATGCAGGGACGGGATAGAACGCCAACCTAAGTCCCATGTCTCTCATCCCTATCCTGAATAAATTCATGCTGTTTGATGGATGTCAAGCTATTGAACTGAGGGTTGTTGTAAAAGATGGAGGGGGGGTTGTTGGAGATGAGAAGGATCTAGGTAACGAGGTTGGATGCCCTACTTGGGAGAGATTTGTACTACTCTACGGAGCGGCAAAGGGGGGTGAAAAGAGATGTCTACTTGTTATTCGGCAAAGACTTGAGACTGCTTGTCAGAAGAGTAACTTGGAAAATTAGGAGCGCTTGGAAGGATTCTGATTTTTTTTTTTTTTTTTTTTTACTCAAATATTCTCCCCTCTCCCTTTTTGGGTCTTCGTCAAGATATTCAAGTTGTTCGGAAATTGAAACCAGCGCAAAGAGTGTGGTGCACGGTCGCGGTGAGCCGCCGGACGCCAGGGCCCTGATCGATAACCCAATCACGAGCGTGGCAAAGCAAACATGTAAATGGAACCGCTGCTGCATTAGAGCACTCCAACTGTGGGGAGAAATCACATCTCAATTGTGTGCACAGCCTCCAAGGCCCACTCTCTTGGCGACGAGCGGGGGAAGTGCCTCTGAACACTCAACACCATCCGTTGCGAGGATGGGGGGGCTTGCCTGTATAAAACCTACAGGCGATTGCTAGACCAAAGACTTGCTCCAAACACCCCCCCCCCCCCCCCCCCCCCCCCCCCCCCCCCCCCCCCCCCCCCGAACCAACAACAACCTCCCACCCACACACGTACAATTAAAACATCAAAGGAACAAGGGCCCCTTTGAGTAGCCCTAAATCAATCAACTGGACAGAGTGGCTATGTGCCGAATTTCACGCCCTGCGTCCACCACCATATGTCAGGCTTTACAATGGATCGTCGACTCACCCCCCCCCCCCCCTTCTCTCCCACCTTGCCATGATGATCAAGTCTTACACTATGGCAGAGGAGGTGCTATATAATGAGAAGCCACTGATGAAATACCATGTTAACCTTGTTCTCTATCACACACACCAGGTGTAAAAATTACACTCTGGAGCACAGACAGGATGACTAATGTTTAAGGAGATGTGCGTGCATGGTGGCTGTCACAATGGGGGCTACTGTACTTGCCTGCCGCCCCGCAGAAAAAAAACCACAGGTTGTGAGAATTGAGAATAGACATGCATGAATTACGGTATTTGTAATAAAAAAGGATATATGTGTAACATTCTTCTCCCATTCTGAGCGTGAAATTTATATTCACTCCTTCCTCAGGAATAAGAAAATTTTCTGTTACAAAATTAACTTATCTGTCGCACTTCAAGTACTACTGTACTCCTGTTAAACTACTAATTGTTTTGATGTACATTGTACCAGAGAAAACAATACAAGTTTGAGTTTTCTCAATATATACATGTGTACCTTAATGTTGGACATGAGAAATAATGCATTTAAAATCAAAATCTATTTCAGAAATGTAATACATCTCGGCATTTCCAAATTTTGAATATTCAGCGAGTATCAACAAAACCACATACTAAAAAATATTATCCGTGTTTGATGTTTTTGAGTACGGTACAACGTCAATGTTTCGTGCGTCTTCAACAGTATGCCAACCTAAACTGGAGACTTGTTCATACAATGTACTTACGTGAATCCTGATGCGAATTTGCCTTTCACAGACAAAGAAGAGAGGAGAAACTTGCCCCCACTTCACAAATTCACATCGCATCGCGTTCGCAACACGAGTGTACCGGTCTAATATATTCTATAATGTACATGTAGTGTTGACTGTACAATGTACATGTACGTACATGTATGTATACATGTATGTTCAAACACCGCGATTACCGGTAGTACCGGTACCTGTTCTCCAAAAATTTAAGTAATTAAAATTAATTACTCCATTCCCTATTTCAATGTGGATATTCCCTATCTTGATAAAAAAGAAAAAAGTTTTTTAAATTCGAAAACATACTAAAATTGGTTACAGATGGGTTCTCCATAAATATACAGCGACATACACATGTACTGGTACACTTTATATGTACCGGGTATGTTAGAATGGGAGATTGTATACATACCAGTAGTGTACAAGGCAGGTAATGTATGGCAAATAAACAGTATAATTCCTCGGCTCCTAACATTATCAAATGGTAAAAGAACAAACAAGGTTTGGAGGTGTTTACTACAATTTAAGGGCCTTCCACCTCACACACAAAATGCACAAATTGCTATTTGTGAAGGTGTACAAATATTTTCCTAAGGATTCATCCCCCCTTCCCCCCTTTCCCTCTACAAACCAAACGTGACAAATCACTGGATAGAATTCATTACACAACCTTACCTGTGCGTGTGTGCTACTCAATGGCTTACCGTACTAATTGCCCGAAATCAGTAATGAAATTCCACGTTTCCTTTTTTCTTCCCACCAACAGGGGCCTAGAATTAATGGTCGTAATTGACCTCACTTGCTCTAAAATGCCTCCGACCCCCCCAAACAAAATAAACGACTGACGACAGCTGAGCCACATTAAACTCCCAACAAAATGAGCACGTATGCATGTAATAGTGAACGACTAGCGTTGCATGGTGGGCAAGGAGTGTGCAGAGACTGCACAGAGGGCCACCGCAAGCATCAAGCACATAAAGCAAATCCCGACAATCATTGGCCCGCCAACAAAGGGACCCAACGAATCAGCCTCGAGTATGCATACCTTAGGAGATTTGCCACAAACAAAATTTAGAAAGAAAAAAAAAAAAAATCCCCACAGAATGATCGCCTATTTTGTTTTCCTGACAGATTACCGCATGACCCAATGGCTTTGGTGCCTACCATAACTATACCCACCTTTTTTTTCTCTTCATTATTATTGTGATCGCATGCTCGTGCCGAAAGGATTTCGAGTGTGAAGAGGGCAACAAAAAAATTCATCTGAATAGAGGACATGAAAACAGAGTCCGATAATCTGTCAGAAGTGGGTAAAAACCTTGTTAGTTGGTTTCTCCCTTGAGAGCTATGTCTGCGCTAGAGGGACCGTACGTACGGAAAGGTTTTGTAAACCAATGATGAGAAAGCCTCCAACCAATCCACAGCTAGCTAGAGGAGACTCCTTTTTATTTTTAGCATTTTAATATTTTTAATCTTCGACAAAACAGTATTTGATCAGTCCACAACAGTATTTGATCGGTTGTTTGCTCATCAAAGCAAGCTATAGTCCTTCAATTTTTCATCCAGGATATAAAATGTAAAACAAAATTGGGTCGTAGCATTTCCTGCTCGACCCTCAGTCTTTCTAAGTAAATTTTTTAAGAGTATTTACAAAAATTTAGGAATAGTTTTCTAAAAAGATTACAGTTGAAATAGGATCAATAAACCAGTATGGACACAAAAGCTTGATTGATGGGGAAAAATTTCTACACTCAGAACAATTTTGGCATTTCTTTTTG